>JAWMAG010000029.1:4330000-4582500 GCA_037013455.1 Ceratitis rosa
AGTTGATATCATCGCGATCACTCCATTGATCCCAGGTAAATGTTCGTACCTAAAATTATAGTTAAAGTGGATGTGAAGCGTTACTTTGATAAAAGAATTAATGTACGTCACGCCTATGCATAAATTAAATTTCGTCTATTGATTCTTGATTTGACCTGAATAACCTGGAAATTCTCTATGCATTTTTTTTTGGGAAAAAACGCTTTCTAAGACTCGATTTTTCTTATCTTGCTGAAATACGCAACTGACAATCTCAGCAGTACAGTGAGGAGGATTCCAACAAACATCTAATTGTCATCAATTTTACGCAAAACACATATGTATGTGAATGTTTACCATCGAGAAATTTCTATTTCCACAAGAAATTAACATCAACTGGGCCACCAACTCCATTTCTCATAAATTGAATTACAGTTAATTGACTTAAACCTGCTGCCAATAAAGTTGTAAAAACGGTAACGGATAAGTAACCATAACATATATACAAATATACAAATTTATACAACTACAATAAACATTTGGCTACTTGAGGGTAATAAAACTCATAAAACTTCCTGCATCCGTCATGAAGCAAAGTAAAATAATATCCTCTAGCAACGAATGACATTAACCTCAAACGAAGGAATTTTTTTAGTACATATCAATATATATAGGTATATGTATATGGTATGTATATGTACGTTATACAGCGTATGTAAACAGCTCAAAGAAAAATGAAGTAAAAAATAAAATAAATTGATATTCGAAGTAATTTTATGTATAGATGTTTTTTAGAAGCAAATATCGAATGAGATTAGTCGAATTCGTTCAAGAGGCTCAGCAAGTCATACAAACACACAAAAATACTATATGAATGATATATTTATGAAAAAGGCAGGCAGTTCGGAATAACAATAAGTAAGTAATCGCAGTCAAGCTTAACCAAATTTATTTATTTGATTATAAATAAACAATTTTATGTGCAAATGCGGCCGCAAAAGTGGAGTGGTTAGCAATGCGTACTTCATTTCGAAAGACCAAGGTCCGAAAAACTACCAAAAGTTATAGAAGATTAATTTAAATTAAAAATTAAGTTAATTTTTCTACTCCGGTCCTCGCCCCTTGGCAAGGAATTTCAACCCTTTCGAGCATATCTCAGACATGTTTCTCACGTTTTCTTATAAAAAACCATCAGCCGTTCGGCAGTATAAGCTTTAAGTCTCTTCATTTGCTGGACAAACGTCAAGTCGCTTCAGCCGTTACAAAGCGCCATTTATATATATATATATATATATATATATATATATATATATATATATATACATTTTTGGTATACATCTGCATTGCGGAAGAAGTTATAAAAAAAATTGCCGCAAACGAAAAATACGAAAAATTGTTGGATAGCCAAGTTTGGGCTGGCAAAATAGATAAAGGGTTTTCCAATAAGAATTGTTATTTTAAATAGCCTGTTATTTCGGTAGATGTAACCTTTGAAGGTTAATTTTTGACATCTGACAAGTAAAAATTACGCCAGAAATAAAAATGGTACGATAAATGCTTGCACAGCGCATTAAGGGGTTAGGGGTAGTCAGAATTTTCAAAAAATCAATTTTTTTTTTGCATTTTCGTTAAGTATAATATCTTAAAAATAATCTCTGAAAATTTCAAGTTAATCCGATAATTCGTTTTTAAGTTTTCGACAAATAACAGAGCAATAAAAGAGCTTTCCTAAGGCCGCCATTTTGTTAATTTTTGAAAAAAAAAAATCTTTGGATCAGGCCCAGGATTATTTATTTACAAAACTATTTTTTTTTATCCGATTGATTTCAGATGAATCTCCAAAGACTTATGATTGCCACCGCAAGGACCTTTTTTTGGAACTGGGTTAACACAGACAGCTGTAACTTCGGAAATAAATTTTTTTTTTTGAAATTTTCGTGACTTCAAGTCAAAACATTGTTTAATAATACCATATCACTACTTTTGTAAAATAAAATTATTTAATAGCAAAAAAATATACCGAAAATTCACATTTTTTCGTGCCTCTGACTACCCCTAACCCCTTAAAATGGTGAAAATTCACTATAAAAGTGGTGGAAACCGGGCAGAGACGTTTCGTGAAACTTAAACCTTTTTTGCGTCGTCGTGAAGCACCTTGTCGGACCGCAATATAGAAATTGATGGAAAAAATGGAGCTATTGGAACAAGTAGGTGGTGTGAAGAAATCACGTGTACGCCACTCAAAACAAATGATATTGAGGATATTTCTACCGAGGATTGTTCATTCCTGCTCGTTCCTTGGAATTGGGCATTCCACCAACATCATTACACAGTATTTTGTATACAGCCAACACAATAACTCAAGCCGGCCGATCATTGACAATGTTGAGTTTTTGCTGATTGGGTTTTTGAAATGCATGAAAATTATCCAAAATTTCATCGAAAAATAATCATGACTGATGAGGCCTGTTTCCACCTCGATGGCTATGTCAATGAAAAAAACTGTCGCATCTAGGACTCGAAGAACCCAAGATTTATTGTTGAAAACCCTCTCCATCCTCCAACTTGTAGCTGTTTGGTGCGGTGTATAGTTTGGCGTGGTCGTTGGAACTTATTTTTTCGAAAATGGGGCTGGAGCAACAACTAAGGTGAAAGAATTGCGAGATCAAGACATTATTTATGATTTTTATAGCCAGAATTGGATAGTATTGATTTGGACAACGTTCACTTTCATAAAGACAGCTCTATGTGCCCACAAGCAAAGCTTCCGGACTGTGTTAACTCTCGAAGAACTGATCGCAATTGGCCACCGAGATATTATGATTTAACACCCGGCGACTTTTCTTTTTGGGCCACGTGAAGTATGAAGTCTATGTCAACAGGCCAACGTTCATTTAGGACCTCAAAAACAGAATTCTTGAAGATATTGAGGGCATATACCAGCCACTTTGTGATTTGAAATTTTTCAACATTTCATTAAAAGAATACTGTCCTGTAAGCGTAGCCGTGGCAGCCATTTAGCTGATATTGTTTTCCATTCTTAATGGCATATCTTTATTGAAAAAAAAAACATCCGATCATTAATCTCAAAAAATGTAATTTTTTTAAATATCAAAATAACTCCTCTTATTGGAAAACCCTGTATATATATATGTACAAAATATGCCGTTATATGCCATTAAACAGTCACATGCTGGACGTTGCGTACATCGCTGCTGCTGCTATTACAACGTTTGTTGTTTTTGCTGCTACCACAATTGATCGATTTTTAATCAAAGTCAAGTTAGCGAAAGACTTAAGACACAAACTTGCAGCAATAAAAATTCGCTTTTTTACTAAACTCATTAATTAATATGTTTAATTTGTAGCATGTGTATATATGTATGTAGCACATATGTGTCGTTCGACTGTCGACTGACTGATGAATTGGAAAATAAAATGAAAAATGAAAATTTCCAGTTGTTGCTGTCAGCAACATTTTTCATTCGACATTTAGTTGGACAAACAGGAAAGCGGACCAGTTCAACGAACATGGAAAAAAAACGAAACATTATTAACAACAACAAGTAAATAAAACTAAAAGCAGTAAAAGGGGAGAAAAATAGAATAAAAAATAAAAACAACATATGTATTTATATATAAAATGTATACAGCAACAAATGAAACTAGTTCGTTCAACCAGATCGCCAGACTGATTTGCTCAGCGATAAATAGATAAATTGCTGTTTGATGTTTGAAATAAGTTGGAAGTGTCCGACTGACTCGATGCTTGTTTTTTGTTTCTTTTTTGTTTGTTATACCATTTATTTATTTTAACCTTTTATTAAGCTATCGACCGCGGCTAGTTGCGCAGGTATGAGTATGTGCATGCTGCATCATATTCTATGTACATACATCATGTTCTACATACATACATACATACATATATACATGTATGTAGTTGTTGTTAGTTGTTTATGCACGCAAAAGTTTAACTCGAAATTGACACAATTTGAATATAACCGGCACTAGCCGATTAACTAATACACACACGCACTTATAAACAAAAACAAGTATGTTTGTTGTGTGTGTAAGAGTTAATAATGAAATGAAATCAACTTAATAATATAGTGACTAAATGTATGCGCTTGATTGTGTTTGTGGCACTCGCTGCATTACAAAGTGAAAAGAATATGAACTTAAACAGGCTCGGTGAGAAATTTCTGTGGCAAAAATTTAAAAAAAAAATATTTTGTTGTTATTTTTCAATAATTTTTAAGCACAATTCTTGACTTAGAAGTATTTTTAATTAGCAACAAGATATGTTTAGCAAAATGTTTTTGGCTCAGTAACAATATTTGTCCAATGACATTTATTGCTTAGCAACATTTATATTCAACAATTTTTGTTTGGCATCAAAATTTTGTCACCGTTTTCGGTTAGCGACATCTTTGGCTTACAAAATTGATTTACACAATTTTTTGCTTAGAGATATTTTTGTTTAGAAAAGTTTTTTTTTGCTTAACAACATTGCATATTTGGCAAAATTTTTGTTTTTGCAAAATTTTTCTAAGTTTTTTTACTTAAATTTTTGGGTTTGACACATTAATTAACAACATTAATTTAAGTTTTTTATAAAAATTTGAAATGCTTCAATTTCAATTTTACTGACATTTTTCATTAAACACACTTTTTTGACAAAATTAATCGCTTAGAACAGTCTTTTGTATAGCAAAATGTATTGTTCGGCGAAACTTTTTGTTTAGGAATGATTCTTGTTTCGCATAATTTTCTTTTAGCAACATTTTTTGTTGAGCAAAATTTTTATTAAATATTTTTTTTTGTTGGGCAAAGCTTTCTTAACAAAATTTCTCAATTTGCTACTTTTTTAGCTTATTAAATAGTATGGTATGTTATGCAAAACTTTTTATTCAACAACTTTTTATGATAGACAATCACCTTTTTTTGCAACATTTTACTTACAACATTTTTTGTTTAGCAAAATATTTTGTTTGGTACCGATTTTTAGTGTGAACACTTTTTGTTTGACAGAATTTTTTATTTAAGCAACATTTTTTTTCATATACTCTGTTAAGCGATATTTTTCTTTCAATAATTTTTATTTAGCAACATTTTATCGATTAGCAAATTTTTTTTGGTAGCAATTTTTATTTGGAAATTTTGTTTGCTTAGCAACAACTCTTGTTTAACAACAATTCTTGTTTGGCAACAATTCCTGTTTAGCAACAATTCTTGTTTAACAACATTATTTGTTTAGCAACAATCCTTGTTTAGCAACAATTCTTGTTTAGCAATAATTCTTGTTTAACAACATTTCTTCTTTAGCAACAATCCTTGTTTAGCAATAATTCTTGTTTAGGAACAATCCTTGTTTAGCAACAATTCTTGCTTAGCAACATATTTTTTAAGCTATGTTTTTATTTTAAACCTTTTTAATCCGCAACATTCATTTGAACATTTTGTTTGGCAAGGTATTTTATTCGGCAACATTTGTTTTACAATGGCATTCTTATGTGTTTGGCAAAATTTTATTTTCAAACAAATTTTATTCAAATATTTTTTGTTAAACGAAGTTTCTTTTTCATTCTTTTTTTCTGTTTAGCATCAAATTTTTTCTATGAACATTCTGTATTTGTCATATTTATTTGGCTTTTATTTTCGCTGATTTTCATGTTAAAACTATTTATTAATTTTTTTCAGCAACACTTATGTTTAATTGATATTTACGTCGTAAAAGTCATTAAAATTTTTTAAACTAAGTTTATTTCGTATGTTAAATTTTCAATTGAAGTTTCTAATATAATTAAAAAAATATATGAAAATCGTTCGTATTTTTCCTACCGACCTCACAACTGAAAAGCTCAATTCTTTTACTCAAAGTCAAATTAGGTCCACACCACCGCCATAATGTGCGCATTTCTCATTTGCTTAACCGACAATTGCCAATGTCCGTAAAATAGCTGTTATTGTAGCTTGACCCAGAATAACAGGACTTCCACTTCCACAATGAAAACAGGCTAATGTCAAAGATTTCTAAGATTTCATTTTTTTTTGCTTCACTCATACCAACTCATAAATAATTGGGGCTTTATGTTCCCTACCTTGCCGTGTTTTACATTGTAGTCAAAGATTTGGCCTGAAACTATTGCTGTCCTTGGTTTGATTTTCATGCTCTTGTCACAGATCTCGCATTTTTTGTTTTTTTTTTTGCTTATAATGAAGCACAGAATAAATACTCTCAGTGTTAGTCATAATTTACTTATGTCTTTTAAATGAGACACAATAAACGTCATTTGCATATTGCGTTGTCGTAATAAGTTGAGAAATACATATTTATTAGATTTTTTATTTTTATTTTGTTATTTACTCTTTATTTAAACATTTCATATGCAAAAATGCAGTTGTGCGACATTTTATTTGGAGGCGGAATTAATTATTTCTATATTCTAGATTTTCTAGAAATATAAAATGAGAGCTTATGCTTAATTATAGTGTGCATATGTATGCCGTAAATAAAAGCAAAATTGAATGTAATTTCATACAAATGTTGAACAAATTAGAACTCATAACAAGCCTCATATTGAGAGGCTTAGAAAGTATTACCTAAACCTTTCTGTGAAAATAAAACATTAGAGAAATTAAACAAGAAGCTTAAAAATACTGTTTCAAAGTTAGATACCGTAATAATTATAAGATTTTTTTCCAAAACGGTTATCTGGTTTTCCAGCTCTAGAATATGCAACATAGAATTATCCATGTACGAAGCAATCTATATCTAAATGAAGGCAAACAGTTAATAGTTATTATAAATGCTAGTCGTCGAACGGGACAGGGTTTCGAGGATTGAGGACGGCCTCACCTTTGTAAGCCTCTTTCGGAATTGCTGCTTCCATTACGTTCCTTTGTAAAATATTGAATGGCGTTGCAGAGTTTCGGCTAATTAATATTATGTAGCATTATATTGGGCACACCTATTTTAAAATTTAATCTGTGCGGCGGGACCCACGCTAAGTCCATAGAATTCAAAAATTCTGTTGAATAGTTGATTGCCTCATCAGCTTCCACAACGTGTCTATTGATTTATATGTGACGAATTGACTTTTAGTTTGACAAAAAAGTGTGGCTGAGATTGTAGGCAACTTTGTTTGTTGCAACGTGGATAGATCGCTTACTCAGTCATCCATGAACTCTATAATTGATTTGAATATAATTAGAAAATATGGAGTAATGTAATTCGTCGGAAAGTCCGCTCAATTGGAATTTAGCCAATTCGCACTTCGAGAATCTGGCGCGAAAAAATGTCGGTCGATGGAAATTTTGCAGGTTTGCACGTAAATTGGTGATTGTTTGTCGGGTTTGTACATGTCGCCATATGTTGAGTCCTTTAAGCAAGCATTGATTTCGCCCCCTGGGTTTGATCGAGGAATGACAGGCTGTAACTTTTCGGAACAAGTGGATCAAACGAAAATAAGAATATAGACTACTATATCTACTTATTTGTATGAGGGGGTAACTTCCTTTACGTGAAAAGTATTTTTTTTTTCGAGCAAATCGAACGTAAGTGCCAAGAATTTTAGAAATATTATAAGAATATATAAAAAAGGATTTAATACTGCTGCTAAAGTTTTTACAATCAGTGAAAATAGCATTTTTTTATGGCTGAGGCTTCAGCAGTAATGAAAAATTTATAAACAACTTACCTTTAATGCGCAATATAAAGTCGAATTATATCTGTAAGTAGAAGAAGAAAAGAAATCAGTAATCTATTTAAACAATTTTTAGCAACATAAAATAATAAATAATAAAATTAAATTTAACAAATTATCATTAAATATCAAAAACGAAATTAGTTTTTTTATAACGAGCCTTTAAATTAACTTTAGATGCAAGAATAAACAACAAAGCCGATCAGCCAATACGCGAACCGACAACGTAGGCAAAACTGGCAAAACTCATGGGCACATTCCTTTCATTTTTTTATGCGTATTTTGTCTGATAGAACGCATTGGTCAAGTAAACAGCTATTCTTAAGAATGAGCTAAGTTGTTTCAATTGTTTCAAATTGATGACAGGTTCACTACTTGAAAAGAGCAGAATTTCTAGCCTCTTAATTTTTAAGAACCATTTTCTGCATGTTAATCTGAACGCTAAGCTACCACCTCAATAAATTTCTTGTGAATCGAATTATAATTACGATTTTCTCATAAAAATCAATCTGTTTCACTTCCTGGAAAAAAGTTAATTTTTTCGGAAAAAACGTTCTTTTTCTCTAAAAAACTATACATTTTTTAAAACAATTTTAATATATCTTTTTCATTGACGTGGGCGCCGTTTACATGACCTAGCCACCGTAGCCTCTGTCGCTTCTATCGCTGAATTGTGTCAATTATTATGTCATTATTCTAATGGCTGGGGTATTTGCCATTTTCAACTCGCAGAAAGCCATTATTATTATACGAAAGCTTTCTCTCGACAATTTCTAATGCTGATTCATCCTCCGCACCATATACGAATGATGAGCGACTTGTAGAGTTTGGTACTTATTCGTGGAGAGAGTACTTTACTTTTTATTTGCCTACTCAGTCCAAAATAGTACCTATTGGTGGGAGTGATTCTGCATAGGATTTCAAGGTTATTCCAATAAGGGGATACGACTTGGGTACGCCCAAGATTCAGTTATCGTATGATTTCATCTATCGGATTAAGCAATTGATCAAGCAAATCTGGTTTGTGGAAAAAACTTCTAAATTTTTTTTATTAACTCGATCTATACATAAGATTTTTATTTAGAAAATATCAGTCCCTAGACCACTTCCCGATGTGCACGTGAAAATTTCTTAAAAGTGGTCAAGGCGAAAGGTACTTCAGAATACTTAAATATGCCAAATAAATTGAATATAAATAAACCTTAAGCATGAAGAAATGTTACACAAATGTATATAAACAGGTTAGTAGAAACAATATTTAATTGTGTAAGAAATGTTGAGAGTTCTTGAAGAAAAATTCAAGTATGTAAACAGTTAAGTGAAGTATTAGAAAAAGTAATACGGTGTAAAAACGAAATAATAAGCAAAAACAACAAAACGCTATCGAACAAAAACGAGTAGAAATTAAATTCCGTGTAATTGTTTATTTATAAAAAAAAATATCAGGACGCAAAATCTCGCCGAAAAACTCTTCAGTGCCAATTATGATTAAATTTGCTTATTTTCTTAATAAATTAAAATTTTTTGAAAATAAAAAAGTTAAAAAGTTAATCCAAAATATATAAAAAAATTAAAAATTATTTGTTTATTTGCAAAAATATGTTAAATATTTATACAAAAATTTAAATTATTTGTAAATAAAAAGTTAAAAAATTAAAACAAAATTTACTAATAAATTAAAAGATATCGAGTTATTTTCAAATTAGATCAAAATTAATGAATGTATTAAAAAATAATTAATTATTTGCAAATAAAATTCCAAAATATTTTTTTTTTTTCATTTTAATTTATTTAGTAAAAATTTTCAATAAAACAAAAATTATTGAACTTTTTCAACCAAAAAGTTAATACGAAAAATTAAAATTTATGAATAAATTAAAAATTATAAATAGTCGGAAAAAGCAAAATTTATAAACAAACTAAAATTTACTGAATTATTTACAAATAAAAAGTTAAAAAATAAAAACAAAATTTATTAGTTAATTAAAAATCAATTTATCTTATTTAAATTAATTTTAAATTTTTTTTAACATTTTTATGTAAATTGAAAAAGTTTAAAAGTCTTCATCCTGAATACGGTTACCGATGTGTAATCGAAATATATAGGGATAAAACAACACTTAAATTGTTTTTATTTATTCTGACCTCAAGCCGGCAAACTTTTTCAATTTAAAATAAAAGAAAGGTCGCTAAAAGGTTTTAAAGAGTTTAATTATTACCATATAATATCTTCAAATTTTAAATAAAAATTTATAAATAAATTAAATTTGATAAAATATTTGCAAATAAAAATGTAAGAAATGAAACAAAAATTTATAAATATAAAAAAATTAGAGAAATTACCTTTATAATAATACTTAATTCTTCGCAGAATAAAAACCTGAAAATAACAACCTGAAAAAATATTATAATACTTTCGTAAACATATTGTGTTTTATTTATTTATATTAGTCGTCATGCTGTTATAAAAAAATTTAAATGAATTAACCAAAAATTATAAATAGATATTTTAATTATGTTCGCTAGTGTATTGTCGATGCAGGCTGGTACCGGCGTATAAATGCCTGCAGCTAAATACAAATATATATATTTGCATTTTAAACATTTCCTCAGTATAAAAGTAGAACATTAGAAGTGTCTGAAAATGGGTACACAAACACACAAAAAATTTATCAAAATGTAGTGAAATGTGCGGGCAGTGTGTCAGCGATTGTTATCGCCAACAAAGTACCGACAACTAATTCGCAAGTAAAAGCGCCGCCACCACAATAAAGGGTCATTCACCATATTCACACTTTTCTATAGCAAAAACAATAGAAAATTTAACGGTCATTTTGGCCGGCGGCTAATCGATCGAACGCCCTCCGCGTGTCAGAAAGATACTTTTAACCGTACAAATATGTATATATGGATATGCATATGCATATATGTACAATTATCATGGCTCGTACAAAGCCAAAGATCGAACAATCGATTTCTGTAAAGATACGTAATGAAAGCGCGAGCTAAAGTACAGTGAAAAAATCCAAAAAATTATGTGGTATTTGAAATAAAAGTTGCTGGGCCATTGTTGGCGGTAAAAAGACAATTGGCATTACAATTGAGCGTCACTATTGAAGTGTACTTACAATTTACCTTTGAATATGTTTGCATGTATATACTTATGTATATTTGTTTGTATAAGTGCTTGCTTTATTCAAATTTCATGGATATTTGCATATGCTTTACGTGCGGCTGACATTTGACAGCGCATATGTCAAATTTTGACAGATTTATGCTGCGCGCGCCAACAAACGATAGCTAATATTTGTTATTCTTATTATTGTCTTTTTGTATTCTTTTTTTAATTTTTGAATTTTTGTATTGTTATATATTGTAAGCAGTTTGCTTATATAATTCATATTGTAAGTGAAGTAAGACTGGTAAATTTCTTCGAATTTTGTACGGTTGCAGATTTTCACAAAAATTCTATAAAGAAACTCCGAATAATTGAAAAACAGCTTTGTGCTGTTTGCTTGTATTAAGAGGCGCCGAAAAATAATTTGATTCGATAAAAACTTCTCTAAATTTTTTGTATATATTTTCGAAATAAATTGAGTACATTTTATATACATTAATAGTGTAGAACACATTATTCTTTTGAAGTAAGAACTACTTTTAAGCTTCCCATATTAAACTACTCCCAAAAATAATACAAAATTATTTACTCTAATTACTACACGGCGTGATTTGTCTAATGTCATTTAGCGTATTTTAGATATTAAAAGAATTTTTTTTTTAAATATACTATATGAATAATCCGCTGTAGGTAGATTTGTTCAACTTTATCTTTTATTTATTCATGATGACTTTACCCTCTGGTATCTTCACTAGTTATGTGAGTATTCGAACCTGCTCAGCCTCTAAAACTGCTCTAGCCTCTAGAATATGTACTATTGACCACTGAAATTTTGAAAACATACGAAACTGCAATTTTTGAAGCATTTAAAGCAGACCACTGCCATAAGCGTAGCCAAAAATTCTAAGAAGACTCTAAACTTACTGTTAGGTCAACTCGACATCTTCTTGACCTAATGGGGAGCATAACTTCACGAGCCTGAGGCGGAGATAATGTCGTGTGCGTTAAGGCTGAATAAGAACATTGTGAAATAATAACCAAGCGTATTAAGTAACAGTTGTCCCTTCCCCTCATGCTGCCTTAGGAAATAAAGTTGATTTTAGAAATTTTCGTTCCAAAATTTAAAAGAAGAAGAAGTTAAAAAGGTAGGAGATATTTAAATGCTTGTTTTAACGAAATTCCTTTATAAATAAGATTTTATTCCTATTTTTGTTTGTAAAATAGTAATAGAGGAAATATTTCGAGACAATAATTGAATATATGTAATATAAATTTTGTTAAACATAAACTTACAATAAACGCATGTATTAGCATTTTATAATCGGTCGGTCAGTTCGCGTCTATAATTAAGGGAAAATTTCAAGTTATTGATCTAGCGGTGAGCAGCGATTTTATTTAGTTCCATGCAATAATTTGGGAGTCGCCTCGATATTTCTAATGTTATCTGGGACAAAATCTAAGAATTTACTCTCCCTGCATATAATTTTGAGAGCGTCTCATTAAGATGTATTATGAAACTTTTTGACAAATATATTTATGTTCTTTATGTAAATGTAAAATTGTATGATAGAATTACGAATAATTACTTTTGGAGGCGATGCTTGAACACAATTTTGCTTTCTAAGTCTTAGTTTCAAAGGCAATGTTGTAATGGTCAGACCAAAACTTCTGAAAATGCTTTTGGTTACAATTCACTCGAGTAACATTATTTTTTTCAAACCATCGTAACAGTCAATTTTGATGGACCTAGTGTTAAAAAGCCTTAACTATTTACTTGTAAAAGTCATACATTTTACAGAATAATGCTTGAAACTCTTCAAAATTTTACACAAAATGGATAACAGCATGTTTCATACAATAGCAAGTAGCTGGTAAAATATTATTAACTTGCTAAACATCTTGGAAAGTACTCCTACTCACCTACCTGTCATGCTTAGATATTCTCTTTTAATTCAAGTCACTTTTGAAAGCCTTTCGAACTTTCTAAGAAGTAACGACTATATGTAAGCTTTAGCTTTCTGCTTAAAAGGGATCATTATAAATACTATTTATTAGAAATAACGGTTTTAATATTTTTAATTTTATTTTTTTCGTTAGCTTAATTAAATATCTTTCTTCAGGTCCGGCGATAAATTTTTAGTTTTCAAATCTGATAATATATGACAATAATAATTAATCTCAGAACACTTTTAATTTTGTTAAAACTAAGCCGCCATAGCCAGTGGTTAGCATTGCGTACTGCCATTCTGAAGTCCAGAGTTCGAGTGCAAAATTATAGAAAATTAATTTTTCTAATTTCGGTCCCCCCTGTGGAGGGAACATCAAGCCCTTCGAGCGTATTTCTGCCATTAAATAAAAAGCTTCTCATTAAAAACCGTCGATCGTTCGGAAGCGACTTGGACTAAACTCTATGTTTCCCCATTTTGTGGAAAATAACATCAAGACGCTCACCACAAAACCACAAATTGGTGGAGAAACTCGGCCGAAAATCGCTTCAAGGGTTACAAATTGCCAATTGCTTAAAATAAATTAATAAGTAATAAAACTTAATGTTTGTGGTCCCCTTCAGGGTCCTTTAAATTTCTTGAGAAACGATTTATACTATAAAACGAATCATAGGTAAGTGACGGTGTCATTTCCATATGTTATGGCATAATGTCTGCAACAAGTAGCCATCCTACAATGGTTTGAAGTACTTTCTTTTACATATTGAATTATTTGTCGATCAATATTTTGTTGATTTCCATTTTTTTTTTTATAAATGTTATAAAATTTGTATATATGCAATTGTCTGTGTACGCTCATATTTCATACATAATTTGAACATTTCATTTACAGACAGCTGGCATTTTATAATAGAAACGATGGAAAAGTACAATACCTTGCCTGAATATATGTAAAACTATACACATATTTACAGATATATATTTATTTGAAAGTGTCTACATGTCGTAATACTTGCTGATGTAAATATAAAATTAAATATGAATAAAAGTTTGGAAAATGTTCAACTTTAATTTTATGCCACTTCTTGCCTCTAGGCAGCACAGTACAAACATTTCTTGCTTTCTTGCTTTAGGTATGTATGTAAATGCTTTTTTGCACGAGTGTGTACTCATACGCCACTGAAGCAGCAGCAGCCCACGCACTTGTTTCAAGTATCCAGAGCTTGTAATAATAACCAAAAAAAAAAAACAAAAAAATGTTAAAAATAGGTATTTAAAGGCATTTCTATTGCCAATCCAGTCTAGATGTCTTTTGTGCGCCATCGTTGGTTGCCTCCTTTTTTCTTTAATTAGTTTGTTGTATGTACGTATATATATATGTGTATGTGCGTGTAAGTAAACTCGAGTACACTCCCTTTTGTGTCATTTGCATTTCGTTGTGCATTTCAACAAACACACACACACATATATATAGACAAACACACAGTAAAAATGATGTATTTCACGCAAGTCACCGAGGAGCTTTTGCTTTTTTGACTCGCGTAGGATTCAAACCAACCAACAACTCCTCAGTCATTTGCTGAAGTTTAGAGCAAATTTTTTTCTCTTTTTGTTGTTGTATGTAAGTTTTGAGTATTTTTTTTACAACATAAACATAAATCAGAAATTTTATGCAACTCATTAGTGTTTACATATAATTATTTTGTTGTTGTTGTTGTTTAGTCTAAATTAACCCAGTTTGTAATTAAGCGAATTTCTTTCGATACTCAAATTTGTTGTGCGTTGGCGGACAAAAAAAATAGAGAAATTCAAATTCATGTTACCCAATATAAAAGTAAATGTGTATGTACGTAGATAAATATTTAATTGCAAATATTTATCATAGAAATATTAACTGTGGTTGTTCGGTGTTTTTAAAGAGAAATCTGAAGGAGAAGGCACTTGCACCATCCTTATGGAGTTTTAGTGAAAATTTGCTTGAGGTAATTTTTAATTTTTCAAAAACAGCATTTTGTAGAGCTTTAAAGAGAGTATGGCTGCCGAAGAGTACTAAGTACGACCAATTGGACTTTCTCTTAATTTTATTAAAATCTATCAAAAAACAATCAAGGTGTTAACTAAGTAATGTGACTACCTTTTGGCATTGAAATTCAAGTTCTATAATGGCAGAGCACGTGAACTGTAGAAGATACCATGTGTTAATCGTTCAGAAGTCATTGGTCAGAGCATAGTCAGCTCTGCAACGCCAATATTATTGTTACTAGCTAATATTAAGTTTTCTTTTTGCACATATCAGAGAACAGAGTACTCATTATTTAGTGGGAGTAACTCCAAATACCGCCTGTAATCCTTGCGGTACGATAATAATTTCGTGATTTGGCCTAAATTGGAGTTATAAATGGTCTTGGTGTACTACCCTAAAGTTTCCTCTTGTGTAGACCAAGTAGAACGTCTGGGATAACTGACTATCATAGAATCTTTGGCGTACCTACTAATTTACATTTGGGTAGCTTTCTACCTTAGTATCTATGTGCCACTGAGAGCAACCACCAACGAGTCAAAACTATGTGTGGTGCAAGAAAACATAGCAATCGACATTTCATTGTGCTTGCTACTTCGTTCAATTTTCTAAAAGTTGCAGTCCCTAGAGACTTCAACTTACTGCTCCAAAGTGCATAATATTTGCAAAGGCAGTACCTTAAAGTTTCAGATCCTTCCTTGTTTCTAAAACTTCTTTAGAAGTCGTTAGATAACACGTTCAGCCTCTCTGCCTGTCTACTCAAACAAAAATGTCAAAAAAAAAAAAAAAAAAAAAAAAACACCCAGTATGGTAGATATGACCTTTATTTTTGATAAGATAAGCTTTCGTGGCTGCTGTCATTTTCATATTAAGTTACCATCTCATCTCTATTTTATAGTAAACTCTCAAGTTGCTCACGGCTTATCCCAACTCTTCTATGTTTCTGTGTCCTGGAACCTAGACTAGGTTCAGAGTGCCATTTCATTAAGTGATCTGCAACAATTCTCTTTCTTTTCAGTATTTATTGTTATGAGTAAGGCGGTGAGTACCATTAAACCTAATCAATTGACGGTTTCGTTTAATGACCGCCGGCTTGTTAAACCTTATAGCGTTCAGCTGGGCGAGATGACTTGCAAATCTTAAGCTCCTTTGATATTGAATCCACCACCGCCCCTGTTGTCTGGGTTTGAGGCATCAATGTAAAAGTATTAAGTCTGCATAGGCTGAAACTCTCTCGTTCAATTGATTCCTATCCGGAATAATCTTCTTGAAATTACTTTGTGGTGTCAGTAAATATGTTCTCAGTATACGGACTATTGACAGAAGAGTATGCCACAAAATTAGTTATTAAATTTAAAGCTACTCTACACTCTGGTGTGCAGCCAAAAATGTTGCAGATGGGACATAATGAGGCTTAAATATCTTTGATGGTGTAGGCTTACGTTAATTTCAGCTGACATGAGTAGCACTGGCGCTTTCTTAGTCTAGACCAGTGGAGCTCTGTGGGAAGCAATGACACGTTTTGAACGATTACTTGGTTGTTGGTTGGTAAAAGGGAGGTGGTTGAAAGCCAACTGAGTGTTTGTAAACAATTCAAGACATTTTTGAAATTGTTCTAGTTTCTTAGAAAAATGCGTTCCCACATTCTTGGGACGTCTCAATTAGCTAAAGACCGAACACTGGCAAAAATAATGCTTTATCGTTTCGTCATCTTCTGTGCTTGCGCTGCACTTAGCCAATTCCTTTTGGCAAAGTTCTTACTGCTTCATGCATGTAACAGTTTATCCGTTCACTATCTACGCTGTTCTACATTAATTAAGTGCTACGTGCTACGTTGAAAGACCTTACGTGCTACTCTACGGTTTTCTGTTTTAAACAAAAAAAAAACGTGCCGCCTTTTCATTGTATTCTACATCCCTTAGACCTATTATTCAAATGAATTTCACTGTTCTTTCCGGGATAGTCTCTCTTCATGTTCTAACGCATTTGGATTTTGTGTTGACACATTTAATTATTTTAATTTTCACTTGACTGTCTGCCAAAAACTCGATAAAGTTTCTTATTGAAGCAGCTGCCGACTTGATACCTTCAGTACAGCGCACAATCTCTGCTTGGAAAACAAAATTGTATTCATTTATGTTGAAGCCATCTTGGTTATTGGGCTAGTCACAGAAGAATCCTGCTGCAGTATTCGCCTCGTATTTAGACCCATCAATCTGGATATGAATATCTTCACTGTTACCGATGAGTCCGCTTCCGTCCATTCTTCCCAGCTAGGTAAGGAATAGGTGGCTACTACTCGGCAGAAAATTTTCGTTTCTCAGAATTTCTCTACCGGTGCCGAATAGTTCACAAAGCAAATAGACTTTGGATTGATAGAGATGTGTTGATGGAAGTACTTAAGATAAGCTCTAAGTTACAAGGGCACATTCTGAAAAGATTTCAGCTATTTGGCTGCAAGTTCGAGAGCAATAATAATAGAGTGATCCTGGTGGTGTTACTACAAGCAAAGATCTTGTTGAGCTTTTACTATGTTGAAGACTCACATGATCAAATGGGTACAGACCTGATGGAATGCACAAAAGCTGTAAAGCATAGCCGTCAAAACTTTCTGAAAAGCATGTGTCATGCCTTCATAAACACTGCTATTACTGCATGGGTTTAAATAGAACGAAATCGAAGTATAGCTCGAGCATTCAGCTGTAGGCCTTTCATTTGCTTCCAAATCATTTAGTTGTTTGGGCGGTATAGATCTAAAGAAAAATATACTCTTTTCCTCTTTTCGGTTAAACCTTACCTAAATCAGCGTAAGTCGTCTTTCATTTTGAGTAATTGCAGAAAATGTATTCCTTCTGTAGAGCATCTTCCACTCTCATCAAAACTAAACCAGGAAGTCTTTACCTGTTGTACTTTATCACGGAATCTGTCATTTGCCAAAATGCTTAGTTGTAACAAGTATTGTACAGTTATTCATTTATTTCTCTATTTATTTTTCTCTTAACGCTCCAGTCAAAGCAATTCCCATGGAGATTAATAGAAATGACATTTGCGTGCTTGGAGACAACGTCAATTGTTGCAGCAGCAACAGTGCAATTTAGAATTTTCCCATTCAAAAAAAATAAAAATAAAATAAAAAAAAAAATTGTAATGCTGCTTTTTCTCCTTTGACTGTGTAAACAGCGTAAAGAGTGACATAATTTATTGTGCCTGAAAATTTTGCCGCAATGACAAGGGATTCCGATTGCGGCACAAGACAGCAAACATTGTTGCCACATGGTGTAGGAAATAAATGAAGGAAAAGCGAAGAATTTCTATGTTTGATAAAAAAAATATTGAAAATAATGAAGCGAATTTCAGATATAGTTACCTAAAAATCATCCATTATTTTTGCTATAATGACTCCTGTGATTTGTACCCCGCCCTCGATAAGTGAGAGTGGATTCCGCTAGATGGGGTTAGAAAGACGATAAAAGGAGAAGTGTTGATCACTTAACTCAGCAGTGTTGGTGGCACAATTTTGGTTTCGGAAAATTCGTTTGGGTAGTTTTTATGTAAATGATGCTCCTCGGTCTGGAAGGCCAATTGTCGAAAATGTCGATAAATTAATGGAAATCGTCGAGTCTCATCGTCATGCGAGCACTGTTTCGATTGCCCAGTAGCTAATTATTGCTCAAAAAACAGGGTGGAACCACTTGAAAAAGGCTGCATACTTAAAGAAACTCAGTGAATCGTAACATCATCCACCTATTTCTGTACCGGATGGTAACTGGTGATGATAAGTGGATAACTTGGAGCAACGTCAAATGAACCCAATAGTCCTAAGTGTTGAAGAAACCCCAAATTTGTCCATTCCTCTCCGTGATTTCGAATTGGCCTTCCATAAATGTCAATACACCGTTTTTTGCATAAAAACTTGGGTCTTAAGGCTTATAAAGTTTAGTTAACACAAGAACACAAGCCGGCCGATCATCAACAAGGTTGGTTTTTTGCTGATTTGGTCCTTGATATGCATGAAAATGATCCGGAATTTTATCGAAAAATCATCTTGACTGATGAGGCTCCGTCAATAAGTAAAACTCTCGCATCTGGGGCTTGGAAAACCCAAGATTTATTATTGAAAAGCCTTTCCCGTGGAGTCATTGGACCTTATTTTTTCGAAAATGTGGCTGGAGGAACAATTAAGGGAAATAAGTTGCGCAATCGAGAGATAATTTATAATTTTTTAAAGCCAGAATTGGATGGTATTAATCTGGACAACTTTTACTTTCAACAAGATGACTCTACTTGCCACACAAGCAACGAAACCGTCGATCATTAAGGGAAAGTTTTCGGACCGTGTTATCTCTCGAAGGGGTGATCGCAATTCGCCACCGAGGTCCTGTGATTTAACACCTTGCGCCTTCTTTCTTTGGGGTCACGTGAAGGAAGGGGTCTACGCCAACAGGCCAACGTCGATTAAGAACCTCAAGATGGGCTTTGTGAAACTCTGGAAGGCTGAAAATTTCATAAAAAAGTTGCGGTCCTGTAAATGTTGCTGTGGCTGCCATTTGGCTGAGATGTAAATAAACATACGTAGAACATCTCTTAATACCCCGACATTTTCATATGTGTATATCGCTAAGTGTGTATGCAAATTTATAGTGCACATTTTTTACTTTACTCACATGTACGTATGTATATACGAGTATGTTTGTATATTTGCAAGAGCATCTTCTGTGAAAAAATGCCACAGAAGAACCGCAATCTAACAACAACACACATATGGAAAAAATCATATACATATGTATATAATATGTATGTGTGACTACTTGAGAGACATAGCACTTGAACTCACAGTGTGCACATACATACCTACATATACACATACAATAAATACCGAAAATTGCAATTTTTCTTTGTGGTTAAGTAAAATTCTTTGGAAAACACAAGCACATACATACTTAGATATGTATATGTAGGTATGCATGTACAACAAATGAAAAATTTAAATGCTTATATCAAATCAGCAAGAAACAACCGAATGCCAACAACAAAAGCCAATGTCCCCCTTAAGGCTGAGAAATCCCTGCGGTGTCTGCTGCGGCAATTTTAGTTTGCCTGTGACAGCAAAAGCAACAGCAACAGCAATAGCAATTCGCAGATACACTTTGTCATTGCTCATCACCATCTCCCGTCCCATCGCACTCCCCCGCACTCTGCAGCTATCACACGTTTTACCCACATCTCGGCTCGTTGTTGTTGATTGTGTGTGTGTCTTTGTGTGCGCGCATATTTGATGGATGGCTTTAAAATCAGTAATACAAAGCAAAAAGTAACGGTACTAGGAGTGTTTGCCGCTTTGTTTAACCGCTTGACTAACTGTTGATATGAAATAAGAAAGAAAAAAATACATACCGAATGACGGTATGCTGGTTTCGTTGGTAGGTCGAGTTGGGCCAGCAGTTGGTATTTCAAGCAGTCGATCGGTCGGTCGGTCGGTCGGTCGGTTGGTCGGCCGGTCTTTCAGTCGTTTGTTCGGCTTATTTGTTGTTGCTTGTTTGAATTTGATTTGATTGCTGTTACTCGTACTGCCGCTGTGGGTTACTCTTGCCGTTTGCATATTTTTATATTTTATGGGTTTCTAGGGAATGTCGCTATCGACGGCTGCTGCTGCTCTCTGCTCTGTGGCGGCTGTCCCACAGTGCTGCTTTGCTATTGCTGTTATTGCTGATGCCGCATTGCGAGATGGCAATCCTAATGATGATCAACGGTACAACATCAACAACAACAAGAGTATTACAGCCAAGTCGTACAACATGAGCTCAATTGAAACGGCTTACGAGAGATATGCCATTTGGGCGCAAAATGTCAAAGCCAACAACCGACATTGTGTTTACAAAGCACACAACAACAACAACAAAGAATGCAACATACATATATGCTTACATGCAGTCAAAAGTACAATACACACACATGTCTCCATGTATTTTAGTATGCAGTTATGTTGCCTTTCTGAATTGCATGGAGAACATCCTTAGGGACTGGGTTTGTCTTTTTTATTGCATTTCAGTATTGTATTTGTACTTTTGTACTATACTGTTATAATGCGGATTATTTTAATCCAACAAAGGTCATTGTTTGACACACATATTTTTAATTTTGAATAATTTTTTTCCTTCATTAAGTCAGTATTAAATTCTGAATGACTTTCCTTAGGTTTAAAGCTTCCAGTTATATAATAAGGCAGTAGAGCTGAGTTAGTCTTCATAGGAGAAATTAAAATCACAAATTTTGGTGCTGCTATGCAGAAAGAAGGCACTGCCTTCCATTAAATGGGGAGACCTAATGGATTATTGTGAGAAGACAGGAAATAACATGTCCGAGATACAATCTGAGGAGTTGTCCTTCTCTGCCGGTATAAGTGAAGGGAATTATGCAATATATAATTATATAATTGGCGTTTTGAAACCACTGAAGCGATTTTCCGCCGAGGAGCCTTTATTTCATGTCAGAAATACAATCGAAGGGGTTGGCATTCCCTGTGAAGGGGCGACCACAATTAGAAAATTTAACTTAATTTTTTATTTAAAATAATTTTCTATTATTCTGGATATTGGTCTGGCCAACTGAAACATTTATCCTTCCGCATAGAAGCATGTTTTTCTAACCTTTCGATTACGGCTATGAAATTATCTTTCTCTTTCGTCTACTGAACTCGGGAGGTAGAGCTGATGTACTATAGAAATATATCTTAGTCTAAAAGTCTTCATAACGGGACCAAATCCAATACTTTTCCCAAACACTACTCGTGTGTCTTTGTCGCATGTCCTGAACATATAAGATCTGGTAACCAACTAAAATAGTTGGAGCTCTAATAAAGCTTAAGGATTCACCAGAGCATTTTTCCAGAGTGTATTTACCAGAGATACGGTTGTGAACGGGCATAGGTCTTGAGCCAAGTCGTGACGTAGAGACCAGTTCATATGAAAAAGAGAAAGCAAAGTCAACGTGAGATACTCGAGTTTTGATGATGATCACCAATTGATTTTAATGAGGAGTTTCTATTTCATGTCAGAAATATGTTCAGAGGGCTTGAAACTCCCTACCGAGGAACGACCCCAATTACAAAAATTATTTTCCCATAATTTTGGATGTTAGTCGTACGAGAAATCGAACCCTAGTCTTTAGAATAGCAGTACACAATGCTAACTAACTACTCGGCTATTGCAGTCACCATATAAGGACTGTACATTTGATGTCGTATTGGTAGTGGAGGTGAGGGTGACGAGTCCGAGAATGCGCTTCAAAGCGAAATTCTTCAACTTAGTGCTCATTTGCATTCACGCCCAGACAGAAGACAAGGAATATATGGCAAATAATGCCTTTTATGTGCGCTGCCCTGTTACTATGCCAAAATTGAGATCGGAACTTCAGAACCCAAGGTGAGCAAAGAAAGTATCTCCAAGTTAATTTTCGGAAAATTTAGCCTTTACGACGAAATGTCAGAAACAAAGTTGCAGCTGATTAATCCTAATGTGCCCTGCCCAATCTACAAAAATGGGGACCCCACAATCTGATCAATTTATCATGAGATAAGCCTCCTCAAGCCCACTGAAATGATTAGAACTTTTCAGTGTGAGCTTAGACCTGGTAAATACACCATTTCACAGATATTTATCATGCCCAAAATCTTGGCGAACATCCGTGAGTAAATTATCGACACGCGCACCACGAACTAAATAGAGGGAGTATAATTTCCTTTAAGAGTGTACATTCGCTGGTGTACGCCTATGATATTGATATCATAGGCCTTAATATCCGCGATATTAATTTTGCTTTTCTATAAACATAATAGGGAAGTAAGAGAAAATGTCCGCTGTCACTAAATAATCAATCGGCGCACTCTCGTCCTGGCTCTCACACCACGACTGACAGTCATAACTTTGAAGTTGCAGACGATTTCATCCATCTAAGAAACAGAATCAACCTCAATAACAATGTCAGTCTTAAAATGCAACGTTAAAACACATTTGCCAAGAGGTGCTACTTTGGACTGGGTAAAGTTTTCTCTTGACTAACAAAGTTCTCTTGTAAAAGACATACAAATCACAAGAGGTTTTCAAGATAAAAGTTTGCTAAAGATTTGTGAAATATTTTTTTGGCCGATTTTACAGGTGACGGAATAATGAGCTGTATGAAATATAGTTCCACGAATTAAGAGACAGCGGCTACACTGACTAGGTTTTGTCGTCCGTATGGAGGGTAATACTAGGTTTGTTAAAGTTTTCGGCCGAGTATCCGATGGTAGAAGTGGTAAAAGAGCTTGCATACAGTATATAAAGCTGTATGTATCAATATATACCTATATAATATCTACTTTCTCTGCTCTTATCCCCACTCTATACTCGCTAGCTAACGTTACAACCATTCTACTCACTGCGCCAATCTCTTCCATTCACCTTCACTCCGGGGAAAAGATCAAGGGTGAAGCGAAGCTTACTTCAAGCGAGAAGCAGAATAATACATTTTCAAACATTTATCTAACAGACCTAATTTGTTCTTTTAAATAGTAGTATTAAACCTGATCTCATGCATAAAATTTTATGATAAAAAAATTTTCAATATATTGAAATATTTTTAATATTTTTATTTTTTCCTCTACATAATAGCTCTTGAGATGACCCAAATATAAGCTTGACCCAACAAATGTCAAAAATAAACTTGTTTCATAGATTTTTTTCCTTGTACTGAAATTTCACTATTTTTCCTTCAAACTGACCTTCGCTTATTCAGCTTGACTTACTTACAATGTAAACATTTGTCTGTGAAGCCTAATCTTGTATGTTGCATGTCACACAGCCTTGCTGTTGCAATGTTGTAAAATGAAGCTCATTTAACAGAGATCCTTCGTCAACTAACATACAGACATACATACATATTTAATGGCACTCAAATTGATTTCGACCCTAAACGAAATCTGTGTAGGCACTCGAATGAAGGTGGCCTCATCACAAATTCCACTTTGAAAATATATTAGTTGCATGAATATTTGCTGTTGCACTTGATGTTGGTGCTGATGTTACTACTGTATTATGGGCTCCTCTTCTTCTTCTTCTTCTACTTCGGCTGGGCCATTATCTATCGCATCGCAGCTTATTTGTGCAGCATTTCGCATAAATGTCACGTTTTCCTACTCAAGTTGACATTTATCGGGCTTTAAAGCATTTTTATTGCGCTACGCCTGAGCCAGCAAATATTTTATTATTATTATTATTTTTCATCGCTATTTGCCGCCCTCTCTGCAGCACACTATTTGCTTTGTGCTCGCTTTGCCTGCAAGTTGATTGAAATATGCAGTGAACGAGTATGCTTATTCAGGGTTATAGTTGGGCGCTGCATGCAACGGCTATTGTGTGTATGTGTGTGTGCGTTTGTGTCAACTCTGAAAGCATCAGCTTGTATGTATGAGTATATTGTATAGCTCAAGCTGTCATATCGCGCAACATCATCAGTCTCAGTCGCATCATCAGCACCAACAGCAGCAGCAGCGACAGCTGCTTTTGTCATCAAACCAGTGTGTTGGCACACAAGAAGGGGACGGCGGTCGAATATCCTTTATTCATCATCATCTTCTTCTTCTTGTTCTTCTTTTCGTTCTTGGTTTATTTGAATGTGTCAGCTTAACTTTGGTGTCACGTTCTGGAAATTACATTTCTCTTTGCTGTACGCCATTATCGGCTTGCCAACGGGCCAGCTAGTCAGTCAGTCATATGCTATGTATATCTGTCTGACTGTATGTATGTAAATCTGTTGGAAGCCAAAACTTATCATTTTTCGTAGATTTATGACATTTTTGTAGTATTATATTTTATTTATTTAATGGCAGACATGCACAGACATACGAAATTACATGCTTACATAGATTTTTATACCCTTCACGAAAATGAAAAAAAAATTAATTGAGCAGTTTTAGAGTTATTTGCACCCAATTTGATCTATTATTATATAAAATAAATAAAATTGATAAAGATTTTAGTAATTTTTTTACTCAAAAATTAGATTTTTGCTTACAACTCTTAAATTTGAGCAGTTACGCACATGAATATTGTCAATATTTTAACTCTTCATAAATAGCTCAATTGACTGTTAAAAATATTGAAATCCCATATGGCTGCAATATTGTAAAATTTATAGTTCAAAATCGCTATTTGTGTTTTTAATTCTTACAGTTGAGCTCTAAAAAATAAACAATTTTGTATACTATTTATATATCATCAGAATTAAATGTTTCCCAAAAAGTTTTCAAAACACACAACTACAACACTAAGCTCACCTGTAAATTATGGTTCAAAAATGCTATTTTGGCATATTACTTCGTCAATTTGGTAGCTAGAACTAAGTAGCTTTTTAAGCTGCTTGTTTATATCGTATAGATAGCAGCTAGCGAAAGTTATTAAAATCGGTTTACTATAACATATGATTGTCATATAAATTTTTGTTCAAAAACGTAATTTTTGCTTTTAGCTCCTTTCAATAAATAACAACGAAAATTATTTCTGTTATAGTGATTACTTATCCTATGTAGAATGTTAACTGTGAAAATAAACGAAATCGGATAACTATAAGATATAGCTGTCATACAATTGGTAGCTCAAAAATGCATTTTTGGCCTATAACTCGACAAAAGTAGCACTGAAAAATATGAAATTTGATTTTTTATTTGTTTATGTTGAGTTTTTAAGTAGTTGGTTACTGCAAAAAGAATAAATGTGGTATAAAAACTCACAGTTGATTATTCATTTTGGCATTTTAGGGCCATAATTTCTGCTTGAAACTCGCTTGAATGGTAAATTCTTTGCATAAATCATTACTTTGGCTTGCATAAAGTATATATAAAGCTGTATGCATATGTATATATATAATTTCTGCTTTCTCTGCTCTCTCTACCTTAATCCCCACTTTATACTCGCTAGCTAACGTTATAAGCATTCTACTCACTGCGCCCATCTTTTCCATTCACCTTACCGAATTTTGTCCTCCATTTCTCATTGGCATTGTCTACATAGATATGTATGTGTATGTGTGTGTATATGCAGCCCATTGTGTTTTTATCTGTGTATGTGTGTCTATGCAAAATCGATTTCGATGCCTATCAACAAATCAGTAAAGTAGGCTGCTGCCAAAGCCTTTAGATCGCATCTGGTCGCTGGTTGTCATAATTCGCGAAGTAAAAAAAATGTAATTTTCTCTGAACTCAAAAAGATTTATCTATATGGTTAAATCAATGCTGTCATTGTTATTTGACTTGGATGCACGAGTAAGTTTTAAAGAGTAAGTGCATAAGAATATACATATATATGCAAATACCTACATACATATATGCCTTGCATTGTCAACTTCTATGTCTATGCCTTTATGACATATGAACTATTGCATACATATGATCATACATATTGCATACGGGGATATTGTACATACGTGTACATACATACTTATATACACGTGGTGGTGTGAAGGCTGAGGCAGGGAAAAAAATTCAAAGAAAAAGATGGAAATGCAGATGATCTGTTCTGAGAGTAGCGCAGCACGTCCACTGCAGCAGCGACATCTCTCTAGTTATTTACAAGCTTAGGCACCATAATACCCATGCGCTATTTATGTACGTAGACAAAATCCTATGCTCATTCAACCAGCGATAAAAAGGTGCGATAAAACAGCTACGTGTCAGTTGAGGTGATTTTCTTCAAATGATTTATGAACGCTTTGTACAGACGCTTTTCAACTTTTCCACACAATATTTTTTCCTATTTTATATACATACATATGTACTTTTCTTTTGGTAGTATTATTATTATTATTTTTTTTTTTTTGGTGCAAGGGTGGTGATTGTGGCCTTAGTGCCGAGATGCTAGTAAGCAAATATTTATTGAGTCTCCTTCTAAATACGCTTGAATAGTTGAAGAATAACGAGGTCAGGTGGTCTCATTTTTGAACAAGTTGTTGTAAATATGTCTCTATGTGCACCGAAAATGTGTGCATAAATGTTCGTGTGTAGGTATTTCGATGGCTGCCTGTTACACATATATATAACAAAATTTTTTAAATTAAGTAAACAAATATTTTTTTGAGGTTTTATTAATTTCAAATTTTCTTTTATTTCTTTATTTTCTTAAATTTACATTTTCTTATTAGTTTCATTTCAGATATTGTCCTGAAGCACCTTAGGGAATGTAAATTAATTTGTTTTAGTAAAAAATTAGCTTTTCCTTGTGGACTATTTAACTCACTAACTAAATCCATCAGGCGTTCGGAAGCTGTCAAAACGCATAGCACAAATTGGGCGAGGAGCTCGGCCGAAAATCGCTTCAGAGGTTATGATGCGCCAATTATATACAGATATATATATACCTATATATATATTATATATTTGGCATACAGAAAAAATTTTCCTTGAAAAAGAAAAACTGCCCAAAGTTGTGAAAAGAAACCCTTCGTATCATTAAATCGTTTTGCTGCCATTACAAGCAACATATGTATGATATTATTGTAGAAGAAAGGTTTCTTCCCTCGCTAGTTCGTCTGCCATGCCTGGTACCCAGGCCACGGAAGTATGTCATTTAGTTGAAGGTTTGCATTTGGAGATTGCATTTCCTCATTTTATAGCCACTTAAGATGTGGTAATGTTACATTGTAGATATCTGATGGCAGCTTAACTGTCGGCTTGAGCCATCTTTTACGGCTCGCTGATCGAGAGCGTTGGTGTTTTTCCCCTCATTACTATTTGGGTTTCTTGTGGAGAAAAGATTGTCGAAGCACATACTGGAGATGGTGCACTTCTACAAAAGATAATATTTTAGTGTGTCCTATACTGCAATTCTTCCAAGGTTGAGTTGCATTCAATGTGATTGCGTTGCAACTCTCTTGTAATTTTCCGTAAAGGTCCAGAGGAAGGAAGTTGAGAAGAGTTAGCAATGCTTTTGAAGGACTTTATGGCAGTGCTCCTGTTACCAGAATATCAGTCGACCACTGAGCTCTCCCTAATTTGTTGCTGAATCTAACTTTGTCGAGTGTCGACCACCAAACAGTGACGCCGTAGAGTTGGGGAATTGATCTAACTACCGATGTATAAATCCAGTACATAACATCTTTTTCCTATCACCGTTTCGCAAGCGCTAAGTGCAGTTATAGCTTTCCTTGATATTCCTGCCATGTTTAGACACTAGTTGAGTTTGCTATCGGTGGCTTAAAAGGATGCGATTTGTGATAAATAGAATCATTTCAGTTTTATCAATAATAACAACCAGCCCGCTGTCCTTGCACCAGTTCCCAATTGTGTATAGAGTATTTTGGAATAGATCACTTATAACACTTATTTGTAAGTGTTTGCCTGTCGCTGTTAAGGCAAAGTCGTCTGCTTATGCCACCACACTATATCGTGTGGTTTTCAGTTTCCAATCAGCGAGTTTACTGTTAGACATAAGATACAAGGTATTTTTGTTGTACACATATTAACATTAATAAACTTAATCTTATAAAGAACTATTAATAATATTGTATCTAAAAGATAACAATAGTAGACGGACAGCAAAAGTACATTAACATAGGTAAGGAGAGTAGGGATGGGTTTTATGTAAACGAATTTGTAGCTGCCGTTTCGAAACATTTAATTCACTTTATTAGTTTTTTTTTGAAATATTGTAATATGTTTCAAATTCTGATGGCATCAAGAAAAGACAGTCTAGAATTTGAAGAAAAAAAAAAATAAAGTAAAAAATAAACTGAACTAAGCCAAAAACAACTTACGACATATCAGCACTTTTATGCAGACTGATGAAGCCCTGATGTAGGTATTTCTTACCTGCAAATTGAAAGAATAAAAGTAGTTAATATTTAGTTATTAGATAATGCTTTTAGGTAATTAATTATATAATATATATAATAGGCGATTTTCGGCCGAGCTCCTCCTCCAATTTGCGATTTTGCGTCTTGATGTTCTACCAACAGATCGGGAGTAATTTCAAAGTTTCGTATTTGGAGACAGCAATATTGTAAGTACAAGATGACTGCACAAACTTTAATTTGTGGAAAATTATGTTAATTTATAATGATTTTCAATAAATATATTAAATTTCGAGCCGTGAGATAGTTATCAAGGGTAAATCCAAAAATATGTTTGGCCTTCAAAGGGTTGTGGTCAAGGTTTTTTTGCAGTAAATGAACATAATCACGTTATGTAGGGCTAACTAATCGTTTTTGATTGGCGGCCACAGTAGCCGAGTGGTTAGCGTTGCGTACTGCCATTCGGAAGGCTCGGTTCATATCCCGGTGACATCAACATCAAAAAAAAATGTTATGGAAAATTAATTTAAATAAAAAATTAAGTAAAATTTTCTAATTGCGGTCGCCCCTCGGCAGGGAATGTCCACCCCTCCGAGTATATTTCGGACATGAAACAAAGCTCCTCATAAAAAAAACCATCAGCCGTTCGGAGGCGGCTTAGTATAAACTGTAGGTCCCTCCATTTGTTGGGAAAACATCAAGATGCAAAACCACAAATTGGAGGAGGAGCTCGGCCGGAAATCGCTTCAGCGGTTACAAAGCGCCAATTATATATATATATATAATCGTTTTTGATTTCCTAAAAAAATATTTTTTGTGCCTCTAAAAAATTTTCAAAATATCGAAATTTTTTTTTCGTGTAAATTGCTAGAAAATACTCTTAGAAATAATATAGAATCAGTTCCGAAGGTCTGCAAGACCAAGAAGTAAGTATAGAAAAGGGGAAAGCGGAACGCCAAGCGATAAATCCGGCCGCTCGAGTACTTTAATCGCCTTTTTCTCGAAACCACGTTTTTTCAACTGTATGACACACTTATTTAAAGTCTTTTGAACTAATCAACATGAACTAAGCGGAATAATAATGTATAAACAAATTAAATTGAAAATGGGTAAACAAATTAAAAAGTCCGCCATTTTTTTTTTGTGAAAATTTCGCCATTTTAAAAAAAAAATGTCAGTTCATATTTTTATACGTCTACTTATCTACATAATCTTTGATTTAAAATTTTTTTTAAATAAAAAATAATATATGTTTTAAAAAACACGTTTTTTGGAGGAAGATTTTTATAAGCTTTACATCAATCAATAACAATGTTAATGTAGAGTTTTTTGTCTAACCTTTAAACATATTTTAAACGTTTTCTTTGCACAATGTATGTGTTTATAAATTTAAGCCACTGCAAAAAAAGTGTGTGGAGCGCCTATAAGTATGCTACGAGGATAATATTTTTGGTTTTTTTTTGTTGTTTCTATACAAAAAACGTCCTCTATGAAAATCGAGACAGCGAAAATAATGGTTTTTTTTTTAATATTTGATTTCTGCTTCATCGAAAATTTTTTTATTCATCTTTTATCTAAACTCTTTAAAATGTATTAAAGCACTTTTTAGTACAAAATTAGCTTTATCCTGCAACGATTAGCAGCTGTGGCACATATTCATTGAATGTATGAAATATGAAAATATTCAAAACTTCTGTCGGATAATTGACTACCTCATCTTCTGCCATAACGGTGACTATGTGACGGATTACCATTTCCAGGAAACAAAGGCATACCAGTTAGGTATTTCATTGTCAAAATTAATTGAAATTAATCTTGAATATATGTATATATTTTTCAAATCAATGCACCAAGGTCCCGTGAAAACTATATTCTTCCTGTTAATATGAGGAAAAAAGTCATCTATATACAGAATTTAATGTAAATTTAACCATTAACCATACTTTCGTCCCTGTTATATACATATATAGAATATTTTGATAAGGTCATCCATTTCATGGATGAATAGTACAGGGATTTATTTTGACATCTGTCAAACTTAACTGTAAAACCAAACATGCGTTGTTTTAGTTAAAAATCTGGCATTTATGAAAACGAAATGCTTAATAACCCCACAAAGCTTTAAAATTATTCAAATCTACTACAAAAATGGTGATTCGAACGTGGCCACATGTAATTGTGTTGCTCATAATCGTCCAACTACTCAAGTAATTGGTGTAATTTTAAAGACATTCCTGGAGACTAGATAAATTATAGATATGTAAAGCCTGTACATCATCAATTTTCACACTCCATCTCAATTATTGCGACTGTAAATGAAAGCTAGCAGAAGATCCGAATGTATCTTTTTCTCGACGAACTCAAGAACTGAGACTTTCCTACAGCACATTATGGTGTTTTTTGCATTTGAACTTACACCAATATCAATATAAGGTCTAGTTCACACAACAACTAAGGCCACTGATCATTCCCAACGCCGTACATACTTCGATTGGGTGTTGAAACAGCACGTAGTGAATGGCGATTTTTCGAAAAAAAAAATTCTTCAATGACGAGGCATATTTCTCACTCGTGGAATACGTAGGTAAACAAAATTGTCGCATTTTGGGGCTCTAATGATTCTCAAATAATTGAAGAGAGGCTGGTACACCCAGAAAATCTTACTGTCTGGTGTACTCTTTGGCCCGGAGGCGTCATTGGACCTCACCTTTCTTTCAAAACGTCAACCCTAGCAAATAAGGCAAAAATCAGACAATCAATTTACGTCAGATAGTTAATAAATCTCACAAAAATTTTCAGTGAGACTTGCCTCTTTGTGGTACTTTTTAAAAATGAAAAACTATAAAAAAAATGTTCAAAACTTGTTCATCCCTTTTAAAAGTACAATATTAACGATATTTATAAAAAAATTTTATGTATATAAATATTGTACCTATGTTTTTGTATTTCCTGCAGATTCTCTACAAATAACTGCATTTCTCAGACATTCTTCTTCGCCATACTTTTCCGCGGCTGTCTATTGCAACTATGCGCAATTATTTACAAATATCCATATATATTCAGGTGTACATACGCACATAGTTGCCATATGTAAAAATGCTAATGACAACGCAATGCCGTTTACAACTGTCACATATGTCAGGCGAGTTTTCCTCCCAATACGATAAAAGAAATGTGACATAACATAGTGGACACGCCAAACCGCATGCAGTAACACAACAACACACAAAACTATGTTGTGGAAGCAAAAAAAAAAAAGAAAAAAAATTATAATAACAAAAAAAAAATTAAATAAATAAGAGAAAACCAAATGCGCCTGTGCACATACGTTTACATATTTCTATTCACTTGTATGATCGTGTGTGTAAATATATTTTTGTGTCAGACCAAACTCGTGTGGACAATCTTCAGTAATAAATAAAAAATAAAAAAAAAACTTTTTTTTTGCATTACAGTTATTTGCCACAATGGCATGGCATAAAACACGACAGGAACATATAAAGAATACAATGTTGATTACGAACCTTAAGTTGGAGAGCAAAAGAAGGAGGTGAAGAGAGAGCGTAAGAGTGCAAGAGTGAAATATGAAACGGGCGGAGTGAGCGGAGTGCGGAGTGCGGAGAACACCGGTGCGGAAACGTATATTTGCTGCTGCTGCCAAACTGGAGACACTAAAGAAGTGCGCTCGGCTGAGTTGGCTTGCCATTGGGGGATTGTCAAATGTTGTGACAACAAACAAGCCACGAATTAAATGTGCTAAACTTACATACATTCATACATAGCTATGACAAAGTATTATATGTACACATGTACACAAACACATATAATATTTAGCAGTAATCATATTTATATGCATACATTTTCCTTTAGTGCGTGCACTTTTTAACTTTGCTTACTACATACTAACATACATATGTACAAGCATGACTTACGAACATTTGCAATAAAACGCCAACACACACGCTTAGCAATTTCAACCTGGTTTGGTCATCGATATTGGCTAAAGCGACAAGTGCGCATGCGCCCGCGTTTAACAGTAAAATGTCAGTTTGCTGCATAAATCATACACATGTGCATACAAACATACAAATATGTTGTTATTGAAATAAGGAAAAACTTTATACCTTTCATGAAGGCAACCAAATTTCATAAAAACTTTATAAATACATACATATATAAACGAAATTGCAACTCTGCAAAATTTGTTATATGGAAACTATATGTATGTTATGACAAAGCGATTTTTGTGATTCTTATTTCAGTTGCGAAATTATTGAAGTTTTGAATCGAAATTTATATTTTTTTAACAATCATTTGTATGGCAGCCCAACCTTATAGCCCTCTGTTTTCATTAATTTTTTTCCTGCCAATAATTTGCACATGCCATGCGTGCTGAGTTTAGAATTTCATACATTTTGCTGCTCGATTGAAAAAGTTATGTTGGAAAATCGCATTTTTGAACAACAAGTTGTATGGTGGAACTGAATTACAGTTATCTGATTTTAATATGTTTTACAGTCAATATTTTTCTTATGACGTAGGCACAAAATATGAAGTTTCATACTTTTAGTTATGCAAATGTAGAAGTTATAACCGAAAACTTAGTTTTTGAGTACTAAATTGTACGGGAGCTGTGAGTTATAATTGGCGGACTTTAATATATTTCACTCTAAATATAGTATTTTAATTGGAGATGCTATGAACGAAAATGACATTTTTGAACAAAAAGAATCATCGGATTTTGATGATATTCAATTTAAACGTTGATTTCAGATGCCGCCGAAGTTGAATTAAAATAGAAAACCATAGATTGCCACTATCAATAAGTACAGGGTTATTATTTTTAGGGTTTCTAAAATAAACGTAAATAAAATACATTTAAAATAACTCTTTCATGAAATTCACTTTTTACTATAAAGTTTGATCTGTGACATTATAAGTGAAAGACTACATCATTAAATTGACTCACTCGAAAATTTAAGTTGTTGTGTGAGCTGGACTTTATGTAAATGTAGGTGTTAGTACAAGTGCAAAATACACCATAATATGCCATAGTAAAGTCCCAGCTCTCGAGAGCGAGCAATACACAGTTTTGGGTATTTGTAGTGAAAGGAGCAAAAAAAAGAACAAGAGACCTTAAAATATCTGTGGACTATTCAGTATTTTCCAATTTTTTTTGAAATATCACCAATTAGTTGAGAAATTGGACGATTATTTGCACACACAACTCACAACTTTTTTAGTAGGTTTTAACAATTTAGCGCGTTGTGGGGTTGTATAGCGATACTTTTTCATAAATGCCTGATGATAAGGATAACGGAATTATGCTTTAAGAATACTGCACCGCTAGATGGAGCCAGGATCAAATTATTAGTATAAACTCATTTTACGGCTCGATTGAGCTAATTTTTGAACTACACAATTAAGTGGCTTTCGAAATATTGTTTTGGCTAAATAAAAAAATAAAAATTTAGGTTGGTGCTTGAGAAAATACGAATTATATTTATGAATAATATTTTAATAAAAAAATCTATGAATTCATTATATTAGTTTGATTATATTTCATTTTTATTTTTTTTTAACTAGAGTAATTGTTAAGGAAATTCAAATGTTTTTTATTTAATGTGAAGCACAATCGATACAATTAAGTTCTGAATTTAACATCACGCCATTGTCTCCACGACTTCTTTTGCAGGAACGAATTCTACACGTATGAACTTAATTTCTTAGCACTTTTTTCACTAAATCAAGTCGTATGTCATGAATAGCCCCTTCAGTATTGACTTTGAAAAGCTTGACGAGAGGTCTAGTTTGTTGCTAATGACCAATGATTTCAAATAAACTCCCAAGAAGTAGTCTAATGATGTGAAATCACAACTTCTTGGAGGCCATTCAATGCCACAATTTCTTGAAATAGTCGAATCTCCGAACTTTTCTCGCAATAATTCCGTTGTTGCACATGTCTTGTGTGACGTGTAGCCCCGTCTTCTTGGAACCAGATGTTCTTCTTCCCATTGTAGTCATAAAAGGTTGGATCTATGTTTCATTTTGAAAGATGAACGGACCGAAGATTCCACCAGACCAAAAACCCCACCAAGCTGCCAATTTAGATGATTGTAATGGTTGTTGATGAATAATTTGTGGATTTCTTCTCTAAAAGTCAGAGCAAATTTTAGCCATCAGTTCGAATTCATGAACGGTATACATATAAAGTTTACGTACAAACAATCACAGCGGAGAAGTTGAAGTTAAGAAAACGCATGTAGATTGCAAGTAATCTATATGTAAGTATACACAGTACATAGTTATATATGGTCACCCATAAGAGACGTACAGCAGCGCCCAAGGCATTTTTCTGGACAATCTGCTCAACATACATACATTCATATAACTAGCCATAGATTGTTTGCGTGTCGTTGTTGTTTTTATTGTTGCCTTGCTGCTGGATTTTTGCACTACAATTGCCTTGACCATGCACATGCGACATTTGCAACAATTTGTGGCGCGTGCGTATACGCATTGACCGGCGATGGTCATGAATTTGCCGCTCGATAGGCTAGGTTGACCAGTTTTGGCGAAGAATCGTCATCATCATCATTTTATTTATATTTGTTCACTTATGCAATTGTTTGCTTATTTCTAGTTCTCCGTTTTTTTTATTTATTCTATTTTCATTATACGCTATGCAGAATTGAGGAAGTAAATGTGTACAGAAATGTCAAACACAAATTGCATGTGAGCACGAAGCGCAAGAAGACATTGTTGCTAAAAATAAATATGGTATGCTGTTGGTGGAAATTTTAAGAGCAAACAGTGCATGCATGTAGTAGAAAAATCTATGAGAGTGTTTGTTGGTAGGGCACGGCTGTAAGCTAGAGCAAATGATTCTAGTTTATTTAGATATTAAATGTGAGTTGGGAACGTAGTTCTCAAGAACGGTGAAGTTTTCTAAAACTAGAATCCTTTAAAGAGTTTCGTTTCCCACAAGACTGAATAATATGGCTTGGAACTATAATTGAGCATGAAATTCTAGACAATTCCTTATTTAGTCATAAGTCTCTGAGTTAATCTAATAGGAGCCATAAAACTATGGTTTCTGCAAGAATAATGGATAAGAAAATTTCTTTTTATTTTTATACTGATTCTTGGTGGAGAAAAATACCGTTTAAAAAAAGCAGCGGCTTGAAAGATAAGACTCTGGACCATCATAAAATTTAATAAAAGGTTGGCTGACTTCCAACGTTGTCGTAGATGTAATGATGTTGGCAAATTTTGTTTCATTAAAGGTACGCGACGTGTCACAAGCCAATACATGAAGTGAATTTCGAATTGCTGCCACAATCACCGTATTCAACAGATTTGACTCCCGGTAACCACTGACTGCTCAAAAACTGCAAATAAAAGTGTGGCTCTAGAGATTACGTTGATGAATAAATACCAAAAAAAACGAAAAAAAAAACAAAAAAAATTCTCTTTGCTAAGCCTGGGACTTTTCAGCCGATGTGTTATCCTAAGTAATCAATTACGTTTTTAAAGCAAGCAAATGCATAGAACTAAATACTAAAGCAAAATAATAATAAAATAAGAGCGAAATTTCGAATATAGTAATACAAGTGTGTACAGAATTGTTAGGGTTAATTTAAACATCAGAGATTACAGAGAGAAATAATTATAATAAGTAAAGGCTACAGTGAAATGTCATAGAAAGGTTTCCGGCGATTATTGATCGGAGTAAAAATGTCACGTATACGCCATGGCGGATTAATACTAAAAGTAGTTTGTCAAAAGTAGACTAAATATTTACATATATTACAGTACGACAAAATTAAATTGACAAAATAAAAGTATTACATTAGAAGTGAACCTAAACGGTGCTTTGAAGCTTTGAAGTTAAACATCGATTTTTTTTAAATTTTGAGGTGCTACAGCAATACGCAGGGACATGTATTTCTTTACTTTAAGCCTATAAGAAAACAGGTAAAGAAGACAGCCGCATGGTGGAACCGCATATTAGATATTCGGTTTATATTTATATTAAGTCAACAGATCGGTTGAAAAGAGAAGTTCTTTTATATCGGAGGTAGATCTATTTCTGGACCCAAATCAGTAGGACATTAAAAAAAAAAGAATTAAGAACACACTCACCATGTTTAGTTTGGTATATATGCAAGTTTCTTTGATAATGTTTCTTTGATAATTTTTCATGGTCACCATACGACACCTAATTGAGTCAACTGAAACTACTAAAACTATTAAAATCGATTATTCTTAATTTTTTTTTATTCGAATTATAGTGAATCCAAGATCAAATTATTTGCTGACAAGAAGTTGTTGTGTTATAGAAAATTGTTGAAAAAACTTATATTTTTTTCGCAATTATTTAGTAATTTTCTATGCCTCCATGAAAAGTGGAAAGTAAAAAACAACCCGAAGGAAAAGTTTGAAGTCTACTTGCGAATATAGGTAGAACTAATTCGGTCCAAAGACTTTCATAAAGAGAACTCAATGAGGACTGTAACACTCCCCTTTGTTTAGCTTAAGAGTAACGACCACTGATAGTCTTTACATTCCCATTCAGCGAGTTTGCCTCTACAAGGTGCATATACTTACATACAAATGACATAATTGCCTCACAAGCCAAGCAAATATTTCCGCCGAACTGATTAACTGCTCAACTTTGAGTGAGAAATCACCAATTTCATTAAATAATAAATCATATAAATTAAAACACGCTGCTACAAAGTTAATTTGTTTTAAATAAAACAAATTGTGATTTCGCAAGAACAACGTCTGCATGTACGATATGTAAGTATGCATGATAAATATATCTCTACACCTTTTCATAATATTTTCTATAAATTATCAATTTTGCTATTGGCACCTCAGCATGCGGCAAAGGCCATTGCCAGCACAGTATGCAATGACTTGGCAATTGACCGCGCCATAAACGCGTATAATCGTACATATATACGTAAGTATATTTGCTAGCAGCTCGTAAATTACATATGCCAGAACATATAAATAATTTTTCAAATAGTTAGCTACGTACATACATACCAAACATACGAGTACTGCATTAGGTAGTACTTGCAGCAAGATGGCTAAAGAAGCGGAGGCTTAAACGTACGGATGTATTTGTATAAACACAAGCTTGTATATGTATTTATATATATATATCGCCGGATAATTCTTTGCATTAACTTGAAAGGTGTTATGCACAAAAAGCAACTGCCAAATTGATTTGTGGCCAACAGTTAAATCACACCAGAAAAAATTTTGCTGCAGCGAGGAAAAAAATTATATAAAAATGCATAGAAGAAAAATTACATGCATTGAACAAATTTTGTTGTATAAAAAGGGGAAAAAAATGACTAGCAGAAAAAAGTCATAAGCGTGCATATAATCCGGTATGAATGTGCTTGTATTAGGGTGGTGGCAGTAATAAGTGGGAAATACACTTTTCGAAGTGATAAATATTGGAAAATTACTTGAGCTATTTTAATAATAAAACTTTTTTAATAATAATAAACAAATATTTAAAAAAAAAACACTTTTTTAAATTTTTAAAATTTAATTTCAAACGATTTTGTGATTTTAAAGTAATTACACCTATTATTATTTTAATACAAAAGAAACCAAATTTTTTTTTCGACTTTTATGAAAATTATATTTATATTTTAAATTAATTAAATTTACATTTTTTCTGAATTTTAAGTAAAACAATATCTGTAATTTAAAGAGAAAAAATTCTATAGAAAATGTTATTGTTGTTTTTAAATAAAAACGTTTAATATTTTAAAGAAACAGTGCTTAATTAAAATTTATTTGTAATTTTTAACTAAAATAAAACCAAGAGAATTATTTGATTTTTATGTGAAAAGTATTTATATTCTCAGCGAGCAATTGCTTAGCATCAAATTTTTGTTATTTTGACTTAAATGAAATTTATATTTCGGAGAAAAAATTCCTAAAAATTGTCATGCGATTTTAAGAAAAAAAAGGATTTATATTTTCAGCGAAAAGATGCTTATGGAATTTTTTTTTGGGATTTTTAAGTAAAAGGGTACAAATTCTAAAAAAAAAAAATTAAGGGAAAATTTAAAACATTCCCAAAATTTTAAAGTATAAAAAGCGGGAGAGAAGTGAAAATATTTATAATAAATTCAAAATATAATATATCTGCAGTAGTTTCACGAAAGAGTTAAAATTTTTTATATCACACTTTTCATATCAAATTCTCATTTCTCTTTTCAAAAACATCTCAATAAAAAACTGAATAAAGTTTATCATTCCCCAGTAGCTTTATTAAAATGTACCTCGCCTTAATACATACATGCTATTATTATTGCGTTATTTTGGTATATAAAATTACATTTATGCACATGTGCATATTCATAGCAGCTCATATTGTTATTATTGTTGTCCCACAATACTGGAACGCGCCCATTTTGCCATCTGTCTTTTCGTCTACCGTTGGCTCTTGGCTTTTGGCTCTTGTCTCGCTTGTTACTCGTCATGCAAGAAGATTAATTATGGTCGACAAAATGCGTTCAAAGTCACATTAATTGAAGGTGAACAAAAACACACACACACACACATACCATACACTCAAACACATACGCATGCAAGTATGTTGAGACATTTGGGCGCGAATAAACACACTCAAAATATATAAAAGCACATTTGCTTAAAGCTTTTATAAAAAGACAAGGCGGAGTGCCATTTGTAGAGCTACAAAACACACACACACATATGTGTATATAAATTCCTACATACATATATGTATGTGTCTACCTGCTAGTAAGTCTATGCATGCACATTTTCCTCATTTGTGCAGCACTCAGACGACAACAAATTGAAAAATCCCGCAATGTGCCGCCAGCACTCGTCTGTAAGTCACACCTGCACACCGCGCTCGCCACCATCTGATTTGTTTCTTTTAGTTTATGTGTAAATCTTCTTTTACGACGCTTGGCTTGTATGATTTAAGTATTGTTGTTGTTTTCATCTGCAGATTTGCTCAAAAAACTATTTTTTTTGCAATAACTGTTGTTGTTCTTCTGACGATTTTCCGAAATGCGTACGTGCATGCGTTTTCGGCAAAACCAACCTTGTCGCCACGCGCATGTGTGTGTGACACATGTGTACCGCCTTTTTTGCAATTTTTATTGATTTTTGGTTGTACACTAACAAGTATTTTATTTATTTTCTTGTGTCAGCCATGTCACTTGCGTGCGACGAAGGTTATTACATGACAAATTAATTGCCCACTAGTAACCAGATTTGGTGAGAAATGTTGGTGTTAAAATAATCAAGAGTGTGATGATTTATAGACAAATTGGCATGTGAGAAAAATAAACTACACCAGAATGAAAAAAACAAAAAATTACATAAAATAAATAAAGAAAAATATATGGAATGAAACAAATATATAAACTTGAAATTAAAAAATTTTCAAAAAGGAAAAAAAATAAATATATCAATATTATGTAAAATAAAATATTGTGAAATGAAAAATCAAATTTTATAAATACAAATAAAATAACATAAATGAAAAAAATAGAATAAAATAAAAAATCTAACAAAAAATAAAAAAAAAAATAAAAAAAAAAAATAAAATAATATAAAACAAAATAAAAAAATAAAAGAAAAAAATAAATTAAAAAAGAAATAGAACAATTAAAAAAATGAAATAAAACAATGTAAAATAAAATAAAATAAAATAAAATAAAGTAAAATAAAATACCGTGGTAGTCGAGTGGGTAGCTTTGCGTACTACCATTCGGAAGAGGCGGGTTCAAGTCCCGGTGTCATACTAACATCCAAAAAATAATGGAAAATTAATTTAAATAAAAAATTAAGCTAAATTTTATGATTGCGGTTGCTCCTCGGCAGGGAATGTTAACCCCACCGAGTGTATTTCTGACATGAAATAAAACTCCTCATGAAAAACCGTCAGCCGTTCGGAGGCGGCTTAGTATGAACTGCAGGTCTCTCCATTTGATGGGAAAACATCAAGACGCAAAACCACAAATTGGAGAAGGAGCTCGGCCTAAAATCGTTTCAGCGGTTACAAAGCGCCAATTATTTTTATATTATTAAATAATATAAAACAATAAATTAAATCATATATAATTATATCTAATCACATAAAACAAAAAATTAAAACATAAAATTAAATATAATGATGTAAATTATAAGAAAATAAAATAAAATATTTTTAATATAAAACAAAATAAAATAAAAAATAAAATAGAATAAAAAAATAAGATAATATAAATTAAAATAAAACAAAATAAGATAAAAAAAATAAAATAAATTTAATTAAAGCAAAGAAAATTGCAATGAAATAAAGGACAATAAAATCAATAATAAAACATGATCTAAGTAAAAATATTAGGGTTTTTATTATATTAATGATCTAACTACGTATTTGTATATATGTGGGTACTACTTTGCTGCACAGGAGCTATTACGAAAATTTCAAAATAAAGCCAAAAGCATCATTTGCATCAATGCTTATTCACCCTCAAATTTAAGGCTCAAGAATAGCTTGCAAGTCCCAACCGCAGAATAATAACACTTTGAAGTGGACATACCTCACACCAAGTAGCCAAACTTTACTAATAGTGATCAATCTGTCGGCTATACCTTTCCCGTAAAGAGAGTGCAGCTTATATTACGAGAAAATCGGATATGGGTCCAGGTCCCTGGTCCTTTTCTAGGAAACAAAAGTATTCATTATGCCAATTTCCATGAGAAGAGCAGTCTTGCTGTTAACTAAGCAAATATCCACCCATGTACCGAGCCTTAAGTAAATTAAACCATAAATATGATTTTCTCCAAATTAATTGGTATACTTGATAATATAATGTAATTAATTTAATAAATTTAATTTAGTTAAGTTAATTAATTAATTTAATATAGCTTAGTTAATTAGTTGAATTTAATTTACATATTTAAAATAATTTGATTAAAATTAAGAGATTTTTTTGAAATTGGTTTTTTTCACTTATGGTGTTACTGCGATTTTAACAAGTGCATTGAAATTTAATTTTTTGCTTGTTTGAAAGACCTTTGCATTTTTTAATTTTTTTTAATTATTTTCCTTGCTGTTTAATGTTTTTGTTTGTAGTTTTATAATATTTCTCTGTTTTTATTTTAATTACATTTTCTTGCTTATTAATTTTAACAATTTTTTCTACAAACCTCCACTAATTAATATTGGTATTTTTTCTCATTGCCTCACCTCAGTTGTTGCCTAATGTTTCAAATAAAAAAAAAAAAAACTTTTATGAAAAAAAAAAACAAAATCAGCACCTCAAACTAGACCGAACGCCAATTAATTAACCATCAATCAGTTGTGTTGAAAAATGAGTGCAAATTATATTTTAAATATTGGCATGCAGGTACAGTTGAGTGAACTAAAATTAGCGGTGTATATAAATTTGTTGATCAGTTTTAAATACGATTAGTAAAAGAGAGTTTGTAATTGCATATATGGAATTACAATATTAATAACAATTCTAGTAAATGCTTCTACTGCATTGAAAAATTCAATATTTTATACAAAATTATTTCAAATTTATTTGAAATATTGGTTTTTGATATATTATATTTAGTTGAAATTACTTAACGCATACCAAATTTACATTCTCATAACTGTAACACATGTCTACTTGACCAATTTTGTGCGCCACACCGTGAAATGAGTTTGCTGCTTAAGCCTCTTGTTCAGAGGAGTTCGCTCGCTGGTTGGGTTCGGGTGTGGAGGTTTTGTAATGCTTTTTAAAAGCTATTACTTTTTAGGAACACATATGCGGCCAGTACTGACATTTCAATTTTTTTTAAATGTATTGAATTTGCCGACAGTTGTATGGCAAAATTCAAAATATTTGTTGAAAATGAATTTAAGTGTTAAAATGTATTTAACTGGCGATTTCGACCTTTTCAAACATTAATACACATGTCAGGTGTTATATTGCAATAATGAGCGAGTAAACAAAGGAATTTGCAAGTTCAGCGTATAATGAAAATATAAGTATTAAATTAGCGTGTAAATATGTTAATGAAGAAAGAAAAAAAAACGAATCAAACTGGATAGATCAAAACCACAAAAATGACCTTAAAGTCGCTGATAAATGCACTAAATTAAAAATATATGCAAGTTAAGTTCACTATTAGTAATTATTATGAATTATAATTGTTACAGAAATGGAGGAGAATTGAGTTGAAAAGGATAGAAGAAGTTCAAAATTTTTAATTTTTGAATGTGCTGAAAATTAACAATATATTTTATATGAAATTGAGGACTTTTTTTTAAATGTTAATACTACTATGCCACTAAATTAAAAAATTTTGAATAAATGGCAAATGTGCTCTACAAGTTTTGTTTTCAAAAATATCAGTTCTAATTTTTTTAACAATTATTTTGAAATTTTCAAATATCTCAGCTAGAATTTTTTTTAAAATATATTTGCTTTCTTGTCTTAATGTCCGCACTTATAATATTTTTCACGACTTAGTTTATTAAAAGAAGTTTAATAAATAAAGTTAATAAAAGTTTTGATGAAAATTCGTTTATACCGTTCGTCAAATGAGGCATGAGAAAGAGTAGACAGAAATTTGAAAATTTGTTTTTGAAAGTATTTTGCTATATCTAATAACAATATAATATTTTTTCCTTTTTTGGAAAAATTCATAAAAGTTATAGTAATTGAAAGCCCCTTTACAACCAATAAATTATTACTTAAAATCCCTGTATAAATATTTCAATATTTCTAAAATTGTATTTTTTATCTCTGCCGAATTGAACGCTAATCACACTAAAATTGTGCCAGAAATTGCAAAGTTACATTGCAATTCAATGGCCAAACAATTTAATTTATTATTTCCACATTTTAAGTATAAAAACTTCTTGATAAATTACTTTTTGCTGACAGCTGTTTCATAATGTGTTGAGAAGTAATGAATGTAATGAACTTTTGTTTTGTAATTCAATACTCAAGTCAATCGACATAGTTTCAGCTACAATCCGTGGCTTATACATACATACATATAGATGTATCTAATTTATATCAACCGCCTGACCACCGCTGACCATTCGGACCAAACGCACTTTGACGGGCGTGCTGAAGGCAGCCTGCACGCTCAGGTCGCCAAACGCACACACACACACAAACATAAAGGCATGCACAAGACAGTAAAGAACTTAAACACGCGCCAAGTAATACTCAACTACATGCTTTTGTATTAGCAACGAGTACTTGAAGCTGTCAGCAGAAATCTTTTGCGCAAGCGTAAATACGAGAATTATTATTTTTTTTTTGCCTGCGTAAAACTGGTAGCTGCGCAGCAGGCGAATGCTGTTGACGGCCGACTGGCAGCTGCTCACTCAGCGCTTAGGAATCTATTTTAATATAGTGTAAGTATTGAGTGGTGAGTATTGACTGCTGACCGTTCTACAAAAAAAAAAACAAAAAAAAAAAATGAAAAGCTATTAAATTGATGGGCGGCAAGTCACACTGTTGAAATATGAGCAGCAGCAACAACAATACGTGTTAGGTGATTAGCGGTGATTGTGTAGGAAAATACATATGCAAATGGCGGTCACAGCTGAATAAATGATGACTTTTTAATATACATTTTTTTACGCTAAATTTATTTATTTTTTATTAGTTTTTTCGTGTTTAATGAACGCTTAAAGTAATTATTATTGATAAAAGAAACTCAATGATTTTATTTCTTTCTTCTCAGAAAATTTATCCACTATGTACTATGTTTTAAATATGACCATTTTCATTTTTTTTTAAATATTTTAATATTTGTCAATTTTTGTGAAATCTAAAAAATTTGCATCCGAGTTTTAAAAATCAGCTTTCAGTTTGAAAATATGTTGATGGTAATTTTAATCTTTTCGCAAAATGTATTGAACAACTAAAATCACATGAAAGATGGGTTTGAAAAAAAGATGTTTTTTTCTTTTAAAAATAAAAAATTTTCCAAGAAGAAAATAGTTGTTGAAATTCAGATTTTTTTTTATTTTTTAAATCGAAATAAATTTTTTTTTTAAGTTAAAAAGATGTTGTTGTAGGTTTAAAAATTAAACAAAATCATTAAAAATAAGTTACAGGAATTTTAATCTGAATAAGGGATAATTTTGGCAGCTAAAAAATCAAAATTATGTTTTGAAATTCGCAACTGTTCTTAAATGTATTGAAATTCAAAAAAAAAGCAAACATTATTCTGAAAAATAATACAAAAAAGCTAGTTAGTAGTTTAAGTAATTACACTAATAAGGATACACTTAAACTGAATTATTCCCACTATGATATGGCCGAAAAATTCCTCTAATCTTACGGCTTCTTTTTCATGAATTTAGAGTACCTTGTGAACTGTATCAGATCTCTTACTTTGGTTTCTGCCACTCAGCAAAGGCGATACACAAAATGCCGAGGTCTACTTTTGCTTGGAGCAAGTCGATCCGATAATAGGTGGAAAAACTTCACTTCCTACTTCTTTGGTATATCCTGAAAGGGGTCCCTAGCCTTTTACATATCATCTTATAAGACAAAGTCCCATCTGCATTGCAATTACTTTTGAAATTACCAAGAAATTAATTAGTCGTTAGTTTGTCTGCCCTGCCGTTCCCCTCCATGTCTCTGTGACCAAGAATCTACTCGGGAGATAGTTGTTTCTGTTCAGCGCTTTTGAAAGGGATCTACGACATGTCTAAAGTTCTTCTTGTTGTCTGACTAGACTATATAACACTCTAGGATTGAGTTTACTGATACTTGGCGGCTGTACAGTTTCCGTACCCATCAGCGCAGCCTTCTGAATTTTTACAAATTCTATACGAAGAAATGCAATTGATTAAAATTAGAGCAAGTTTTAGTTCACTTCAATTAAAGAAAAATTTTTAAGAAAAAATTTCGTAAATATTAAATTTTAAGCAAAATGAATTTGGATGAATCCAATTTCCATCTTTATTTTGATACAATTTATTCTGAGTTAATAAAAAAACCGCTAATGCGGTAAATTGAAATTTTTTTTTTTAATTTTTTTAAAAAATCTGGTTTAAATTAATCGAAAAACATTTTATTTAAAAATCGTGCATTTTTGTAATAATATATTATATAAAAAAAATTTTTGCCAATCAAAGTGATGGGTTTTGACGTTTTGCAAACCGGAAAATTAAAAAAAAAAAGTATTAAAAATTTCAAAATCAAAAAAATTCCCGAACTAATATTATTTTCACAATTGATTTATGCGATTTTTTTTATAATAATAATGAAGTATATTAAAAAAAAAAATAATAATTTATAAATATATTTATTATACATACATATGTGTATTTTCATAATAGTTATGAAAAAAAATTATCTCTGCATGAGTTAAAGTTTGTATGTATGTACGAGTGTTTGAATAATATTTAACAAATATTAGGCATTCAGACTCTTGTATTGTTATTGTTACTACTGCTGCTTGTCGGCACTTAACAAACAAAACTTTAGTGGCAATCAACTTGTGAACAGCCAAACCATTTTTTTTTTGCTTTTGCATTTTTATTACCATTACAGCATGTACTCATATGTATGTGTGTATGTATTTATTTTTGTATTTTTCTTCGACTTACTGAAAACCGAAAAATTACCACCATTGTTGCACAGTAGTTGTTGCATAGCAATCTACTTTTTGTTTTTGTTGCTTACATTGTAGCAGTGCTATATTTAATGCACATTTTGTTGCTACTTTTGAGTATCCATCTAAAAAAACTGTATGTACTTATATGTTTGCTTTTTGTTTATTTTCGAGCCACAGCCCAAAATTAACGCCTGCGCGAGCACACACACCAGCTTGTGGCAAGTCTGACAGCGGTAATTTTTCACTATTTTGCAGCAGCAAGTTTTGAAATTTTTTTTTTTTTGCCTATTTATCACTCAGGGCTCAAATATAGATAGTTTTTCTTTATTTTGCATTACTGATTCATATTTTTTGAAGGCAAAATTTATGGAAAAAATATTACGTACCTTGTCAGTTGAATTTTATTTCTATTTTTTGTTCTATATTTATTTTACTTTTTTGATTGGTTTCAGTTACCAATAAATATGACAAGTTAAAGTCGAAGTCACATTCACAGCCGCTGCAATGTAATGAATTTTATACTCAAAGAAATGGTCATTCATTTATTTTTGTTATAGTATATTTTATGTAATAAATACTTAGATAACTTATTTTATGGGAAATGCTCCAAAATCACTTCAAAGGTTAAGTGTCCTTATTAAATAATTTAGTGGAGGGAGTATGCTTTTCGCAATTAAAGGATGAGGGTGCTACGTGCCGCACAAGCAACAAATAACTACAAAGATGGAATTCGTAAAGCTATTGGGGACAAACAGCAGCCGCGTTGTGATTTGGTGATGGAAAACTTCATAAAAAGATACGGTCATGTAAGCGTGACGGCCATTTGGTTAATATTTTTATCTAACTGGTCTTCTCAACCTAGAGAGGTTCTCCCCTTCCTCTGCTTCCATCGACGGATAAAGCATCAAAATCTTTCAGAGCTGGAGTGATTTCATTCATTCGGAAGACATGACCCAGCCAGCCAGCGTAGCCGCTGTCACTTCATTCACGGAACTATGATAATCACGCCGTATATCTCATACAGCTCTTCGTTTCATTGGCTGCGGTATTCACCGTTTTTTATCGAGAAAACTCTTAACGCCGATTCATCAGATGTTGTTGGCGTCTATGCCTGCGCAACACTTTATAGAATTTGGGATTCGTTCGTCGAGAGAGGACCTTATTTTTCAGTTGCCCACTCAGTCCAAAGTAGCACCTGTTAGCAAGAGCGATTCCGCGCTGGATTTCCAGGCTGATATTCTTGTTGATGTTAATACTGGTTCCAAGACCTATTCGATCAGAGTAGGTTTAATACCTCCGGCTCCAAATTACCGACCCATATTCCAGTACAAGTCTTGAGCCCTATTCCAGTATAGGCCTTTGTAATGATGTGTATAAAATCTTAGTTATGTAAGGGTCACCCGGGTTGATTTCACAACCGATTTACATGCGCCAGTATATTTTTGGCTTTGTTGACGGTCAAACTAATATGAAGGGAGAAGTTCAGTTTAGGGTCCATAGTGTACCGAGGCTAATAATACGGCGAGCACGTTCCAAAATTTATGTATCTTTTGTGTAAACATTTGACTTTGCGACTTTTCGGAAGAAACAAGATACCTTCATTTGCCGAATTCTAAGATTTATAAAGTCTTACACCATTAGTCTACATAAAAATTTTTGAAGACTTAATCTCAGAATAAATATCATTTATAAATAGTGAAAAAATAACTGGCTACACTGTAGCACTTATAAAGAAATTTTAATAGATTCCGAAAAGGAATTTTTTAACACTACACTTGGATGTATGAATAGACCATTGTAAAAATGCTGGTTGGAACCCCTATGAATTCTTGATAAATAGAATAAATTTTCCGAAAATTTTGTAATTAGTTACACGTATGAAGCAAACTAATTTCATGCTATTCATTAATTAAATAAAAAAAATAAAAGAACAAAAAAAAATGTAACAATAATATTGTATAGATCCAAAAAATAACCTTCACTTTCGGATTTATGTAAAAATTTGATTTAATAAAAGCCGACAAAGCGGACTGAACTCACACAATATCGAAATTCAAACAATCGATGACCCAATTACTTCCCGAGCATAACATATACGAGCAATAGAACTTAAAAATGCACCATAAGCTACATATGTACAAAACTGTGTAATATACGAATATATGTAGCCTGAGCTATTTTTTTGATATATTCGTACGTTATATATTAAAAACTATATAAACATATATTTTTTTTATAATTACTTTAAGCTTTTAGCATGTTGTTGTAAATGTTGTTCTTATTACTACAACTATTCTAACTGAGTTGCGCATAAAACAGTCAAAACTTAATCAACACATCATCAATAACAGTTGGACATCATTTGTTCTTGTCAGTGATGAGCTTTGCTTCAACTGGGAATAACCAGCCATGGATGTTTGGGTGCTTTGAGCTGGGAGAGTAGAAGCGTAGCTAATATTAGATAGGTAAAATTATATTTACGCACATTGAAAGCTCTTCACACATACATTCACATGTGCAATAAAAGTCTACCGATGATGCCCCTCTAGTAGGCCATACGCGCCTTGCTCAGTCACGTCAAACCGTACACGCCAACAAAATTCAGTCAATCCGCCGTCATTCACTCTGCGCTCGCCTGTTTAAAGGCATTTGGCATATGGATAGTTTAAAATATTCATACGACGCATTGTGCGCCCACGCATACGTAGCGGGGTGCGGCATTGCCACCTCCACCCTGGACTCAAGCCATAGCTGACTCACCTCTCTCACTCTTTGCCGACTTCTCAACTGTATTTGTGCAGTTTAGAATTTCAATCTGATTTTTCAAATCAAATTTGCTGTTGTTGTTGCGCTTTTTGATTTCTCTTGTTGGCTTGCTTACGGCCTGGTTCCAGTTGGTTGCTTGAATGGATGGCACCAAAGGGCGCCTCTGACGCGCCAACATTAATCATTTACAATAAAAAAACAAGCTTGACTCGCATGACTGAATGAATGAATTGAAAAACGCGCCGCGCTGTATGCTGAAGAGCAAATTGTAGCAATGAAAAAAGAAAAACAACAACGCGGTGTATAATGCTTAGGCAGCTGAGCTTTAAATTTTTCCTTTTTGGTTAAGTTCGTTATTTATTTTGTAATTCAGGCGTGAAATGCAAATTTTTTCTTAAATTTTTATTTTTATTTTAAATTTTTTTTTTGCACGAGTTTTTACTGGTTTTTTTGCTATTGCTATTTTTCGACATCTCTTTTTCCCATATGAATCATTTGCTTATATAAATTTTCATGTTTGTTTCCACACATATGTACCTATGTAAGTATTTTTGTTTGTTTATTTTTTCATTTATTTATAGCAAACATTGCTTTGCTGATAATATGTTAATGAACTTAATTTTCATATCCGGGTTGGTACTTGTAGACCATCATCACCAGCTGTGCACTCACTCACATTTCATTTCGTAATTATTTTGCTCGAATTTTGAAAATGTTTTGATTGCTTTCTATTGTTTTCATCAATTATTGCTCTTCATTTATTATATGTATGTATCTAGGTACAAACGTATATAAAGGTATGTTTTTAGAAGTGTAAATATTTATTTAACAATAATTGTTTATTCTTTTAATTGATATATGTTTGAATTTTATAGCCGCAGCATTAATTTTCGGCCGAGCTCAGCATATGATGTGGGTCTTCTGTTTGAAACAGTTTATTCTAAACCGGCTACAAACGGCTGATGAAGAAGACAAGGATTTTAGTTCATTTTAGCATTCGAAGCTATCGAAACTAGGCGCCTCTAATGGCTGGTATGCGCAATTAAATGTCATTAAAAGCACCCTGCCTTAGGTCCATTCCAGTGAATTTCGCTTGGTTCTGCCACTTCACTTATTTTATGTTAATATTTCACGAAAGATCGTTGTCTAGGTAGTATTTAGGTAATACTAAAATTTTTAAGCCGCCTTTGGTGATCTTATTAATTCTGCCGCAATTTCCTTGTTCTCTGCGCCTCTGCCATCGATTGTAGGTGATCTAAACTCATATTGCCTTCATGATAGTTAGAGGACTGTCGACATTTTTTCCCCAATACAGTTTATCGCCGAGTATGCTAAGCACAGCTAACCTACCTAACGCTCTTTTTCCTACAAACAACTGGTATTTTTATCATATGAAATGGCGATTGTCATGTTTTATTCAGTTGTATACTAATTAAAAATGGGTTAAAAAAGATGTGTTCATTTGTTACCGAAACTGGTAAGAATAGAAAACAAAATTATTTTAATAAATCATCTACATATACGAGGGTGGCTAGATAATTCAGTTAATTTTTGAATAAAATATATTCTTTCGAGAAATAAGGATTTTACTTTTCAACCTAGTCTCCCTTTGGCTCTATATGTTTAGTCCAGGGGTTTTCAAATGTTTGTATTCCTTCCAAATAATAGGTGTTTTAAAGGCCGTCAAGATATGGGTTTGCTTTTCATTAAATTCGAAACTCTCGTCAGCTATTTCTATAGGTTTTGAAGCAAGAAATAGCCGCAAGGAGCTAAATCTAGAGAATATGCTGGAAGGGGGATAGCCTAATTGGTAAATTTTTAGGATGGTGACTACACACGTGTACACTCGTGAATTGTCCTGATGATACACACTTTTTCTCGCTATGCGGTTGCTTCTGCTTTAAACTAAGTTTGTCCAAAAGCTCTGAATAATATTCGCTGTTGATTGTTTCAAGGTAATCGATGGGAATGAATTCTAGTGCCTACCAAAACATGTGACCATGACCTTGTTGGAAGATAAATTCAACTTGGCTTTGTTTCGTGCTCGTTCACTGTCTTGATTGTTCTTTGGGCTCTGGTTTTAGTGTGTTCGTCTACGGTAACGAAACGGCCAAAAATTCGTTTTGATTGCGATTGAACATGGCCAAAGATACACCGCGGGGATAGCATTTTCATATCCAAATATTCATGTAAAATGCGGTGTATCCACTCAGTTGAATTATCTACAGTTTGGCCATGTCAGGCACATTTATTCCCTTCATTGCCATTGAAATTAATGGTGCGGAGTTCCCCTCATATTCATTAAGTCTTCGGCTATGTTTTTTTTACGCAAAAAATATAGCGTAATGTGCAGACGAAATTCACTTTTTTCATTTTCGCTTATACTCACGAGTTCGTGTACTTTCAATGGTTGTCAAACACAAACTAAACGGCAGAGCTTACTCAAAATTTTTCAACAGTGTATAGATCCATAGCAATTGACTGGAACAGTGTTGTATTTGCAGTATCTGCCCGCCAAATAAATAAAGTCACGGACTTATTAAACAGCCCTTGTGAATAGGCAGTGGAAAAGCGTAGTTTGCACTCTCTTTACTTGTGTTTACTCGTACTGATTCCTCAGATATCTATATATATAATAAGAATGAATAATGAATGGAAGAAGAAGTTTCAAATATACCTATCTGAGGACATGGCAAGAGTTCAATTTATCTCCTTTCATAGATATACAGATCTTTATTTCAATGTTTGCCAATACTGGAAGGTAGCTTATACTGAAAATTTGTCCCTCTGTTTCTTCGGTTGTCGGAAAGGTTCCCGGTTTTTTTTTTTAATTTCTTTTGTTGCGGTCCCTTCACGGCAGAAAATGTCAGCTCTCCGAGTGTATTTCTTAAATGAAATAAAAATTGTTCTTTTGGGTTCTTCCATTTGTTGGAAAAACATCAAGACACATATCAGAAATTGAAGGCGAAGCTCGGCCAAAAATCGCTTAGTCCAATGATTACTAAGAAAATTTAGAAGTGTGTTATGTATAAAGCAGTGGTATTTTTTTTCAATGCAAATATTGTAGTCAGCTTCATATTGAATGACTTTCTCCTTGAGGTGAATGAGTTGCTGACTTTTTTATACCTACACATATATCTTTAAAAATTTTTGGCTGTCTCAGAAAGTTGTGTAAATTTTTTCCTGTGTTTACATCTTTCATCAGTCAAATATTAACTATCTGTGTGTTCTACAGCTCTACAGTAAGCCCTTTTACTTTTGACTAATATAAATATATTTACTCCCTCTACAATTATCAAATTAAAAGCGCTCTTATTTTACTACCATTATTCCTACGTATATATAATGACATTGTGTATGTGCGCATGTTAGTACACATAAAATTATTTAAAAAAAATTTTAAATACACATCTGTCAACATAAATGGAGTGTCTCGAATTGCCGAGTAATTTTATTACCATTATCTTTAGAGCGTATATATGTTTTAATGAATATGTGTATACTCATATATGTGTAACTATATATTGTTACACGCATTAAATGCTAATTTCATGCACATTTAACCCATTATGTGATAGCAGCCAGATAGTTCTTTGTTCCCTTGTAACAAATGTAACTTCTCTGCCATTTATGTTCTGGTATAATTTTCCACAAGAATTCACTAAAAAATTGGTTGCAACCATTTTTGGTTTGATAAAGAAATTACTATTACCATAAACATTACAATTACCATTTCTATTACTTTTCGGCCGCTGGTGGTGGTGGTGCAACAACAACAAATGCAATGCACGTCATATATTTGCATGTTGCGGGGCTGAAGAACAATTGAGCGCATTTTTTTGTGTGGAAAATGTTGCACATTAAATAGTTTGGACTTTTTTTTTGGTTCTTAACCCTTTTCTTTGGATAGTTCCTTCTTATATCGCTTTGTTATTCTGCTTTGCATTTTGAGCGCAATGGTGCAAGGTAATTTAATGACCATAATTGCTTGTATAAAGTGACTAATATAGCAAATTGTCGCAATTTTCAAGAGCTCAACAGAGAAAAAAAGAAAAAAGTAAATTAAATGAAATATTAGAAAAAATATACATAGAAAAGAACACTGTGCGAGATTAAATCAAACCTTCAAAAAGAAAGTCAAGGAAGAAAAGTTCTCAAAAATTCAAATCTCATTAAAAGCTGTTTAATGATTGAACTCAAATATTATTTTTAGAGTAAAAAAAAGATTTAAATACTTATTTTATAAAATCGTAGCCTTAGCTATTGACGACAGCAGGTTGTTTACATTTTGGTGTTGCTTAAATTTCTTTTAATAAACAGAAATAAAATTATTAAAATTTGTCTACACAAAACTTCATGCAAAATTAATTATTACTCTCAAATATTATTAAAATCGTAAAATTCGCACATAAAAACTATAAAAAACAGCAGCTTTAAATCTGTTTATCGCTTAACAGTTCAGCTGCTAATTAATTTCGAAATTTAACTCAAAATTTAAAATTTTTAACTTAAGTCTTTTTGGAGTATGAATGATAAGGTAAAATTCTCTAGAGTGAAAAGGAAACCAATATTTTCTTACTGCAGTGACAAGCAGGTATTAAATGTATACAATATAATCGCTCACTTGATTACTCTCTTTTTAATTAAAAATTATTTATTATTAATTTAAAAAAAAAATTCTCTTGGTATCCAAATTATTCTTCAAAATAAAATTTACTACTTTTTAAAAACTTGTTTCACAAACTTTATTTTTTTTTTAATATTTGTTTATTATTAGTATTTATTAAACCACAATATACATTTTTAAAGCTCATTTTTCTGCAAAATATATAAAAAAAAATTTGTATGCCTTTTTTGCTGTACAGTGTAATTATAGAAAATTCGAATTTACATATACACACACACATATACACTTTTTCAAAGCAGTTGCTGCCAAGCATTCGACAGAAGAAAGCACACATATATGTACCATATATATACACACACACATACATACGAATGCCTGCCTTCAATTGTACACCACACATACCATAAGCATTTCTACTGAGCGCCCATTTCATTGCCACTTAATTCCATGGTAGGCCTTTAAAGTTTAGCGGCAAGGAAAAAATCTGCATGCAACAAGTAGCTGCCACCACCACTCATGCTTCTTCTTCTTCGTGGTCTTTACTGCAAATTCGCACACTGTGCTGCTGCTAACGGTATTATTAAACTGTTATGAACTTGACTTAAATGGCGTCACCGCCGACGACCCATGAACAGTACCCACATATGCATACATATATACTAACATACCATTATATGCCAGGAACGGGCTAATTGAAAATTGCATTGGGAAACGAAAAACGATAAATAAAGTTGAACGCAAATGCAAAAAAAAAAAGAAAATAGAAAAATAAAGAAAAATGAGTGGACAAAAGTAGGCAAAAAAGCGAGCCCAACACAGCTTCAATGTGAAGGCGGAAGCATTAGTGTAGCAACAACATCTCCACTAGTTAGAACCACAACAAAGCAAGTACGACTTAAGTATGTAGTAAGTATTTTGAGGCCGTAAGTGAATCTGAAGAAGAAAAGAATTTCAGTTCCCAGCATACGACAGCAGTCAAGGGTGGAAGCAAAAAAAAAAAAAACGCAAATGCCTGCTGGCCAACTTAATGATTTACCTAACAATGATGGTTAGGCTGACGACGATGATGATGAAGACGATGTTAATGATCATGGAGGCGGCATCAATGTTTGCTACATACCAACAAAACATTGAAGAAGAAAAAATTAAGTGGCATGCAACTTTTGCTGCTAGCAAATCACTTAAGCTACAATGTTTTGTTGCTTTCATGTTGGGGAGCCGTGTTGCTGGTTTGCTGGCGAAGGTGGTAGTTAGAAAATGCTAATTTGTGTAATGTGGACGTAAATGATTATGGCGTTTGCGGCGCTAAAGTTGCAGCGGCGACGTGGAAATCAGCAGTTACTTTTGCTGCTGACGGCTGTGCTGTTGGGCGGATTCATCTGCGGCTCGGCGAACATTTCAATTTCAACAATTTCACACGACAACGTGCATAAGCAGATTAACAGCATGTTGTTAAGGTAATGCCACATTAGTGGTAGAAGTATGTAATTCTTTAAAGAATTTCCACTTGCATGTCTGTTGCATACACGTATGCTGTTTACATCTATACATATACACTAGCCCATTACTTGATTCGACGGCACAAAACAGTTTAATATGAGCCGAAAAGTGGAAAACTTTCTTTAAAGACTAAAAAAAACTTTATGCAAATTGAGGTAAACGCGTTACAGTTAATTTTAATGCGGAGATCACGGAAACTTACGATTAAAAAATACAATAAAATAATATGAAATACACTTATTTAAATTAAATTAAAAAAAATTAAATAAAATTACATAAAATAAAATAGTGTAAAAAATTAAATAAATTAGAATAAAATAAAATTTAATGTAATTAAATAAAAGAACTAAAATGAAATAAAATATATAAATATAAAATAAAATGAAATAAATTACCCTAAAGTTAACTAAAAAAAAAAAAATAAAATAAAAAAAAAAATAATATAATTTGAAATAAAATAAATTATTGAAAAATAAGGCAAGAAATAAAATTAATGGTGAAGAAAAATAGCTTTTCGGAACATGTAAAAAATGTATTATTAAATAAATCTCAATTAAGAGACTGACAAACAGAGATCAAGAGCCCTATAATATTAAAGTCAGTAACCTATTTACCTCAAATATCTGAACGACTGGTAAAATCAAATTGATACGATAAAACCAATATATTCACACCCACTTATATCTTAAAAAACATCTTCAAAATAACCAAGTCAAAAATACCAAACTCTGACAAAAGCATAGATAGATTACATGAGATTACATGCCATTGAGATGAAAATGAAAGATGTGGAAATATATATGTAGGAACAACCAAATCAAAACTCAAAACGAGAATAGCACAACATAAATCCGACTACAAACTACATAAAAAACAGCACTTTTATACCACTGTGCAGCCAGCGGCCACTCTCCCAACATTGACGATGTAAAAATCCTTCAACAAGAACAACACAGCATATCCAGGGTACACATTAGAAATGCTCAACATTATAAACACACCAACAAACATAAGACTAAACTTCAAAACGGACACTAGCTAATAAACGTTTCGGCTGTACAAAATTCCACCCCTCGCGGTGAGAACGTATAATAATAAATGAATGTATGTATATGCAAAGCTTATTAAATAATATAATTTATTAACTTTGTTTATAATGTTGATTAGTGCCCCCTGAAGACGATTACCAATATGTAATCGAAATATATCTGGAGAAAACCACAATTACATTGTTTTTATTTTTTCTGACCAAAAGCCGGCAAATTTTTCAATTTAAAATAAAATAAAATAAAATAAAATTTAATTTATCAAATTAAAGCAGATTAAATAAAATGAAATAAAATAAAATAATATAAAATAAAATAAAAAAATATAAAATAAAATAAAATAAAATAAAATAAAATAAAATAAAATAAAATAAAATAAAATAAATTAAAATAAATTAAAATAAAATAATATAAATTAAAATAAAATAAAATAAAATAAAATAAAATAAAATAAAATAAAATAAAATAAAATAAAATAAAATAAAATAAAATAAAATAAAATAAAATAAAATAAAATAAAATAAAATAAAATAAAATAAAATAAAATAAAATAAAATAAAATAAAATAAAATAAAATAAAATAAAATAAAATAAAATAAAATAAAACGAAATGAAATAAAATAATATAAAATTAAATTAAATTAAATTAATTAAATTAAATTAGATTAATAAATTAAAATAAAATAAAATAAAACAAAATAAAATTAAGGTGAACTAAATAGAAAAAATAAAATGAACTTAATTAAATAAATATATAGTTAAATTTAATTAATTTAATTAAAATGAAATAAAATAAAAACACAGCAAAATAAAGTAAAAATAAAATTAGCTATATAAATTAAAACGAAATATAATAAAATCATATAAAGTAAAATAACAAATAATAAAAAAATCGGATCAGCTTTGGGTTAAAAAGGTTGTACACTGGAAATTTCTAAGTGTTTTTCTATTGTTTCCGGAATGGATTTTATAACACCATAAGGTTAAATTATTGGAATTGCTGCTTTTAGGTTTTAGTGGGTAGTGGGTATCTTATTCTGTGAATAGAAAAAAATAAAGTTTTTTTCTGGACTGGTAACAACTACAGGTATTGCTAAACTAAGAGACGGGGGTTTCTAGTTCAACATAGTCTCCTAAGTAATAAGTAACAAAGTTTTAAAGTAAATGGTTTTTATTTTAATTATGCAACTTGTAGTGGTTACATAATGTTGCTAAAATCCTATTATTGATCTAATTTTTTTTACGTGACGGGGAAAAAAATAATAAATTCTGAATATTCTAAACTTGACCTACTTTCTGTTGTGGGCGTTACAAAATAAGTTTATTTCAGAGAAATACACACACGTGGGTGAAATACTTTCTTAAACACTTTTTCTTTTTCTTTTGTATTTTCATTTTCTAATAATTTCCTCCCACCTAAACCAACCCAATTTCTTCAAAATAATAATTTGTTACCGCTTACTTGTTACTCATATAGAATTGCTTCAACAGGAAGTAATTTTATTGTTTTTTGTTTATAAGCTTTTCCTGCTTTTTACTACTGAGATTATATTTATTTTCACTTCTTAAACAAAATTTACGCTATTTTTGTGCACGCAATAATAATTTCATTACTCCATGAGACTTTTGCAATAAAATTGTTAAGAATTGTATTAACGTTTATGTGTTGCTAAATTGGTTAAACTAATTTTCTAATTATTGTACTTGAAGCACTTAAGTGCCTTTTAATGGGCGAAAATAATTACAAAAATTGAAGAGATATAAATTCTGGGTCAAAGAGGTTTTTAAGAAAACATAACAGGTATTTGTAATTTTTTAAGTGTATTAAACAAATAATTAGCATTTTTAAATACTATTTTTTTAATTATTATAAGAAAATTATACTGGCTTTGTCCATGAAAATTACTCGGTGATTTTTGCTGATTAAAAGTGCTTTTATAAAAAAATTTCCGGATAAAGTGGAACGAAATATAACTCCCTACCATATCAAGGACCCTTGAAAATTTGGAAAAAGTGGGATTATTCACTATTAGAAAATTCGTTTGCTTCATGCCAAGCTTGGATCATGCCAATCAACTTTTTCTAATGTTTTGGTTTTGAAATCCGTGGCAGAAAGTTTTTTTTTCCAAAATTGTTGAAATTGAACAAAAACAGTGAAGAATTGAAATTGCTTGGCAGTAATTAAATTATGTTTACGAAACACGATTTCATGGATATGACTTTATTTGGCAGTCTCTAACGTTGCCGTGGTGGCTGAAAAGGATTGATATTGCAAAGGACCAACAAATCCATGTATGTCGCAATAACCGGCCAGTACAACACTACCTAAACTAATCTAATGGCGCATTGCATCACGAACTTCTGCGAGAAGGTCTAATGTTCAATGAGCTGTACTACCCACAATGCAAACGCAGATTTCAATCTGAAAAATATACTTTTGGATCTTAAAAAAAACACCAGCTAATGGCTGGTGCATCACGGTAATGCACCAGCTCATAATTCATATCTTCTTCCTGAGTTTTCGGTCAAAAACCATACTATACCACATACATATACATGCACCAGTCTCCATATTCACTGGCTTCGGTAACTTTTCTATTTCCAAAAATGAAGAGAACATTATTGAGTTGAGCAATATTATGATAAAATGTACTAGGGTATAACACACAGTTGGTTGCTTGCGGCTCAAAATTAACTGATTTCGAAAAAATGCAAAAGTATTCAGATTTTTAATTTTTAAATAATTTATATTAAATATTATAGAATGTAAGAAGAATATATATATTTATATCTATAGCATCTTTTCGAAATATATTATTTTATACTTAGCCAGCTATGAAGTTCGCTGCTTAAGTCTTTTGTTCGTAGCGAACTAAGTAAACAAGTAAAATTTCAACATATACCCACGACAGTGATCACTTATGTTGCAAGCAACACATTATAAAGTAATTAAATTGCAACACAACAGTAACTGCCAGTAACATGGCGTGTGCGCTTACCATTGTCTCACCGCGAGCCGCCGTTTGTTGAAGCTAAAGCTTAGCTACACAAACAACAAAGGCAAGCAGCACATTTATCTCGGGAGAGAAACAAAGAAATATCAAAAATTAAAAACTAATAAAAAAAGACGTGAACCAAGGCTGGCTTGCCACACTTTATTGTCAATGCACTTTAAATTAGTTGCAGCACAAAAAAATACATGAACACACACGAGTATAAGCATAAGCGGAATAATGAAAGAAAAGCAAATTGAGGAATTAAAAATATATTTAAAAAATATACATATTTTTTATACTTTTTTTTTTGTCATAAATACATATACAATTTTTTTAATATTTTTGTCTTTGCATAAATTCGCTGCTCAAGTGTGCAAATGAGAGTTGACATGCACACGAGCGTGCTAAGTGTGGGGGGCTGGGAGTAACCGGCGGTTGCATTGAACTGGAAAATTGTACAGTGTTGAATATAAGTAAGAACAGCAACAAATACAGCAATGACCATGCATGCAACACACACACACCTACACATACACATATGGACATATAAAAATACATAAAAATTTATTTAATAAAGTTTAGCAACAACAACAATAATTAACTCCAGAAAGCAATACAGCAAGTAATCAAATGCTGCAACACTGCACAATGAGGGCAATTCGCTGGCCACCAACAGCAGCAACATTAAAAATAGAAATAAGAAATTAACAGCGACGGTGACTGTGTTAGCCTGTGCCAGTGTCAGTGACTGCGGCTCTGGTTGTGGCGGTGAATCAGTAAAATTTTTTCCCGCTCCATCGCTGCACCAGTTGCGGGTGGCAACGAAGTTTGCCCAACACGTGTTTGCAATTATTTTGTATGCTGCAGCAACAGGCAACAAACGCTTAAACTATGCATGGACAATATTAACAACAACAACTAGAAAAACAACAAAACAATAAACCAATAAAACCCTGGATAACAATGGCAAAGTAGCAAACCAGCAAACAATAAACGCCAAGCTACCATTAGCACTTAAGCTGCATGTCTTTGCTGCCGCTGCTGCTCTGACTGTTGCATGCAATATTGCACTTTTGTTAAGAGTTTAGAAGTTTGCCAAACGTTGAGTAGAACTTTTTCAATAATCCTGCCGTCATTGCAGCTGCAATGCTTTAGTGCAAGCGTTGAAGTGCGCCGTTGAAAAAATTGCATGCTTGCGCCAAAATGAGAGAGGAGAAGGAGGAGGAGGGAGAAGAAATCATGTACAACTACTCAAATTATTGATTTATGGCATGTCAATAAGGCAGCAAACATCATTGGTGTACAAGCTATGCTTTTAGTTGTTGTAATGCTGCTCATTTTACTTTGCTTCAGTGATGTTTAGAGACCAACACCAAACCCCATACAGTTTTGATAATTTCGCAAAAATGTAAGGAGCTTTAAAGGGATACTTTGGTATATCTACCATTTAGCTTGGACTATAATTCGTTTCGGTGTCTGCCAAAATCCTTTGGTAATAAAAAATTTATTAATCGCAATGAATCCACCAAAGCCGCTGAAAATCATTAAACTGAATGAGCTGAATGAAAAGAGTCTACTGACTGTTGTCACTCTGAAGCAGCTCTTCAATCTCTACTTACAACCAAGAATTCAACCATTTATTATATGGGAGCCTTTTTTGAATGTAAAATAACATTTATCTCATCAAGTTTTTTACCAGAATTAATGATCATCCCTTGAATACGAGTATAAATTTTTTCTTAAAAGAATAAGAGGCATTTTTTATATTAAAATTTTTATTAAAAAGTGATTTTCAATAAAAAATAGAAATAAAGAATAATTATCACTTTTCAAAGAGAAACTTAATTTCAAAACAACTGAAACCTTTCTGGGGCCGATTCACTATACTTATCGGCCTACGGCCTTTCATTGGTATATGGTATATCCCTTTCAATGCACAGAAATTTTGATACGACTTTGGAGAGAGTAAATTTTTTTGGATTCCTTTTTTGTACTATTATTTATTTATATATTTGTTTCTTTGTTTCTTCGCCTACATGTATAATTTGTTTATTTTTCTGAAAAATTTTAGATTTTATTTTACTAACTGTTGAATATTTATTATATTATACATATTTATTTATTTATTCTCTATTGACACTCAAGCAGCACATCTTTGTAATAAAGACATGTGTCTCTTACAAAGCTGCCAGCACTGTCTTAATATTTGCACATTCTTCTTCTTTACCTATTCTGCATAATATTTACACGTATACAGAAAAATGCATCAACCATCACCATTTTAATGCCAATTTGAATGCGCTTTTAATTTATTGCTTCGATGCAGCGCATTAATTTGAATGCAGAAATAAAAGCTGCGGGTCGATAGTGGTATGTTAAATGAATAAATGTGTGAATGCAATTGCTTTGACGTTTTCTGATTTATTTTGGTATGCAAAAGGTCACATGGTATGCGGTACATGGTTTTTTTCTTTCATGCTGGTGCTTAAGCAGATTATGAGGAAGATAAAGTGGTTTTAAAATTTTTCTCTTTAATATTTCCGAGATTAAGCTTTTGAATATATTGGATAAAAAATGAAACAAACTACGGTATTGTATGTTAAGAATAAAATTATAAAAATCATTAAACTTATGTTTTTATAATTTTTTGAAGATTAAAAAAGCATATTATGTAAATTAATTTTCTTATTTTGTTATTTCTTTATTAGTTACGCTTTTTAAGCACAAGCTGTTGTGACCCGCTTAACAGCAATTTATCACACTAAACATACGTAAATATGCATGAAAATCGTCAAAAATAAAACTACCACACAGCACGACACCAAAAGAAAAAACTTATAAAAAAAACTAAAGCCCGTGTGAGCCCACGAAAAAAAATTCTGCATTTTCGTACAACTGGGTCAAATGTGCCGACATGTGTGGAATTTTAAGTATCTCTCATACAAACTTAATCGGCTACACTTGTACAACCATGCACAGTAGTGAGTTCTAAAGCCATAAACAAACACACATATGCGTGTATAAAGAACTCTTCTAAATAAAGTAAACAAAACTTTACTAAATAAATGTAATGAAAATGTGCGAAAATTTTAAATGCTGGCCAAGTGAATTGTGCCAAAATGGCAATGAAATTGATAGCAAAACTGTTTACAGCACAAACAAAAATTAAAAAGAAAAAAGCGACTCAACAAAGTAGGCGGTCAGACGCATGTCGGCAAGCCAAAGCCCACATTTAGCACGTTTTATCTAAATTTAAGTAAGTATTTTTTTAACGGTTTTAATATGCAGTGGTGTCTCTGACACTTATCGCTTTATTTGAATAAATGAATTTTTTACGGGCAGCTTGTGTTAATTTTATGCATTTTTAATTAGCCAACATAATTTATAAAATATTTGAAAACAAAAAATTTCAGAAAAATATTAATTTTTGTAAGCCACACCAAATTAATTAGTTAACTGTGTGATAGGCTTGTTTTGTTTTTTTTTTGTATGCGCCTGCCGATTTATGTACAATATGCGTCGGGTGCCTTAGGCGTCATGAACAAAAGACTTAAGCAACGAACTTGATTTGCGAAAGTAATTATTAATTTTTGAAAGATTTTTATTATTTTTAAACTAAATTTATTTACTTAAAAAATGTAAATGTATTTTATAACCAATTAATTTAATACTAGTGGTAATAAATTCATTAACTTCTTCTTAAATTACTTAAATTATAACAAAAAACTAATTTAATGGCAAACAGTATCAATATTTTCAGATATTTATTTGATATTTATTTAAAAATTATTTGAAAATTAAGTATTAAAAATTAATAAAAAACGGTTTGTTTGAATAAAAATAAAATTTTCATATTTTTAATATTGGAATTTGGTTTAAGATTCATTAGTTGAAACAAAAATATCAAAGATTAATAGATTAATTTAATTGATGAAGCCAGCGCAATATCCTGTTTTGCTACAATTCCCCAAAAAAATTTCATATCCAATAATAAATCACCCATTGGATGACCCAAAATTTCTTTAGCCTTTATATTTCAGGGTACAGAAACCTAATTCCACTTCTCAATAAAGTAAAATAAATTGAAATTTTGTTAAATGTTTCAATGGTTTCTATGAGAAATTTACGAATAAAATATCAGGTAGTTAAAAACTGAATAATGTTTTCCTTACCTTCCTTGTCACCGAAATATTGACAAAAACATATATGATTTAGATATAAACTTATATCGTGAGTACTCTTATTGATATACGTATATTCATGAAATACTTTGACCCACACATACAAATAGGTAAGTATATAGACCAATTTATTTTTATAAAGATCTTTCATTCGATTGTAAAGATGCGCTTTTCTCTAGAAGAACGACACTGCCTGTAATTCCTCGGTCAACACCAGCAGCCGATACTAATGCTTGCCTAAAGTATTCAGCGTAGTGGCGACGTATACAAACCCTTCAATTAAACACAAATATGGGTGTCAACCAGCAAAATGGTTCATCGGCCGTTGGATTTTCATGCCAGTTTCTGCAAATGGAGAACGGCTAAATGCCTATTGATCAAACTTCCGAACGGATTACATTACCCAACAGCTTCTGTAATTTAGTGATGTCAAAAGTGAAATTGATTCATGGAGTGTTCCCAAATATCCAAAGCATTCATGGAGATCATGAGTGAACGAGCTATCCCTGCTACAATAAACTTAGAGATCAACGATCTCCACCACAATATTCCGTCCGAAATAAGTCAATAGACGCTGTTTTGGAAGAAGATAAGGCAGAATTTTTGAATTCTTTAGACTTAGCTGGGATCTCCTCGGAATATTGATTAGCCGAAACTCTTTCAGTCAAAAAATAACAGAGAAATGTAAGGAAGCAACAATACCGACTGAGCCTTTTAAGGAACAAATCAACCTAATTTCTCGAATTCCGATCACTATGTCCGATACTCTCTTCCGATTCAAGTGGCTACGTTTTCCTGTGTTGCATGTTCTGCGGTTGACAAACCAGATAACCTTTTTATTTGTGTCATCGATGGAAAAATCGACAGGTATTGAACAAATTAAATTATGAAGTAAAGACATATGTTTAATTTTTCATACATTCGTTTATTGGCTATGATATATCGAAGTGTTGCAAGGCACAGCTGGTAAAGTGAAACAAAGCTACTTAAGACACAAATATATCTCAGAACAGTTTATCTATTAACCCTTCATGCATGACTAAATTTTTTTCATTTTGTCACTTATCATATCAAATTAGCGATTAATATTAACATTAGGTTAATTTATAAATTTTTTTGTTACTAATTTAAAGCAAAAATGAGGAAAATCTCAGTATGCAAATTTCTAAAAAAATGGAAAAGTTTTATCCTATCCTGATAGCAAAATTTCATATAATTTTCGAAATTGTTTCCTCAATAATTTAACTTTTTTTGACTCATATTGCAGAAGCAAAAAAAAAAAAGAAAAAGGAAATAATTTTTAATAAAAGAAAAATTATAACAATACTTAAAAACGAACTACAAATGAATTCCGCAAATAAAATAACATAGAAATAAAAAAAAGGAATGAAAGAAAGAAATTAAAATCAAATTGAAAAATTACTTTGAATTTAATAAAAGAATTGAACAAAGTCTAGAGTTGTAACCGCAGGTTGGCATAACATTTCAGAGAAAAACAAATGAAGCTGAGAGCACAGACCTCTAATGATTTGTATTGAAAGTAAAAGTGACGTAGGTTTTCAACTAACAAATAAACGCACAATACTTCGATAATAACAAAAGTAATATCTATAAAAATAAGAAATTGAATGCACTTTTTTCTATTTCATTCGCTTTTCTCATAAACAACATTTGTGTTCAAAATATATTTGTTTAATAGGTGCATTTGATTGATACCGAGTCGTATCCCATTTTCATTTACTTTCTTTCTTTTTGTATTTACTTTTACTTATAACAAAAAAAAAAAAGAAAAAAAACTCTACACATATTTTATTGCGCTGACTTGCGTGTTATTTTCATTTTCTTTCGTGCTTTGGGCTGTGAAATCGATTTCATTAAAATTGATTGCACTTTACCTTTGTTCGTCAGTTGATCATGCCATCGAGCCTGCAAGCTGCGGTTTGTAAGCATAAATTTTGTATAATTGCTTTTGAGTTAATAAATTTTTTTTATTACAGATGGAAAAACATATTGCTCTAACAAACAGCTGATTAAAATTATTTCACTTTTATTTTTTCTGACTATTGCGGTATGCATATAAATTGAAATGAAACAAAGCAACAGCAAAACGTGAACAAATTCTATGTGTTTGAATATCATTTTTGAAAACAAAAAAAAAAAAAAAAGTTTAAGTGGGTAAAATTTATTTTAGCTTTTACTTAAAACAAAGAAGTCATTCTTTTTTTTGTAAAATTTAAATTTTGTTTAGGAAATAGTCGCAGTCATATAGAGACATTAACCAATAATAATTTCATATGTCTTAGAATATCAAAAAAAAAATGCAATTTAATATTTGTTTGAGTAGTCTTAGGTTAAAAATGGTAGCATTGGCCCTGAAAAAATATTAAGACAAACTGAAATACATTAAAAAAATAACGAAAGGGCGTCAGACATACATATGTCGACAAGCTAAAGCTCATATTTTGTTTATTTTTACCAATATGCAAGTATTTTATGTAGTTTTTTAATGCAGTTGCTTTTTATGCACTAATGGCGGTGGCACTTATCGCTTTAAGGCATTTGTTTTTTTTTTCAAACTCCTTTAGTTACGCCTAATTTTAAGCACTTTTAATTAGCCACTAAAGTTTGTTTAAAATTTTCTATTAGGATTAGCCAACCAATTTTGTTATATAAATATAGAAAATTTTATTGAAATGTAGTACAAAAATAGTAAAATAAGTGTTTCATATGAACTATAAAGTTATTTGCTTTATTATATGGCATCCAATTAAAAAGACTTAAGCAACGAACTTGATTTGGAAGCATACTTGTTAATTACAATACTTGACACTCAAAATTACGAAAAATTAGTCATATAAAATTGATATTGTTTGTTAATTGCTGTTTAATTTGAGGTGTGGCACTTAAGCTCCACTAATAATATTGATCATGCAAAAGTTATAATTAACAACTATACTCCAGAAATAATTAACCATTTAAGATTTATTAAAAATTATGTTTTTAAAGTTTAAGAATATAACTGATATGAAGTAGGATCAGGAGGAAATAACAACAGTTTTTACTACTTATAAAAATATAGTAACAATTTTCTTATTCGAGAAAATATGATTCACCTTTCAGGTCGGAAAAGGTCAGAAAGTTGAATAAATCATTTATTTCTTTCAGAGCGATTTAAATTCTTCGGTAAATAACTTTATTGACTGATTTCAAAATTTTTGTAATGGTTCCTTGAACATTTTAAAGTTCTGGCCTCCATTCGGAGGCAATAAGTAACAAAAATTGTAAGTCCCTACACTTGTTGGAAAATCATCAAGACGCATAGCACAAATTGCAGAAAGAACTCTGCCGGAAATCACTTCAGCGGTTGCCATGTGCCAAATATTCATTATGCAAGTCACAGCGTATAGTAAACCGCCTCCAAATTTTATTAATTTAAGTTTTATTAATTTAATTAATTTCGTTTCTATTATTTCATTTTTATTTTGTTTTAGTTTATTTACTTAATTCTGTTATATTTTTTTTTTATTTTATGTTATTTTATTTTATTTATTTTATTTTATGTTATTTGATTTAATTTTTTTTATTAAATTCTTTTATTTTATTTTATTTAAGTTTATTTATTTGGTTTTATATTTTTTATTTGATTTTATGTTATTTTGTTTTATTTTATTTTAATTTATTTTATTTGTATTTATTTTATTATTTCAAAATTCATTTTATTATTTTATTTTATGAAGTAGAGAAGTTCATCTTCACATTTTTTTGTTTTATTTCATCTTTAATTTTTTTATTATTTCATTTTATTTTTATTAATTAAATTTTTTTTATTTTTTTTTGTTTTATATTTTTTTTATTTGAATTCATTTTAAAGCTTGTGCTCCTAATTCTATTATGCAAAATTAAAGTATCGCATTGCACACAAATATGCTTGTCTAAAGAGTTGTCTTAAATTACGTTAGTGCACTTGTTGAAACTGTAAACAAATTAAAACATTTTGTGTAACATGCAAAAACATCCAAACTAAATTATTATTTTTTGCCTATTTTACCAGCAAATGATTCAATTACCAAAAATTTAATACCACTAACCTTCAATGTCAATGTTTCTCTAGGGCAAGTGTCAGTTGTCAAGTTACATACCTGCAATGAAAAAATAGCAACAATAACAATGAGTAAAATACAATTAAAACATAACATTACTAGGTGAGCGAGCGCCAGTAAAACTGCGGAAAAAAGCCTGTTAGCCAAAAATAATAAATAAAATGGAAAAAATTTCAAAATTTAAATTTAAGTACAAATAAAATAAAAGCAAAAATGAAAATAAATATAAGTTAAAAACAAAAAAATTGCTGGCTGTAAGAATTAAAAATGTAATTGATACATTTGTTAGCAACTAGCTGAAAATTCTTATTTAATTTTTTTTTTTAATTTTTATCTATTTAAATGTCCAGTTGTTGCTGACGTTGTTCAGGCAAAAATAAAATAAATAAAAAAAATAAAATCAAATATTGCATACACATTGCTTCTTTTTATATATTTTTTATTTTTTGTCTAACTATAAAACAGTTAGTTTGTAGCGCTGACCACTTCGCAGGTAAGCTGATCACTGCTATTACATATTAACAGCTTGCAGTTAAGGCAGTGAAACTTAGCAACAGCAACAACAAATATAATAGTAATAAAACAACACGCCAGTTAAGTAGCTGACTGCACCTTAGACTTAGTTGGCGGTTTTGTTGCAAGATAATTACTGGCCTGTTGCCGTTGTCTTGCGGTTAATTGTTGTTATGCTATGTTAAGTCATTGTTATTGTTTTTTCTATTAGTTTTTTTTTTCTATTCGACAAAAGCGACTCAACTTTTGTTTATTATTATTTTAGCACGTAGTAAATAGTTGTGGTTACCAAGTTTATATGTAAATAAATAATGCTGCTGTAAACTGGTTGAGTTGCAGTGCAATTAGAATGAAAACAAATTTTTGTTGTTTGTTGTTGCTATTAATATATGTGTATTTAGTATAATGCATGCCTATATATACAGCAAATTTTTCCAGTTTTTATGAAATGCATTTTTTCTCTTTTTTACAGACGATTTTTTCTATAAAAATATAAGTAAATAATTCCCAATGTTTAGGCACCAAAGACAAGGCTCTTTAGCATATTTGTACATTGTATATGTACATATGCAGTATGCATGTATCTAAGCATATTACTACTACAATTAAAAGATATGTGTGGGTATATGTCCGCTCTAATTAAGTGCTCACCTGGCATAAACCAGTTAGGCAGACACCTCAGTACCGGGGGGGTGGGGGCTCATGTGCTCTGCATTTATTTATATTGACGTCATTATCACATTTGTTTTCATACTTTTTGCTGCTTACTCATATTAACTTATTTTTTGTACATATATGCATACAAATTTTTTTCTGCATTCCTTGCTGACGGAAGCTTGTATGACTGTTTGCACGTACATATGTATTAGTGCAATAAAAAAGGTGTGTAAAATATTCATAGACCATATTGACTATGACACATGGAAGACATATTGACATATTACTATGCTAATAATTGAATGTCAGCGTTATTTTTGCAGTGTTGGCCATTGGCTGGTGGCAAGTAAATAAACTATTTCAAGGTTCAACTAATTACTTTGGCATTAGAAAAGGTATAATTTCAGGAAGCAGTTTTCAACAGATTTACAATTATCCCTCGATGTTGAAAGGCACACCCTGCTTCTACGGGAAGCTTTGTTAATTTTATAAATTTTTTTATTGATTATTATAATTACCTACATATACTATGACTAACTCTAAATTAGTTTATAAGCAAACAAAAAAATTAATCAAGAGAATTTAGTTTTCGATATTTTTTTAAAAAATGTTAAAATTTTAAAATATTTTTTATGAAATAAAAAACAATTTTGTACTATTTTTTTTTCCTTATTAATGATGCCAGATGAGCTTAAGAGAAGGCATACTGCGATAAAGTATATTTTTTAAATAATTTCTAAAACAGAAAATTCTTCGGAAAATTTAAAACAAACCAAATTTTTTGTAAGCCAATTTATAGTGTATTAACGGTATTGTAAGGACTGTATAAATCTTATGGATTGTAGATACGAATTCGATTAATTTCGAAGAAAAATGCAACTATTTAATTTTCAACAGAGTTTATGAAGGATTTATAACTTTTTGCGCTTATTAACAGCTGCAACAATTTTCGGCTGAGCTTCTTCTTCAATTTTTGGTGTTTGTTTTAATGTTTAACTTTTTTTCTCGAAAACTCCGAGCGCTGACTCATTGGATACCGACATCGTACACGTTTCTGCATGATGCAGCTGAGCTTGAATCATGAGCGATTTGGAGAGTTTGGATTTTTTTCTGCAAGAGAGGATCTTTCTTTCCAACTGTCCGAAGTAGCAACCGTAAGCAAGAAATCCGAGACTGGCATTGTTGGTGGTTCCGATAAGGAGGAATTTATCTGTAACTTCAATGTTATGATGATCGATATTGACGTGAAAGTTAAGGCACGAATGCCCGAAATGTCTGTTTGAAGACCAGATACATATATACCGTCACACCACCAATCCTATTCGACTTGCTTCCTTTCTAGTCTGGAAAACGCAGAACTAATGGTATAATTGTTGTACATTTTCTATTTAGATCTTCAACTGCCCTTACATTTATCAGCAATTAAGTGGGAGAGCTCTGACGGAGCTTTTGGGCTTGCTCGAAGGCAGTTAACACAGCCGAAAAGATTTTGAGGTCATACCAAATTCAGATATATCCATAGAGAAGCAGTTACTTTTCGTGTTTTCGCAGGCTGGGTGCTTGGTGAATATGTGGACCGCACTGAAAAGGACCAAACAGGTAATTGATTTTAATCTTTCACACAATACGCTCAATAGATGCTTCTATGTGTTATTGAAGAGGCTTTGTCAAACTTTCTGTGGTTTGGGCAAAATGCACTTTGGTTCCAATCATCAGCTAGTAAGGCATCCGCTCTTGCCTCTTTGTTAGTTTCCAAGCGGTCAATTGCTACTCATCAGCCACTAAATCGTCTCTCTGGATTCGGCATGAGTATGCTCCGATCTTGAAATCTTCTGTAGGTCGCTGTATTTGTTCTTTTTCATGCATTTGAAAACTAACTCTAGTTCTTATGATCAAACTTCGTTTCAGTTACATAAATACGTATATTTATTTATCTAATTTTTTTTTTTGCTCACTTGCCACTTTTTCTTACTGCTGCAAGAGCCCTACGCAGTGACATAACAAATTTTCGTAGAACTTACTATTTTCCAAGTCATATATGTTTGCATGTCTGTATTTGTATGTACGTGCGTCTTACTTACATACATGCCCATACTATTTACTATGGCACCTTCTAACGAAAGTTATTTATGCATGTCGTGTTGCAGCCAGTGACTATAAAATGAAAAAGAACCAATAAAACAGCTGCTTACCATAGTGCATACACGTAGAAGATATATAAGACTTTTGCTTACAAGAACAACATACACGTAGAAGTGCCCTGGCTCTTGCACTGAATTCTTGCCCGTCCGCCGCCCCACTATACGCCCCACCCTCATTGGCATGCGTCATGCATTACCCATTTCTTAATCATTTATTCTTCGCATAGCAGGGCCATATTGTGGGTGTAGAGCGACATAAGCGCAACAGTGCAGTGCATACACGTAGCCAACCAAACAGCCAAGAGAGTATAGCGAGTGTGTGCGCCCGCAAGCGACTTATTTCGCAAACAAGCAACGAACAGAAAGTAATCGTTCGAATGGTAAACAGAGAAATAGCTGAAAATGGCAAACAGCTGCTATACACCACCACTACTACCGTTGTGGGAGCTCTTGGGCTGCTGGTGCAATGATGGCAGTGCATGGTAGTAAGTTTACACTGAGAGGGTCAATGACACTGTGACTATGTGACTACGCGCTGATATTTGCTTAACAAGCTACAAGCAAGCAAGCAAGCGACCGAGCGACACCAGCCACTGACACCAGCAAATAAACCGATGCAGCTCACGCTGAGATAATGGTTCTGCAGCACCACCTTTGCTGAAAAAAACTAACACAAACAAACAATAAAGCATAGAAATTGGAGGTGGTTCTTGGGGTATGAAGAAAATGTGTATGGATGAAATGCACTTTTCCTTATTACTTGGTTGTTCTAGAGTTATTTATGCTTTCGTGCGTCGTTGCATATGCATACTAGTTCTTTGTATTTTCGCTTTTACATAATATGTATACATACGTGTATATTCTCAAAGTATTTCTGCATGCATACACTTGTATACTTATTCAATATACAAGACCGGCATGGTAATCATGCTAATTGTAAACAATTTACATTTTTCCTCGGTAAGTGCGGTTAGCGAAATTCGCGTTCTTCATTCTGTTTGCGTTGTGGAAAAAATAATTTTGGTTAGAGAAGAAAAGACTTAAAAAGCGAACTTTTTTTTTTTTTTTTTTTTTTAATTTTTTTATATATCAGATGTGTTAGTTGAAATTTGCCGGTTTTTCGATAAAGAAAACACTTAATTTTCAGAGGAATCTCAAAATTTTTTTATTCAAAGTATTTCGCCCATCTCAGGCAAATTATGCATACCATTCCAAAAAAAACTTTTTCTCTTTCGACGAGCCATTTTTCGACTTCTTCAAAATTAGAGGCACACTGCTCCGCAAGTGAGTGTCCCATCGATGCGAAAAGGTGATAGTCGGACAGGGCGAGGTCTGGAGAGTACGGCGGGTGCGATAATATTTCCCAATTAAGTGTTTTTAATGTGTCTTTCACCAGTTTAGCGGTATGAGACGGCGCGTTGTCATGTTGCAAGATAACTTTGCCATGTCTTCAGGCCCATTCCGACCGTTTTTCGATCAACGCATGATTCAAATTGATCATTTGTTGTCGGTAGCGATCCGTGTTCACCGTTTCACCAGGTTTTAACAACTCGTAGTACACCACACCATACTGGTCCCACCAAAGCGATTTGGCCTTGCAGTCGATGGGCCAGCTTCACCAGCGGAAAGCCATGATTTTTTCGCTTCGGGTTCTCAAAATAAATCCATTTTTCGTCCCCCGTGACAATTCGATGCAGAAAAAAAATCCTTTCGAATCGTTGAAGCAGCATTTCACAAACGGTTTTTCGATTTTCCATTTGTCTATCATTCAGCTGGTTTGGCACCCATTTTCCATACTTCTGGATCTTTCCTATGGCTTTTAAACGTTGGCAAATTGCATCGAGTCACATGTAGTGTTTTTGCCAATTTTTGTTGCGATTGGGTTGGATCAACATCCAATAACGCCTGCAATTCCTCGTCTTCGAACTTTTTCGCTGCATCAGGATGTTCATTGTCTGTCAAATCGAAATCTCCACTTTTAAATTGACGAAACCATGTCTCACATGTTCTAATCACTGGAGCATGTTCACCATAACTTTCTACCAGCAACCGGTGAGCTTCAGCTGCTTTTTTCTTTTGATGAAATAAGAAAAGCAACGAATGCCACAAATGCGATTTACTTGGAACGAAACTCGACATATTCACTGAGGTAAACAAATATGACGCTATTATTTTGGCGGAATGTGACTTGCGTATTTTTGTAGGTTAATGTCAGTAGAAAAAAATTACATACATGCCAAATCATAGAAATTTATATATATTGTTAGCGACATCTACTAATAAAACCGGCACACTTCAACAAACATACCTGGTAGATATTTATATTTTTTCATTTTTCTTTTATTTAACAAATACCAATTTTATAATTCTTGCTCTACTAAAATTCCCCTAACCCGCAATGTTAAATTCGAGAAGAATTTTCCACAAGTCTTAAAAAGTCATTTTTATAACCATACTTATTTCCTAATAGTTAAAAGATTGTTAAAATCTATTTTTTTTTAAATAAGCGTTCAGCTAAAATGGAGACGAGAAAACGCATGGTAGTTGAGGATAGATTAGACGAAATTTCACCACCAACGCGAACAGAAATTCACCATGTGTTTCTCTTCGGGTTTCGGCGAATCTTACAGCGAATCCAAATATTCAATGAATGCTAAGTCCGTACCGTGTTTAAAGACTATGTGTAAGTGATTCTGAAGATTCCAAACCGGACATTTTCCGTAGAGGACGAGCCCCGAGAAGGTCGACCAAAATCTTCCACTGATGACATCACTTTAGCTCTGGTGAAGTCCAAAATTGACGAAGACCCACGATATACACAAGAAATTAATGCTAATGAATTGCATTCAGGTTGTATAGTAAGTAAAGAGTGGTTAAATTGTAAGGGCCGATGTTGAATGTGAACCACACCTAAACGCCAAGTTTTTTTCCGAATTTAATTTGACATTTCTCTATTTCAGACTTACTCAATATGAACCATGGAGAGATACACAATCCAACAACGTGTTAAAGTTATCCAGACTTATTATGAAAATTTTCGAAGAAAATCATCTTCAGTGATGAGGCACATTTTCACCTCAGTGGATTCGTCAATAAACAGAATTGACGCATTTGGGCGAATGAGAATCCAAGAGTGATTGTCGAAAAACCAATGCACCCACAAAGAGTGACTGTTTGGTGCGGTTTATGGGCTGGCGGCATCATCGGGCCGTATTTTTTCCAAAATGAGGCCGGTCAGGCAGTTACTGTGAATGGTGTTCGCTATCGTGAGAAGATAACGAATTTTTTATGGCCACAATTGGAAGATATGGATGTGGACGGTGCCACTTGCCACACAGCTAACGAAACAATGGCTCTTTTGCGCAAAAATTCAATGGCCGTGTTATCTCACGTAATGGCGATGTCAATTGGCCCCCAAGATCATGTGATTTGACACCGTTGGACTTTTTTTCTCTGGGGTTATTTGAAAGAAAGGTGTACGTCGATAAGCCAGCAACAATTCAAGAGCTAAAGGATGAGATAATTCGGCACATTAACGGCATAGAAACTCCATTATGCCTCAGCGTCATCGAAAATTTGGACCATCGTATGGAGATGTGCCGCCGAGGTCGCGGCGCTCATTTGGCCGATATTTTGTTACATACATAATTGAGTAATACCAATATATCATACTAAAATAAAATTTCAATAATTTCCTAAATAGTTTGTGTTTTATTCAAAATCAACATCGGCCCTTGAAAATTTAACCACCCTTTATATAGTAATATTAAATAATCATCTGGGCCCAAAAGAGGCTCGAGTGCATTTTGCTCAATTATATCTAAACAAATTCGAAAATGGTCGGTCTAGCACCTTTAGTAAAGTCGTTACTGGTGACGTATCTTACTTTTATAAGTACCATCCAGAAATCAAACAGCAGCCCATGGTATGGAGCCCAACAGGAGCAAACCCAGCCGTGAAATCCCGTAAAATCTGAGCAACGAAAATCAGCAGCAAAAGTAATGATGCCAGTTTATATCGCCCGATCTAAAATAGTAGTTTCTATTCCACTGGAAAAGGGTCAGGCGGTAACTGCAAAATGGTACACCGAAGGGTGCTTACCAAAAGTTTTGAAAAATTTGTTAGAAAACAGGAAAAAAGATGATATGCGGCGGGATCGAAGAAATACGTCCAGCACCATGTACCCCGGATATACCTAGAACCTTAAGATTTCTGGTTATTTCCAAAAAAAAAAATTAAAAGGAGGTGATTAAGGCGGCTATTGCTGAGTGTTGATAAGTTTAAAAAGCAAGACTTTGAATACTGTTTTTAGAAGAAATGCATTGAAATCAATAGCGATTATATAGAGAAGACAAAAATGACAAAGATTTTTTTTCTGGTCAACTTACCGATTGCAAGCAAACTTAGTGCAGACCCATGTAGTTTTTTGTAAAAAAAACATATTCCAGCTTTAGATATATTGTACCAACACTTACTGTCATAAAAGTTCCTTCAATTTATTTGATTTCATATAATTTTGGATGTTCTTCTAAGCATGTAAATCCATTTCATTCACCAGGATTCCATGCAACGGCTACATTCCTTTATTATCTTAACCACTTATACTAATCAACCTCAATAGTGTTGCAGCTCATTAACAATTTCTTTGAACTTAACAGCCGAATGACATAATATTAATGAGACTTCCAATAAACTGTAGTTTTATCTTTAACAGTTTATAATACCAGCATCGTTTTAGCAGTGAGTCACATACAACACTCCGCAAACCTTTTAGACGTTTTTTTTTTAAATATACAACGGATTTCCCAGAACTGTATTAATGCTGAAGATATACGTAGGCATTTTAACATGCGAAATAACGTTAAGCTTGATTGGACACAATATTGTAATTAACGAAGTGATTTTTTTCTTATTTTTAATCGCTTTTGGAAATATCACTACCCTTGGTTAATGCTCTTCTTCTGTAATTGATAAATTTTATTTGATTTATGTAGGGGTTCATGTAATTCTCATGTATAGATTGATATATTGATATTTTACAAATTTCAGCTAAAAAAAGCATTATCTACCCAACTTGTAGAAAAAGTTTTTATTTTTTCTTTAATTTTACAATATTTTATCTTATGATATTTAGTTTAACTTTATACATTCATTTTTGTTTTATTTAATTTATGTGCGTTATGGTTAAGTTTAGTTCATTTAACTTTTTGCTTTAACTTTATTTTTTATTAATTATGTTAATTGAATTTTAATTTAATTTAATTCTATTTTGGTTTATTTTTTATTGTATTTTTAATTTCATTCAATTTTATATTAAAATATTTCATTTTAGTTTATTTTATTTTATATTAATTTTCTTATATTTATTTTATTGCCATTTTTTATTAATTTTTTATTTAGTTTAATTTAATTTGTTTCATTCGTTTTATTTATTTTATCTTATTGTATAATTTTGTTTATTTTAATTTATTTTTAGTATTTCATTTTTGTGTTTTATTATGATTCACTTTATTTTATTTGATTTTATTTTCATTTAATTAGTTTGGTTTTATTTTATTTAACACGACACGTCTTCTTTGTGTCGTCAAGCGTCTGGGCATGCAGCTACAGTCACGCGGTTATGCTCAATTCCTACTCTTGCGTCCACGTCGCGCACCCTGGAAAAGAGAGGAAGCTTCCGTGGAGCCACTACGAATTATTCGGTTTAAGGGTCCGCTGAAGTCTAATTACAGCGTCTGTTCACCACAGGTGCGGCTGCGGGCAGGCGGTCTTGAAGCAAGCGGTTCGCTATATAAATGCGTAAAAACCTTAAACTTACTGGCGTAGTGAGGTTGTGCCCTGTGTTTGGGACCCGCCACATAGAAACCAGCTCCAATGAAAAAATTAACAACGCATCGGATGAGATGCCCCCTTTGTGTTGGCGACCCCGGCAAACGAACTAAGGATCACGATATGAGGAGAAGCACTTGGAATGTCCAGTTCCTTAATTGGGAAGGTGTTGCTGCCAAGCTAGTTGGTGTGCCCATAAGAATAAAGGTTGACATCACCGCCGTCAAAGAAGTGCGATCGATGGTACAAGGACGGAAGCGGCGGTTTCTTGTGACATTTAATACAGCGGAGACGGTGGATGAACATCTCACCACAATCGGCATAAAAGCGAAATTTTTTAACAAATCGTTGATTTGCTCCTAGGCCCCGACGGAAGAGAGGGACGATTTGGCCAAAGATGCCTTTTATGAGCGACTCAATCGTACTCATGAGTGCTATCCCCACTATGTTGTGAATATCGTTCTTGGCGATTTTAATGCCAGTATGGGTAACTGTAAGAAAATTCTAAGACAAAACATCCCCAAATGCGTTGAGGCAGATCGACTTCACCGAGGCCTGAAATATGATTGTCTGTAGCACTAGATTCTAGCACAAGAATATTCAGCAAGCTACCTGGCTGTCTTCAGGTCGAAAAAGTCACAACCATATAGATCACGTGGTGATAGGCGAAAGACATACACGAATGTACATACACTCCACGAACCCAACATCAACTCAGACCACTAACTGGCACAAGCAAGAATACGCGGAGGTCTCTGTATAGCAAAGAACGCCCGTCAACAAACACAAGGACAGATTGACGTCGAAAAACTGCAAACCCAACAGATTGCCGACGGTTTTTACTCGACTTGCTCAGAAAAAGAACTGGTACGATGAGGAATATAGAACTGCAATGGAGACAAAGCAGGCTGAATACCTTGCGGTCGACCATAACACGTGAAGCCACCCTGAACTGAATAGGAAGCAAGACACATGTGCAGATAAAAAAAGAAAGATATTATCTAGCAACTGGTGCGCAGAGTATATTGAATTTGTTCTCCAGACTGCTGAGAGGTTGTGAAAATGCAGCATCAGGAGATGGCAAAGCCGATTCCCCAATCGATGAGAATGGAAAGAATGTTCCGGTGCTCGACTATGAAGAAATTCAAAAAGCAATCGCCTGCTTGAAAAATAACAAAACGGCGGTTGTTGATAGACTACCAGGCGAACTATTCAAATATGGCGCTGAATAAGCCTCTTTAACATCGCATACTCATGTAAGGACCTATCGAGCGTTTTTTGTGAAAGACTAAAGCCCACATTCTGCAAACTGATTGGACCTTATCAATGTGGCTTTAGATCTGGTAAATCAACCATTGGCCAGATATTCATCTTGCGTCAAATCTTAGAAGAGACTCGGGAAAAGAATATCTACACACACCACCTCTTCGTCGACTTTAAAGCAGCCTTCAACAGCACGAAAGAGCTGTCTCTACGCCGAGATGACTGAATTTGGTATCCCTGTAAAATGTATACGGCTATGTAAACTGACCTTAACCAGCACTAAAAGCTCCGTCAGGATCGGGAAGTACCTCTCCGAGCCATACGAGGTAACAGACTGGAGAGAATATTACGAGCTGCAGAGCTGGTTAGAGAAGGTACGCCGATGATTTTGACATTAGTGGCCTCAACAATCGCGCAGTTATTTCTGCTTTCTCCAGACTTTATAAGGAATCAAAAGTCATGGATCTGGGACCAAAATCTACAGGTCACTCATCATTCCCGTCCTACTATATGGTGCGGAGGCATAAACGATGACAACATCTGATGAGTCGGTTGAAAAATGGTTTTGCGTGCGTAGGCTTTACGGTCCTGTACGAGTTGGGAATGGCGACTACCGCAGGCGATGGAATAATGAGCGGTACGAGTTATACGATGATATTGACATAGTTCAAGGAATGAAGAGGCAGTGGCTCTTGTGCTCTGGATGGCTAATAATAATAACCCAGCTTTGAAAGTTTTCGACGCAGTACCTGCCGGTGGAAGAGAGGAAAAGCCCGCCGCTCTGTTGGAATGGCGCAATGTTATTATTTTCGCTATTATCGCGTAAGCGGTGTCTACGTCAATAAAGAATAAGAATTTTAAATGTTTCAGACTATATACTTTTATTATACGGTTGCCAGATTGTATATGTTGCTTTTAATTCAATATTTTGACGTTGTATTATTTTATTTTTATTTATTTTGTTTAATTTTTTTATCTTTGATCGTTTTACTTTTATATTTTTTCTATATTTTCTATGATATCTATTTTAAGGCAGCTACTTTCATTTCTCACAACTACATTTAAGTATTCAGAAATAAAATTATATTCAAGTCGTACACAAATAAATCAAGCTACCCGGATTCAAAGAGATATAATTTTTATTTTTAAACTTAAATATTCAGTTTTTTCTCTCCCACAAATTATCTTCAATTTGCGCCCATTAGAGGGTAAAAATAATTAAATGTTTAAATTATAACATTATTACAACTGAAAAACTATTTAGCTAAGCAACAACAAAGGAAAAGCACAACATAGAAAGATCAGTAAAAAGCTACAAAACAAACTTGAAAACTTGAGACAAGCAATACAGGCACACAGACCGACAGACCGACAGACCGACGGATAGATAGGCAGTCGGTGGCACATAATCACGCCAAGTAAACAGTGAGAAATTGCCTTTGATTTCGCAATGCCAATCAAGGTGGCAGTGACAGTGGTGGTGGCTGCGGCATTAGTGATTACACACTGACAACTGAAAACTGACAATGACGACGACGACGGCGTAGATAATGTCAGTGAGCACGGGAGAGGAGGAGGGAAAATTTGGTAGCCGTTAGAGCTGACAAATGTCTGTGAGTGCCGCTGTTGTCATTCACTTATCGTGAGACGTCATCGAGCGCAACGGAAAAACGGCAATTTTGCGGCATAGCAACAACAACACACAGCAAATCATTCGAAAGAAAACAAAAAAAAAAAATTAAAAAATAACAAATAAGTCACAGTCAGCACCAACAACATTTAGCTGTTAAATAATACACAGCAAGTCATGTCTGTTTGTTTTGTTATTATCTACAACAGATAAAAATATGTAATAAATAACGGCGAAACGAAAACGTAAAGCATAACTATCTGCAGCGTTAGTGGCGAAGGCAAGGGAAACTCGGCGTAATTAATGTAATTAATTACAAATTTTCGTAGTTTAGATGCGCTTCGAGATTTACACATCCAAATTGGTATGTTAGCGCGTCTGATTGTTTGGGTGATTATTTGTGTACATACCATATAGTTATTTGTATATGTATAAATATGTATGTAGGTATGTATAAATACACACTTATTATACACTTATTATATGTCTCGGCTTGCCATAAAAGCGATATTTATTGCATTGCATTGTGGCTGTGGTTTATGTCAGCTGATTCCGTTTTCAGTCACTTTTTCGGCAACAAAAAGGCAGCGGTTAAATATCGCTGTCACTTACTGTAAAACAAATATGTATGTCTCAATAGATATGGGAAATTTGATACACAATTTTAAGCAATTCTTCACCTATCAGTTGAGCATATTACACATGTTTTGCTCAGATTTTTGTACAGAATGATTTTAGTTATTATATGAACTTTTTGGCTTGCATTAAGTTAATAAATTTCGGGTCAAGTGGAATGTGCGTACTGTTGTTTTTCACACAAATAGTAGTGCTTTCAGCTTTAAGCCGCCTACGATTTGAGTCTACTCAAAACTAATATTTCTCTTATCAATAAGCTCTTTGAAAAGTTACAATAAGGCCTTTTCATTACCGCAGAGCAAATGAAATATTTCAGCACGTAACTTTTCGACTTTCGCAAGCATCCATCCTACGCCAAAGAGACAGGCTGAGCCTTTACCGAGAAGTTTTTCTTTAGTAGCATTGCCAGTGTGGGGCCCACAATCGAATGCCGAATCTCAAATAAGCCAAATTTTAAAATTATCTTGTCAGCGATATGAGGTTTTCAGTAGTTAAAAATAAATTTTCCATTTTTTTAAACTCCATAAAAATTATTTATTATGAACCCCACCCATACCAACATAGCGAGGAATCGCATACTTCCAGAATAATTCTTCTTTCCTCTTCCCTTTTTCCATTCGCTAGAATGCATATCTCATCTGAGTTAGTTCGCAAAGAACCAGTAGTACAACAAAACCACAGCCTCGGACACGGTGATACAAAATATTTCCACACACTTCGCGAATCTCGTCGAGGGTGCCGAAAGGCCCCCCTCGGCTCACTCTTTTGAAGTTCCCCCCCAGTGGGGAGAGCCAAACCGCCTATCGAATCACTGGATTCCATTCCGATAAGTGCATACAGGGCATTTAACATCAAAAACAAAAAGCAGAAACAAAACTCGGCTGAGATTCAATGCAAAGACTCAATCTGCACAGACTCTCAACGAGGTCTTCAAAGAGCACGTCAAGCTATGGATTACTGACACAATGTTCTTTCATGAGTACATTTTTCCGCACACATCTTCGCAACATGTACAAAGTTATTACGGGAAAATACTATTGCCTACACTGGGTGAACGTTACGCAGGCTGGTTCAAGGGTCGGATGAAACTCGTGTCGCGTGCTGACGAAAAAGAGCTAAGCGAGAAACCTTGAGCGGAGCAAGACTTGGTAAGCTAAGTGCATGAAGATAAGATCTCAAACCAGTCTCGAGACTGCACCTGGATGCCAGCAGAGTTCTCCAATACGGAAGAAAACATTTAATTCAGCTGACTTGGTAACAAGTAACTACCAACTACTGATTGGAAGATTCTCTAAGTTGGCGAGATCGAGCAGAGGCAGCATTTCGTGAGATTTGAATCAATTATGTTTCCCTCCTATTGGTTGAGTACACAAAGCCAAAGCCATAGGGTTTTGCGCGTATCTAACCAACCTTGAATTGTCATAGCTTCCAGCTTCACGGAATCGCAGTTGGGACACACAGGATGAAACAATGACGCTACTCAGGAGCGACTGCTCATGGTTAGGTCCTCGATCTCCCTCCTTTTCACACAAATAAAGTACATCACTTCAGTAATATTACTCTTCATGGCTACAGACATATTTGACAAGTAGTTTCTGCCTACTAACATAAAGCAACAAAAAAAAAGTGAAGCTAACTGTAATTTTATGTAAATCTTCTTCAAGGCAAACAAACAAATGTGTAAAACCAACTTGATTGATTCACTTCACAACCACAAACCGCATTCTATGCGCAATTCCGAATCTAACAACTGCAAGCACGGGCTGAGGGGTGTGACTGGGATTTCTCAACATTACCGCATTGTCATCAATCTCAGAGCCGTATTAGCTTACTACCGCACACTCTCAATAGCTGTAAAGCGTTTTATGGCTATTTTGTTGACGTTGCTGTTGTTGTTGGTTGCCTTTTAAGACTTCAATTTGGACTTCCAATTCAACTTTAGCTTGACTTCGACTTGGCTCGGCTCGGCTTGGCTTAAATATGCGCTGACGTTTGGCATACGTTTTGGTGTCCAACGCAGAGTGCACAATGAATGATATTTATCTCTGCGGAGCGAAAGCACATACATGCATACATACATACAAACATGTGAATGCGCGCTTAGGCTGCCTCATTTGAGCTTTGTTCGTCTCAGCGTGCTTGCTGCCCACGCGCCTGCGTGTTAATTTATTGCGCTGCATAATGCGATATTACGCTGATATTGTGCTGATTTAGTTGAATACGCGCTGGAATTAAGTTTATTTATGGCACGACGGCATTATATGTAAATACATTTGAGTATGTATGTACGGTCATTGAGAGTTCTGACTGCCGTTAGGCGACAGCGTACTCGCACAGAGGTGAGGAATAGAAGCTGAGTGGAGGTTGTGTGAGCATATCTGTGCTGCTGCACATTTTCTTGCTTGTGTGGGCTGTTAGCAACACAAAATGAGTGAGAGAGGGAAAGAACCCAGCAGCGCGCGGGTGTGAAGAGTGCAGGGAGAGAGTTGACTTGCAGAGACGGCTCAGCCACTATTTTTGATTTGGCTGCCGCAATGCGCGCAAGCATTTTTTTGGGTCTTACTCTACACAAACGTACACACACGCATATAAACTTATATAGGTTTACAAAAATACCATCGAGTGTTTTGCTTTCTTTCTTCCTGGTACTTTTCTCTGTCAGTTTTAAGTGGTTTTAGCCTTATGCGTTCTGTCAACAGCAGCAAACGGTTGCAAATGATGCGCTTAACTGGCTGAGAACAACAACAACAGGAGTAGACACCAAACGGTAAAACCGCACTTGTATATATATTCACAAATTCATATATGTGTATGTATATATTTATGCGCGTATATAAGATTTTGCCAATTTCTTGTTTATTTTATTTATTTTTTCTTACCTAGAAAGTTTTATTGTAGCCTTCGAAGAAGAACAAGTAATATTAGAAAGTCATTTATTGCGGTTCGCGCAGCGTTTGAAGTTCTTTAAGCTTATCTGTGATATTTTTCTTCTTTCTTTCTTTGCCGTCTACCGAGCACCTGTTTGCCACTTTGCAAAGAAATGCCACCAGTATTTGTGAAATTCTGTCAAAATAATGCCAGTTTATATGTTTAATCATAAAATTACTGAATCATGCAAAGTTCAGCACTTAACTTTGGGGAAAAAGCAAGCTGTCTGTAGATTTTTGTGTCAGTCTCCATTCATGTTTATATTCACATTTTTCAGCACCCAATAAAATAATATATCATATATTATAAAAAAATACAATAAAATAAAATACAATAAAATTACAAAAAAAAATTAAATTAAACGAAATAAACTAAAAAATAAATAAAATGATATAAAATAAAATAAAAGGAAAAAATTAAATTAAAAAAAAATAAATTAAATATAATAAAATAAAGTAAATAAAATAAACCAAACAAAATAATATTAAATTAAATTAAAATACAATGATATAAATTAACATAAAATAAAAAAAATAAAATAACATAAAAAAAATAAAATAGAATAAATAAAATAAAAAAATTAAATAAAATAAAAAAAATTAAATAAAATAAAAAAATTAAATAAAATACAATAAAACAAAACAAAATGGAAATTAAATAAACTAAAACAATCATACTAAAATAAAGTAAAATAAAATAAAACAAAAAAATAAAATCAAATAAACTTAAAGAAATAAAATTAGGAAAACCAAAATAAACTGAACTAAAATTAAATAAATAATAAAATAAAATAAAATGAAATAAAATAAAATAAAATAAAATAAAATAAAATAAAATAAAATGAAATAAAATAAAATAAAATAAAATAAAATAAAATAAAATAAAATAAAATAAAATAAAATAAAATAAAATAAAATAAAATAAAATAAAATAAAATAAAATAAATAAAATAAAATAAAATAAAATAAAATAAAATAAAATAAAATAAAATAAAATAAAATAAAATAAAATAAAATAAAATAAAATAAAATAAAATAAAATAAAATAAAATAAAATAAAATAAAATAAAATAAAATAAAATAAAATAAAATAAAATAAAATAAAATAAAATAAAATAAAATAAAATAAAATAAAACAAAATATAATATATTTAAATAAAATAAAATGAAATAAAATAAAATAAAACAAAATAAAATAAATTAAAAAAATTAAATAAAATAAAATAAAATAAAATAAAATAAAATAAAATAAAATAAAATAAAATAAAATAAAATAAAATAAAATAAAATAAAATAAAATAAGATAAAATAAAATAAAATAAAATAAAATAAAATAAAATTAAATAAAATAAAATAAAATAAAATGAAATAAAATAAAACAAAATAAAATAAAATAAAATAAAATAAAATAAAATAAAATAAAATAAAATAAAATAAAATAAAATAAAATAAAATAAAATAAAATAAAATAAATTAAAATAAAATAAAATAAAATAAAATAAAATAAAATAAAATAAAATAAAATAAAATAAAATAAAACAAAATATAATATATTTAAATAAAATAAAATGAAATAAAATAAAATAAAACAAAATAAAATAAATTAAAAAAATTAAATAAAATAAAATAAAATAAAATAAAATAAAATAAAATAAAATAAAATAAAATAAAATAAAATAAAATAAAATAAAATAAAATAAAATAAAATAAAATAAAATAAGATAAAATAAAATAAAATAAAATAAAATAAAATAAAATAAAATAAAATAAAATAAAATAAAATAAAATGAAATAAAATAAAACAAAATAAAATAAAATAAAATAAAATAAAATAAAATAAAATAAAATAAAATAAAATAAAATAAAATAAAATAAAATAAATTAAAATAAAATAAAATAAAATAAAATAAAATAAAATAAAATAAAATAAAATAAAATAAAATAAAATAAAATAAAATAAAATAAAATAAAATAAAATAAAATAAAATAAAATAAAATAAAATATAATAAAATAAAATAAAATAAAATAAAATAAAATAAAATAAAATAAAATAAAATAAAATAAAACAAAATCAAATAAAATAAAATTGAATAAAAAAATAAAATAAAGTAAAATTGACTACATTAAAATAAAAAAAAAACAAAATAAAATAAAATAAACTAAACTAAAACAAAATATGAAAATAAAATAAAATCAGAAAAAATAAAATAAAATAAATTATAATATGATAAAAAAATAAAATACAACACAAATTTAATAAAGTAATAAAAAATAATAATATTAGTTTAAAATAAAAGTAGTAAAATATAATCAATTATATAAAATCAAGCAAAATTTACATTAAAGGAAATAAAATAAAATAATAAATTACATTAAAAATTAAATTAAATAACCTTTGAATAACCTTTGTGGTGAATGAATGACGGATCAACCCACAGCCGAAAACATTGAACGTAGAGATCTGACACTCGAAAAAATTTAAATTATGTTTAGATCGTTCGATTTTCATGAAATTTTTTTTTATACGTTCCAACCTAATAGTTTAAAAAAATAAACATCTTATTAGAAGCGCCTTAAAATGCGCGTCCATGTGGACGAAGTCGCGTGTAAAGTCTCATATAAAATAAAATAAAGAAAATTGAGAAAATAAAATAAAAAACAAAATAAATAAAAATGATATAAAAAAAATTAAATTTGGTTCAATTGCAATCAGAACAACGTAAAATACGACTCAGAAGACTAAAGTAATATGGAATATAATGAAAAACTAATAATTTAAATAAAAGATATAAATGAAATAAAGCAAATTAAGCCAAAATATAGTAAAATAATGAAATAAGCAACAAAGATAAAAAACATACATGACAATTAACATTTAAGTTTTTGGCATGTGGCTTTTAACCCAGATTATATTGTATTTATTTAACAAATACAACTACGCCCTTATGATTTTTTTATTATATAGCTATTCTTAAAATAAATTACACAAATATTTGTTGTTGCTTCGGCTGATATCTCAGCTATTAAGCAATTGCTGCTGGCGAAATTGTTTTTATGTCAGCAATAGCCTTAACGTCATTTATGGTAAACAGACCTAATTTCTTTTGTAAACAAACACACATAAATATATATATGTATATAAAGATATATATTTACACATATACGGCGCGCTAAATGCAAATTAGTGCTAAAAATTAGAACGACTTGTTAGGAGAAATAAAACTAAAATTAATTTGAAATTTGTTTTCTATGACTAAGACTTGGAGGGAGGCAGAGAAAGATGTGTTATTTAGAAACACGTTTGATGAACTCAATATTTTGTTTTTTTCAAAATTTTTAATCCACTTGTTGTGATTTGATGGCTTAGAGCTAAATAAAATAAAAGTGTAGTGAAAGTATTGCCCGTTGAGTGTGACCAAATATGTATGAAATTATGGAGATTGTGTGGGGTTCTGAAGTGGAGTGGAATACTTTTGAAGAATTTCTTTTTAAAAAATTTCTTAGTTGGTTTTTTTTTGTATGAAAAAGATTTGCAAACATGGTGTGACGTTGTTGTGTGTTTATATTTCTTGGGTTTTTCTAATGAAAAATAAATTGTAGGTCTTATTTTTTTAATGCTTTTTATGTTATGTTTTTAATTATTAATTTTTTTATCTACCTTTTATATAAAATTTCATTTCCGTTCCACACTAAGAATATATTTCTAATTAATAAATTTATTTTTATTTTCCATTTGTTTACGCTGTCACATACTCACATAGATCACGAAGAGCTCAACTTCAAATCGACGAAAGTGAGTTTCATATAAATAAATTTGTACAATTGAATAAGTTAATCGATGGTAAATAAATAAATTAAATTAAATGACAAAACTTACACTGTTTCTTGTTTAAAGTTTCATCCCAAATTGAAATGGAAAGTAAAAGTGAAATTCATGCATTCAAGCACGAAATGAATATCGTACACATGAATTTACATTACATGAGAAAAAAAAAATAAAACACAAATATACGTGAAATGTTTACAAAATGCCATAGTATGTTGAAAACACTAACAAAATGGTCATTTTCTCATTAAATAAAAATCAATATTCGAGAATGTTTTCGAACAATTACCAAATGTTTGTCTCGTCAATTACAACTTTATGCCGAATTTTTGTTTTGTAGATTTTAATTGTTATTATTATTGTTATATTAATTATTTTATAAAAAAAATTTTTGTATGTCACTTTCTGCACGCTTTCAGTACGAAAATGCACTACTGGCATGTTTGTATACCATATTCATAATAAAATACAAAAGCACACTCACGCGAGTGCGATCACTACAGATATACTTATGTATATACATATTTTAGTATGTAGCAAAATATTTCGCACGTTTCATTTCGTTGCTTTGTTTTCGTTTTTCTTGTCTTTTCACTTTTATCTGTTTATTTATAAAACACGTAAAAGCTGTTTATAGGCGCCATGTGCACATAAAATTGCCATAAACCGTTAACTGTTAAACGCCTACCGAAATTACATCTTTAAAAACATACATATTACATTATCCTAAAAATATATAAAATTGGATTACATTTTTTCACTTAATATAATTTTATTTTCATTTACTTTATAAATTTTGCTTATATTTAACATTTTGTTACTTAAATCAAATTTTTATTTGTTTTTATAATCTTAATTTATTGAACTTTATTTTTAAATTTGTTATTGTATTTTTTAATTCAATTCAGTTTATTTCATTTAATTAAAAGTAATTTTTTTAAATTAAACTGATTTCGATTTTTACTTTATTTTGTTTTATTTTTATCATATTCTTTTATTTAATATTATTTTGATATGATTTAATTTACTATACATTTCTTTATTTTATATATATTTTATTTCTATATTGAACTTTTCTTCAATTTTATTTTGTTTTCTTATTTTACTAAAGTTATTTTTGTTTTAAATCGTTTTATTTACTTTAATAAATTTTATTTATTTTGCCTAATTTTGTTTAAAGTCGTTTTTTTAAGTCTATTTCACCTTTCTTTATTTATTCTTCCAATTTTTGTTTTTTTATTTATTTTTTCACCATTTTGTTTTTCTTTCTTTATATATAATTTAACATAAATTATTTATTTTTTGCTTCTTTATTTCATTTTATGTTTTTTATTTTTAATATAATATAAATTTAATTTTATTTGTATTTTTTTGTTTCATTTCATTGTAGTTTATTTTATTTCAATTTAATTTATTTTCTTTTATTGTTTTATTTTTTTTAATTTATATTTTTATATTTTTATATTATTGTATTTTAATTTATTTGTAGCATTAATACAATATTTTTATTTAATTTTTATTAATTTTCGTCTTAGCCACGTTATTATTCACATGTACGATATTAATTGAGATAAAATCTTTTAATTACTTTCATTTAATTTCAAATATCATTTTGTACAAACCTTTTTATGAATGTCAATTGTATGGTGTAAGTGTAGCCTGTAAAGATAATAAAAAAGTTGTTTAAGTTTTTATATATAAATCCGAAAATGATTGAAAACCCATAATTAATAGAAAAAATTAAATAATAAAAACATTTTTTTTAAGAATAGTCCTACATATATGTTAATTCAGTATAACCATGGTAATAAGAAACTGAAGCGAGACCTAGGAAAAAATAAATATTAAAAAAAAATTAGAAAATTACTTGGAATTTTATCTCGAACTATTATAATGTATATATAAATTTTTATACTATCAAAAACACCTGATTGCTTGTACAGTTGGTTACGCAGAGAACAAAAGCCAATCGGCTTGATCACTGACCTTAGTCCAAATGCACACGTACATATTTAGTTAGATTTAAGTCAATTACTAAGCGTTAATATGTTGGTGTTTGTGTAAATGCATATGGTTTTTAATTTTGTTTTTACTTTTAACTCTTAATATTATTTTAATTTTTGTTTATTTACAAACAAAAAATGTGGCAAACAACTCATTTAATCATCGACTAAGTAAGTTTCAATAAAAGCAAAAAATAAAATAAAGTTATAAAAGCAGTGATAAAAGTCAGATATGCTGAAATAAACTACAACCTACATAAAGTCATTGCTACTGCAATATGCAAGCCCACATACGTTTGTACTAAATAAAAACTACTTGATTTATAAGTACTAAATAATAAACAAGTGAGTAGTAAATTTTTATAAATACTCAAAAAGCAAGAGCGTACATTAAGGGCAAGACTCTTCACGATTTTCAATAAAGTTGTTAAAGGCGAGTCTTTGCGGTTCACTCACTACCAGTCACTCTGGCTTGCATCACATGGAGGGTTTGAGAGCTAGTAGTAAAATATTTTCAAATGTATGGTATATATGGGAAACACAGTATTTATAACAATAAAAGTGATTCAATTATTATTTATGCAACTATGTACATATATTTATTGACTATTTTTTCATTTAGTAATAATTAAATGGATAGAATCCAGCAGCAGACTTATACGGCGGAAAAACCGGATTGGGCTACGTTAATCGATTTTACACTTTCCTGTTTTTTCAATATAGTTGCAAGATAATTGATAATTGATGCTGACTCGTAATTGCATACTATTCTGACCCTTTATAGTCAACTTTTCTAAATTAAGCTTTCCTGCTTATAGTAGTCTGTAATGTTGAAAATAAACTTTGAAAGGTGATCTGCAGTCAGTATCTAATCAATAAGAAATTTAAAACTAGTCAGTTGATACCCGGTATTAATTTTTCACAATCATACTAGTATTATACCAGCTCCAAAAACCAACAAATAAACTAACTAGTTCAGTAAATTTAAAATTTAAACAATATTATAAAGCGAATTTATAACAAAAGCTTTAAATCCTGAAAATTGTTCGTGGTTATCATTGTGTATCAAAAATCAGCGGACTATATATAACTCCATCTAACCGATTTGTACAGAAAGAAGATTTTGGGTTAAAAAATTCGTCAAAATAGCATCTGAGAGCGTGAAATTTTGTATTCTATACTCGTATAAACCAACAGAAATTTACACCGAAAATCGACGATATCGGAAATCTTATCATATAACCTGCACCATCAAATTTTTCAAATGGTTAATGCTAAAATAAAATACTATAAATTTAAGAAGTCATGAAATGCATAAAGATTTCTCTTTCTTCAAATATCTTTCTTGTTTTTTTTATTTTTCATTTATTTTTACTTTATTATAATTCCTTTTATTTCATATTGTATTTGTGTTTTTTACTAGATTTATTTTGATACATTATATCTTCGCTTTTTATTTTTCTTTATTTCAATTAATTATATTTTAATTAATTTCATTTCATTTTATTTTATTTTACTTATTTTTTTATTCTATTTTATTTTGTTTTATTATATTTTATTTTATTTTATTTAGCTAATATAATCTAATTTAATTTAGTTATAGATGCTTTTTTGAGGTCATTGTTCTGTTGTTTTTAGTTTTTTTTTTTAGTTTTATGGAACTTTCTCAGACCATATATTTTTGGAAATAGTGAAAGAATTACAACAACAGCTTTGGACGGTAGAAGCTATAGCTGCTATTACGAAAACCACCACGTTTCCTCTTAAGGCCTCTTTTTCCAGACACCTTTGTTCGAATGGGATTCGAACTTGGGATGCCCACAGCACTAGCAATGGTTATCCCTTTAAGCTACATGTGTGCCGCTTTCATTTAGGTAATGTTGTTTTTCACTTTTACCTACATATCCACTATCAAATGCTTAGATATTCTGCTAATGTAATTTTATTTGGTACTACTTAATTTAAATAAATTTTATTTGGTTTTATTTATTTTTATTTTATTTTTTCATTTTAATTTTTTTATTTTATTTAAATTTATTTTATTTCAATATATTTAATATAATTTTATTTTATTTTATTTACTTCCATTTTTTTTAATTTATTATTTTATTTTTAATTTTATTATTATATTTATATTTTATAAAGTAATATTCATTAAAAGCAAAATATTTGGTGATGTTTTCTGCATAAAATCTTCGTTGCATAAACATTTGGATTTGAATTTACAGCAATACAGTGCGAGCACTTCAAGTTTTAAATGCCAATTAAATGCGAATCAAACTATTTTCGATAAAAATAAAAATCAGATTAAAAATAAAACGCCAACAAAACTTAAAAGTAAGACAGTAAACCAAAAAAAAAAAAAAACAAAAACAAAAACAAAAACAAAAAGCAATAATTGTAATGTGAATTGGCAAAGCTTCAAAATCAATTGAAGGGCCTTGAATTACGGCCGTGTCAGTAATACTCATTGTTGTCAATTGCAATGCGACTTTTAATTTAACTTATTGTTGAATCGTGCAAAACTAAGATTACCTGCAACAACAATAGCAACAAAATACTTTAACTCTTGCCAAAAATATATCGAGTGAGTGAAAAAGATAAAATAAAATAAAATAAAGTTGAAATACATTTGTTATTGAGCAGAGCTCTATATAAACAAACATACGGACATTTATTATGAGCTATCTCATGCCGCATTCACTTGCTTCTATTTTTAGTTGGTAACCATCAAGGTAAATTTGCTGCAACAACTCACAACAATTGAATTGTTGCAGCAAAATGTAGGCAGAAGAAGAAAAAGAAGAAACGATGAGTGAATTATTTGCATGTTGCATGCAATGTAGCAACACAATACTAATATTTAAACATGCCAACGGCAAATTGTAAAGCTCAATTGCAACAACAACAAAAACGACAACAAACCAGCAAGTAGATAGGAAAAGTAGTGTCAAACTTTTTTTCAGTGTATAACTTTTTAATTTTTTATTTTTCATTTTCATACGAACAAAATAAAAATTTCGCATAAATAAAAAGTGAAAAGCCATGATGCGCAAAAAAGTGAAAATAAGGCAAGTGAGAAAAGTACACATGGTAATTATTATACATGTGTACATACATTTATAGTAACTAAAATATTTTTTTTTATCTGTGGTGATGCGCATAAAATATTAAACAAATTTTTTTCATTTAAATATGTAAGACTGAAATTTTCCTCTTTTATTTTCTTCCGTATTTTAGTTGTTTGAACATTGAGCAGCTAAAAACTAGTTAGAAACTGACATACATAACACGCCTCCGAAGGGCTAATGGATTTTTTATTTCATATTTTTTGTCACAACGAATTAAAATTACTAAAAATTAACTATAAAGATAGCCAATACCTGACAGAGACGGTTCATAAAACTAAAAGATTTTTCGGTCGTCGTGAAACACCTTGTCAGACCACAATACAAAAATTGAAGGGAAAAATGGAGCTGCTAGGACAAGTTAGTTATGTGAAGAATAAAACACGTGCACGTCGCTCAAGAACAGCTGAGCATAATGCTGCTGTAGATGACATTGACACTGTGTTGAAGAAAACCCAGGGTAGAATTGAGAATTCCATAAACGTCATTACATCTGGTTGTGCATAAAAACTTAAAAAGTTCAGTTAACATAAGAACATAAGAGCCGGCCGATCATCAACAACATCGTGTCTTTTCTAATTGGTTCCTTCAAATGCATGAAAACGAACCGAAATTTCATCGAAAAATTTTCCAAATCGATGGCTACGTCAATAAAGAAAACTGTCGCTTCTGGGGTCTGGATAACTCAAGATTTATTGTTGAAAAGCTTCTCCATCCTCAACGGTTTATGGTGGGGTGGGGTTTGAAAATGATGCATGAGGTGAATGAATGCTGCTATCGAAAGATGATTAATCTACGTGCCACACAAGCAGCGAAACCGTCGAGCTTTTAAGTGAAAAGTTTCCGGACCGTATTATCTCTCGAAGAAGTGGTCGCAAATGGCCACCGAGATCTTGTAATTTAAAAAATACAAGTAATCAGACCAATGCCCATTTAAAACTTCAAAAACAGAATTCATGAAGCTATTAAGGGCATATAGCAACTAGTTTGGATTTGGTGATGGAATATTTCGTAAAAAGGATACAATCTTGTAAGTGTAGGCATGGCGGCCATTTGGCTGATTTTGGTTTCCATTATTAATGGCATATATTCTTATTTACATTTAAATAAACATCCTATAATTTATATAAAAAAATATCATTTTTCATTGAATATCAAAATAACACCTCTTATTGGAAAACCCTTTACATATACTCGTATACGTGTGTATAACATCAAATTTCTCTATATATATGCTCTATGACAGCTATATATAATATTATATTCCTTCGGTTTTGATGACTTTTCGTGACAACATTTATTTGCAAATACGAATATCGAGCATTGAATAGCATTGAATTTCACGCTCTTGATGTTTTTTTAGGCAAATCTAACAACAGAAATCTCAAATCTGAAATATCAGTTATACATATGCCACAGTAGTTTGATACAGCCAGTTCCGATAAATATAATTTAAAATTTCCAGTGCATCTGTGTGCCAAGTTCGGATGAAACATCTGAAAAACTGAGGGTGTTTGCTTAGTTTATGTACAAACAGACGCACAGACGATCAGCAGGACAACTCAACTCAGCCAGTTATGCTGATCAGGTCTACATACACGTATGTAATATAAATTTTCATGAATCTATCTCTTCTTGTAACATACTTCGAATCAAAGTTAGTATACCAGTTCATATACAAGAAAGTTATAATTAAAAATCAAGGTTATAATTACGTTCTTCTAAGCTCATTATGAAATATTATAATTATGTTTTTTGCTAGCATTAATATTTTTGACCGAAAATTTCTAAAATATATAAGTATAAGCAATTTTTATGCAAAAAAAAAATATATATATACAGCACTAAAATGTTAATGTGAAAATTTGTCTACTCTTCAAGGCTCGTTGACTTCTAGCTCACCTACTTAACGAAATATTTTTCGTTATATTTCGTTAATTTTAAGAATATTGGTACATATGAATATATCTACGCACCCAACTTGGAAAAATGGTAGAGAAATTCAAGTGAAAATATATCTAAATTAATATGTGCAACCTTCTTTGGATTTAAATAACAACTGAAATGAACACACAATTTTCGGTACTACTCTAAATTCATAAATACATATGTATGTTACATGTACAATAAATATTTATCTGACAGCAATCACACTTCTTTCTAAGAAGCTACACAAAACACATGAGGGCATGTATTTAATATATTCATATGCATGTGTGCGTGTGTGTTTTTTAGTTCTGCTTTATGATTTCTAGGTAATGAGTTCAAATTTTCCAGCTAATTTGAAAATGAAAGTTCATAATATACTTAAATTTAGTTGCATACATGCATATGCCCATGCATATTTGTACTTATAAGTGTTTAGTGCAAGTGTAAGAGAGTAAGTTTGGAAGTGTTACATTTCAGTGTGTGTATGTATCTACAGTTCTGAGCGGAGAATAAATTTGCATATGTGTAAGTGTAAACACACATTTGTGAACTAAAAAAAGTAAATAATTTTAAATTACAAAAAAATACTTGAAAAGAAATTTTATTTCTGCCATATTGTCACAGTGCTACTACGAATATCATAAAATAAAATTTTCTTAAGAAGTGCGAACATAAGAAACCAATTTTTCATACGTTTTCTATATTAAAGGTAAAAAATATTCGCAGGATTCATATTTATGTTTATTATGGCTTTCTGTATTATTCTAATTGATATTGCAAAGAACGACAAAAAGCCCATTCTTAAGCTTCTTCTAAGTCAAAATATTAAATTATTCGCTACTCAAAGTCTTTTACCATAATAGCGGAAGGAATGCCTCGAAGTAAGCCAAACGAGCATTTGGATCTACATATACTTACTCACACTCAAGTTGAATATATAATAATTGCTTGTAATCCCAACGTACCTACGCACGATCTATTTTTGTCGTGAAGAAAGTATTATTTATATTTCGAGAAAACCGCACTTGGTTCCAGGTATCTAGGCCATTTCAGAAACAAGAGTATTTCATTGAGACATATCATCCAAAAACTTAACTTAAACGAACCATGAAACTGTACATTTTATCAAATAGATAGATCCATTTTACGTAAAACAATTTAAAAAAAAAAAAAAACAGAACTATAAATACTATTTTCCAAAGAGGTTAGTCCCCAGTCTACTTCCAGGTACGTAAAGTTTTCCTAATAATCTAAGCAAAAACATCATTATCTTATATTCCATTATCAAATTAAGTAAATTAAACGTTGAAACAGATAAAAGTTCTTAAGATTTTTTTTTTAATATTTATCTTCTTGCGTTCTCCAGTCAAAAATTTTCTTCTAGAAAGCTCCAATTAATAACTTCATTTCAATGTATATGGATACTATTTATATACCATACATACGTACGTACAGCTGTTGACAGATAACTAGAAACCCTGCTTCTTTTAAATTGAATGATCTTTTTTGCCCATTAAAGCACGTATTTTCATACTTTTTTTCTAATTTTATATAAACATATAAAAAATTTAAAATTATATTCTAAGCAATTTATTCAAAATTAATTTTTAGATTTTTTTTTTAACATGTGAAATTCATAACTTAAGTGCGTCACCTATTTAGAAATGAAAAAATTTTATCAGAAAAAAATTAGTATTTGGTTGCATAACCCTTCTGCTTCAACATTGCCTCACATCGACTTCGCATTGATGTTATATGATTGCGACAGCGCCCACTGATATTTCTTACCATGCCGTTCTTACTTCCTCAAAAAGGACATCCATATTTGGGATATTTTTATCACTATCAACTCTTTTAACGTCACCCCAGAGATGCTCTATAAGGTTCAAGTCTGAACTGGATGAAGGCCATTCAAAAACTTTGATGGAATTTTCGTCAAAAAATTGTTTCGTCAATTTTGCGGTATGCTTTGGATCGTTATCCTGTAGAAATTTCCATATAACAGGAAAATTCTCCTCAGCCTAAAGCAACATGACATTTTCCAGTATGTCGACGTATTTATCCTTATTTAAAATTCCATTTATCCTATAGAGGGGACCAACACCATTCTAGGAAAAGCAACCGCATACCATGATTGATCCTCCACCATTCTTCACAGCGCGTGAAACATAGCGAGGATTAAATTCTTGGTTAATGGGCCGTCGAACATACCTTCGACCATCAGGACCAATGCGATTAATTTTCGTTTCGTCGCTCCAAATGATATACTTACACTGGTTAACGGTCCATGACCAATGATAATAGGCAAAGTCTACACATCGTTTTTTTGGATGTTAGTCAGAAGCGGTTTCTTGGACGCTGCTCTTCCATGAAGTCCCGATTTTATCTAATTAGTTTCTAATTAGTTGTCAACTGCTCTTGTTTAGGCTAACGCCCTAAATATATTTATAGTCATTGTGGATCACCCTAATATCTTAACATAAGTGCGCTATCGAACTGTTATCTTTCGATAGCAACCAAAACTAAAGTTGAAAACCGGTGGTTATTATAATTTGTTCAATTGCGTGAAAAAGGCGTCCCAGCCACCAAATACCGACCCTTACTTTGAAGTCTAGAGGTAAATCCTACTTTTGAATTTGTATAACATATTTTGTTTCGCATAGATACGCACTTATATGTATGTATATGAACATATCGATCTTTATATTAAATTAATATTAATTCATTGGGTTTCCTATCATTTTATCATTAACTCCTCTTTGGTGCGAGCGTGAAACATTTGCGACATTCGCCCCGTTGATGAGCACATGGTCCTTCGAGCCGGATAGCGGCGCTTATGGATTTCTAGACAACTAAGCCTAAGGAGGGGTAGAGAATAATTACGCGAGCAGCGTAATTCCTATTTGAGTTTTTGCATTCATGCATATATATATGAATGTTTTCATACATTTCATGCATATATGCCGGAATGCAATTCTCAAATGATCAGCGAAGTGATACGGCTAAAGTGTTCATTGTTTGTAATGGAATTTATCATCTTATGGTTTAGATCATATATCTGACTATTGACTTTTGTGTCTTCCCATCTGCTCACTTGAGCGGTAGGCGATTGGCGTCTGTGTAGCGTCAGATGCCTCTTATGGCATTGGGTTAAAGACCACGTTTAGAAACGAGCCTAGTGCTAAACTTGAATACATTCAAACATACTCCCCTACTCGCTAGACAGCTGTACATGTAGAAACTAAACAAAAAGCAAATATTCCTACGCACATCCTTTCTTTCACAAAATAAAAAATATGTATATATACATATATTTATTCAAGGCTATCCGTTTCTTGGTTTCGAAAGTGCAGGGCTGTATTTTGACATCAGTCAAGGCATTTATGAATATGGATCGCATAACAACCGCACAATGAATTAAAATTCGCGCTTTCGCGCTTTAAGAGGAGATTAGGCGGCACGTAATCGTCCAACTACTTAAGAAATTGGTAAAATTGTAAAGAAATTTGAATATACAGATATTATAAGGTCTGGGAATGATGGATCAAAGAGGAGTCGAAGACCAAAATGTGTCTATTTATCGATGTCCATAAGTGCTGGGACTGGCTTACGGCACATTACGGCGTATTATGCCCTTGGACTAACACCTACATCCATTGAAAGTCCCACTCACACAACAACTGAAGTCAGCTGGCCATTCGCAACGACGTACATACATACCAAATAACCAACAAATACAACCTAGTTTCTATTAAATTAAAATTTTTTAGAAATATATAAGAACTTTGGAAAATTTCGATAAAGTAATATCTCAATTCACTTCCGGCTGTATTGTAAAGATAGAAATACTTAAAGATAAAATGAGATTCTTATATAGATTTGTTTTTCGTACCTTTTGAGTTAAAAAAAAAATGAGTGTTAATTTACACCAAAATTCAAATAAAAGATATTCAAAAAAATTAGCAATTTATCAACATAAACTTTTCTCCAGAAGTAATCCACATGCTGGTGAAATTTGCATGAAAATCCACTCAATACTTTTTGATCTTATTGCGAACAAACAGACAGACAGGCGTGAAAAAACTTAGTTTTAAAATATGTAGCTATAGTGATTATTTATTAATATGTTCCATTAAAAACTTTTCTCTTTCTTTCACGTATGTCACTTTTCCTTCTATTTCAATAATTAGAAGCGTGTTTAAAGTTTCCTCATCCGCCACTGCAAAGTCGAAAGAGCGTGAATGCGACACTTACACGTATGCTCAAAGAAAAGCATACTTTTGTTAGGACAGTAAGTATCAAAGAGGAGAAAAAAAGCTTCAAAAGTATATGTACCAAATTCTGGAAGTTGAACTGCCTACAAAAAAATGAGAAGAGAAAAAACAAATATGAACTAATTTCGAGCAAAAAGCAAAAGTGAGAGACACAGAAAGAAGAAGCTGAGTGCTGTAAACACTAATAGTAGTAGAAAGCAAAATCAGTGAATTAGCACCGTTATAAGTGCACATGAGTGCTTTACTTTGCTTCAAGCCGAGTACAGGCAATGTAGCTCGCCAAGACGGCACATGTCTATCGGATGATAAACAAACTGACTTGGCCTGAATATTGACAGAGCCATGCAGTGAGCTGCAGCAGCAATAGAAATGTTGGCAACAAAGCGGTTGCCTTTAATGATGACAACTTTAATAAATATATACATCTATGTTTATATGTGTGTCTGTAAGTAGTGGCTTTTTTTTTTTTTGAAATAAATATAAGGAAGCCATTATGGTTTGCAACAATTATTTTACTGTTGTTGCTGTTGTTATGTTTTCTATTCATTCTGTTGTTTTTGTTGTTGTTTGTTGCAATACAAGCTGGTCTTTTGCGTCCATTTTTTCACATTTTATTGCACATTCCACTAATTCATTACTCTGCGCTTGTCGTTGCCGATTTCTATTGTTGCCGCTGGAGTCGCCGCTTAAAATGAGGTTATTAGCAACAAGGTCGATGTACGGCACGTTATGGCGCAGCCAATGCTAGTTTAAGTTTAATAAGAAGATAAAAATGAAAATGAGAAATACATATATGAACAGAAAATAGAAACACAATAGCAACATCAATGAAAGTAGTCGCGGGAAAAGTGGCGCCCCAGCAGTTATTCGATTTTTTTTTTGCTCCGCGCCAATTTTTATGGCATGCCAATTGGTATGTTGATTTGTACATTCATTTGAATGAGCGCATCCTAAACCAAATCTATGCTTTATGAATATATATTTTTACATATTTACTCAAACATAAACTAATGAAAATAAATACATATGAATACAAACAATACAAACTCAGTGACTCACTGGCCGAGATGGCGTGCATTAAAAAAGGAGAAAAAAATCTCACTGCAAGAGTGAAAAGAATAAAATTAAAGTTATCTTCTGCTAAAAAAAGAAACTAAAATCTCAGCATAAAATGACAATATGACCAGCACAAAGGGTTGGTTGCATGCCACAACAAATGGGACTGAAAGTTTGCTTAATGCAATATGAGAAATAATATTTGCATTTTCTATGTTTTTACACCCGCATGTGTATGTGTGTTGAGGTCTTGCTGTCTATCCTTACTCTTTTGCTATATATGTATATAATAAAGGACCTAAATCTGGGTATCCAATTTAACATAAATGAATGGAATATCATATAATAACTTGAATGAAGAAAAATTGGGTCAGAAATAATGAAGATCCATCCATTCTGTCTAATAAGGGCAAAAACAATTGTATGGCTGTGAGTGTTTTATGGGTCGCATAGCAAATACGTGTATGAATGAGATTTTTGGAGCACAAAATAAAAAGAAGTAAGCCGAATAAAAATAATAATTGCTAAATAGAAAATAAATAGAATGAATCAAAATAAAATAAAGTAAAGTAAAATTAAACAAAAAAATTAAAAAGAAATTAAAAAGAACATAAATTTAAAAAAAAAATGAAATGAATTAAAATAAAGTAAAAGAAAATAACATAAAATAAAACATAATAAAATAAAATAAAATGAAATGAAATAAAAAAAAATTAAAATGAACTAATATAATACATAAAAGTTAAATTTCTTTAAAAAAATAAAACAAATTGAATAAATTAAAATAAAATAAAAAAATGCAATGAAATCTAATAAAGAAAAATAAAATAAAACAAAATGAATTAAAATAAAATAAAAAAAATAAATAAAACAAAGTAAAATAAAAAAAAATAAAATTAAATTAAGTTAAATAAAACAATATATAATAAATGAAATAATAAAACATAATATAAATTTATATTAAATAGATAAAAACAAAATAGATTAAAAAAATTAAATAGACTAAAAATAAAATAAAATAAAAAAATAAATTTAAAAAAATTACATGAGATTAAATAAAAAAAAAATAAAATCAAGAAAAATAAACTAAATTAATTTTAATCAAATTAAGTAAAAAAGATAAATTATAAAAAACTAAATAAAAAAAATTAGATAAATTATAAAAAAAGAATAAAACAACATAAAATAAAAATATAAGATACAATAAATTAATATAAAATAATATGAAATAAAATGAAGTAAAATAAAATGAAGTCAAATAAAATAAACTAAAAGAATATAATTTAAAATAAAATATTATAATATAAAATGAGATAAAATATAATAGAATCAAATTAAATTAAAAAAATTAAATGAAATAAAACAAAATAGAATAAAATAAAAGAAGCTGAAATAAACTAATATAAAATAAAATAAAATAATATAATACATAATAAAATATAATAATATGAAAGGAGAAAATATAAAATAAAATAAAATTAAATAGAATAAAATAAATAAATAAAAAACAAATTAAGCTAAAGTATATTACATAAAAAAATTAAATAAAGTAAAAAAATTAATAAAACTAAATTAAATATAAAAAATTAGAATAAAATGAAGTAAAGTAAATTGTAATATAAATTGTAATATAAATAAAATAAATTAAAATAAATTAATTTAAAATAAATTAAACTAAAATAGAATTAACTAAAATAAAATAAATCAGAAAATATTAAAAAAATTAATAAATGTCTTCAAATATCCTGACTAATGTTGTTTTTAGTTTTTACAGCGTCGCCAATTTTATTTTGACAGATTTTGTGACCCTGCTTATCCACATTTATTGCAACACACATACATAAGCTATTGCAATTTTTTTATCACCTTTATGTGAATTCCACAAAGCTATGATCAACAAAATTACAGCATTAAACTTACAAATAACAGAAACAATAGCTAAGGCATTACAAAATAGAAGTATACGAGTATACATATTCCTAGTTGGTACACTAACTTTCATAATTGCGTTTATTGGAATATTTTTTTATTAATTTATTTTGATTCTTTGTATGAAGATGTTCAGAAGTCTTAAAAACAAATTCAACTTAATATAATTTAAACTTTTAAAATAATTAAATATATCATTAATAGTAATGTTGTTTATATAAACATTTGTTAAAACTGATTTACATTTAAAATTGAAGACGCAGCATTTAATTTTAATTGTTTTTTGAGAAAATGTAATTTTATTCATTTTCTCATGAAATTTGTGAGAAATCGTGAAAGAATATTTTTTATAAACTACCAAAAATTTATATTTATTTTATTAAATTTATATGACTATTAGTATATTAAAATATAATAAAATAGTTTTTGAAGTTCTTAAATTATTTACGGATTTATTTAAATTTTAATAAGTGTGTTTTCATGAATTTCTTTCAATAATTTTTTTTTATTTTAAGCGAAAGACACTTTATAGACACATAAATTAATCCTCACGTTACTCGGTTATGCCCGCCAGTGTATCCACGTATGTATGCAATTATTTCGTGTTGGCGATTTAATGAAAATAGCGGCAGTTAGAAGCGCCAAGCCAAACACTTGAAGAGAGACGAGTCAAGGTGAAGTAATAAAAAGCCATAAGAGCAAAGACCAAATTGCCAACGAATTGCAACAAAAACCACCAAACGAAAAAAAAAAACAGATAAAAGAAGATTAGAACAACAACAATGACAATAAATAACAACAACAACAACAGCAAAGCCAGTTGAGGTGCTTAACAGCAGCCAGCGCCTGAAAACCGGTTGAGTGCTTTTATTTAATTCGGGTTGTCAACGAAATTACTAACAATTTCACTTTACCGTTAGCGTTTAAATTCAATGCAATTAAATTAAATTTAATTAAAACCGTCGTCGAGATACGATACCCTCGTACATACGAGTGCATGCATACATGTACATACAGCAGCGAAGTGATGACAAATACAATAATAGCAAACAAATGTAGCCACAACGACAGCCGCTTTTTGTATGTACTTGTGTGTATATTTGTATAAGTATGTATGAATGTACAAAGGTAATAACAATAACGACATTTGTCGAACAAATTGGCCGAAAGTGTTGAGAGAGAAATGGCATTGCGATAAAATGGTTATTTTTGCGACAAAGCATCGTGATAATGGCTTGGCACAAAACGGGAAAAAGGAAATATCGAGCAAATCGGGCATGTATATACACGTATGTACATTAGTAAGTGTGTGTATGTAATGTGTACATGGATTTTCGCTAGAATAGCTGCTGGCCACTAGCACTAAACGCTCGCTCGCTCGCTCGCCCGCCAAAACCATTGTATACCGGTTGAGTGGCAGATTGTTGTTGCATGTGTTGTTGAGGAAGCCGCATGTTGCCACATATATATGCTATAGTTAAACGAGTGCAGAGACTTTGTTGTTATCTGACATAAAACATCGATGCTGCAGGCAATATATATACATAAATTGGACAACAACAAATGATATATGTAAAGTAAGGCAGGCAGGTAGGCAAGCGGGCAGTAATAGTAGTAATTGGAACAGTAAACTTGCAACATGTGTAAAACTATATTTGAGCGTGCCAATAAACAGACACATCAGACATATACACACACATATATTGGCGTTTTTATTCATATGAAATTCATAATTTAAATATATATTTCACATAAACACGCATACACACATATGCGGTTTCTCATATGCACACTTACGCCATCACGTCAAATAGCTGTTGCAACAATGTCGTGTCGGCGGTGGTGGCTGCGGTTGCTGCGCTGCACTGCATTTGCACTCATTTCCGCCGCATCGATCGATCAGTTACAATTTGCAACAAACACACACTCGCAGTATCTACACGCATAACAGTACGTACGAAACACAGCAACGAAATATATGTGATTTGTAGCTTAAAATATATATATTTATGTGGATTGGTATATCCTTCTGTTGTATGGTATATATAAATTAAATTGGATTTATTGCTTCCTGCTGCATATGGCATTTCCATTGGAACAGAAACATACTCGTACATATACAACAACAACAGGCGCTAAAGGAACTTCGTCCAGCAGCCATCATCACGCTATCGGCAGCTGTTTGTTGTGTTGTACATTGTTTTCAGTTATTGTTAGTTGTAATCTGCAAGCAAACAGGCCACTACAAAGGCTTGTCCACTCAACTCACTGACTGGCCAATTATGCTTTTTGACATAATTCATAAATACGAGTATGTTCAACAGCGACAGCGATGGCGCATGTGAATGGCATGCCATCTGCTTGTTAATAAATATATTCTGAACATTTGTTACATTAAGGAAGGTGGCAATTGTACTGGAAATAATAATTAAATAAGCACAAAAAATAAAAACCAAAAGTAATAAAGTATATAAAAATAATATTAAACAAAATTCCACAAAAAAAAATGAAATAAATTAAAATTAAACTAAAACAAATATAAATAAAATTAAAAACAAAAAAAAAATAAAAGAAGTAAAAAAATAAAATAACAAAAAAATTTAATAAAATCATAAAGTAAGGAATATATAAAACTCAAAATATTAAATAAAATAACGAATCATTAACGCTAACAAAAAAAATTAATTAACAATAAATAACATAACATAAACAAAAGTTAAAAGGCTAAAAAAAATTAAATAAAATAGAATAAAATATTAAAAAAAAAAATTAAAATAAGATAAAATAAAAAAATAAATTAAAAAAAATTATAAGAAATAATATAATACAAAAATAATAAACACATAAAATAATAAAATAAAATAACAAATCATCATATTAATACTTACAGAATAAAATTAAATAACAACATTACATAAAAAAGTTAAAGCACTGAATAAAAATAAAATAAAATAAATTAAAATGAACTTAAATGAAATATAATTAAATAAAGTAAAGTAAAACTAAATAGCATGAAATAAAATAGAACACATAAAGTAAAATAAAATATCATTAAATAAAATGAAAAAATATATTAATTATTAAGTTAAATTAAATTAAATTAAAATAAATGGTAAAAAATAAAGTAAAATAAAAAAAAACGAAATAAAATAAAATAATAAATTCAGGTAAATTTAAATAAAATAAAAAAACTAAAAAATTAAATTGAATAAAAGGATTAATCAAAATAAATAAAATAAAAAAAGAAAAAAATATTCAAATAATATTAAATAAAAAAATAAGGTAAGGTAAATTGTGGTATATGTAACATTTTCTTATTTATTTAATTGTTAAGTAAAAAAGGCAGCCGCAGTAGCCGAGTGGTTAGCATTGCGTACTGACATTCGGAAGGCTCGGGTTCAAATCCCAGTGCCGCTAACATCCAAAAAAAGTTATGGACAATCAATTTAAATAAAAAATTAAGTTAAAGTTTCTAATTGCGGTCGCTCTCGGCAGGGAATGTCCACTCCTTCGAGTGTATTTCGGACATGTAGTAAAGGCTCGTGAAAACCCCATCAGCCGTTCGGAGGCGGCTTAGTATTAACTGTAGGTCCCTCCATTTGTTGGAAAAACATCGAGACGCAAAACCACAAATTGGAGGAGGAAGCCATATCATATATTCATTTATTTCTGTAGTGAATTTCTCTTTATAGTTCTATCACAATATATTTTCCGAATATGCTAATAAGTGAAAAGGAAAGGAAAGGAAAAGGTAGGACCTAAAGAAATTCGTTTTATAAAGTTGGATGATAATATACAAGGTCTGTTCACTGGCGGTTTACATTCGATTATGAAAATTTTATTTTTTTATGGTTGCGTGAAAAATGGAATAAAGTACTGCAAGGCATTTGAAATGTTGACTGTGTTAAGCAATGCGCCTCAAACGAGCGGGATTGGGGAAAAACAAATCATGGATACAAACAATACCGCAATCATGACTCAACCAACGTATTCATCAAATTTGGCTCCCTGTGACATTTTTCTATTCCTGAAATCGAAGAGACCATTAAAATTGATGAAATGAAGTCAGAATCGAAAAAGTGCTTCGACGATTGAAAGAAGCGCTTATTTAAGTGCTTCATATCTGAGGGGAGAATACTCTGAAGAAAGCAAAATGGATAATGACGAATAAATCAGTTCTTTTAAAAAAAATTCAAAATTAATATTTTCTTTTGAACACCCGCTCAGAAGTTTCCCTTTTATTTATGTTCGCAAGTTTTTGTTGGCACTATTGCCAATTTTCCCCGAGAGGGTTATGTATTTCTTCCAGATGAAATGAATTTCATTTTGTTTCATACTTGTATAAATGGCTGAAATTTATTTTTTTCCACGTCAATTTAATAATTAAATATATATATATATATTCATATATGTATATATATATACTATGGATAACATGTATTTATTGTTGTACATTAAAATTAAGATTAACTTTTATTTTTTATTAAAATTTATTTAATACTTCTTGTTAGCTTCAAAATGAAAAATATTATAATTCAGAAAATGAAAATATTTGAAATTAAAAATTCAGTAACATAAAAAATTGAAAATGTGAAAATTATAAGTTACAAATATTAAAGTAGATTCCTACATATAAATATGTATATATGGGCATTTTAAAAAAATCAAATAAATAACTGATTTAAAACAATAATCACAGTAGCGCTCATAAATTAATAATAATAAATCTGACAAATTTAACAAATAAATCAAAATCAGTGAAATCAGCAAAATACTAAAAACCAGCCAAAGGTGAGGTAACAAGGAAAAACAGCTTTATGTAAATACAAATGTCGGTGCTGACATTGCACTAAGAATGTGCTTATGTTATGAATCAAGGTTACACGAAACATATATAACAGCACAAACAAAATTTTAAAATTTCGTACACCTAGAAAGGTTCTTTTGAAAACAATAATTAACATAGTTTTAAGCAAAGTGAAAATTAAAAATATTGCAAAAACAATAAAATTTAGAAAAATACAAGCTAAATATTTCTATGAGGTATCCACATATATATGCTTTCATCTTTTTTTAAATATTATATTTTGATACTCTTTAAGCTGCTCCAACAATTGGAGTTTTATTTACTCAGCTTAACAATTTTTGATTGTGTCTTCTGTTTCTTCCCTTCTGCGTCCATTTCCGTCCCAAAAAAGACGAAATCCGCATCACTTACCCTGGTGCAATGGATTTATTGCTTTGGCTAAAATTAACCTAATTTGCATAAATTTCACATTTATTCTGGATGGCTGCTTATTGTTCTGTTGCCTTTGCACTTTCAGCCGCTCCTGCAATTTTTGCTTCTTTGTTTTTTTGGTGCAACCTTTGGCTTTACGGCTTTTGAAGATACGCTTTTTTGAGTTTCAAGCATTCTTCTTTGCGGATATTGCAATTAAACATAATTTTAAAATTCACATATATAATATTTATTTTGGCACAGGAATTCGAGCGAATTGTGGTAAGATTGAAATACGTTTGCACAGAGATATTTATGATTGCGTCAGTGGGCGTGTCAAAATTTTTATTAATCAGTCATAATCGGCAGTTGATTTTATTTTTTCCCATTCTTCAGCGAATTTATTATTTAACGCGTCACAGAAACAGAAAACATGTAATTACGTGAAATAAAGCAGAATAATTCCGAATGCTAATGGTATTTCCATATAAAATTATGCTTAAAAATTTATGGTTAAGTTAAAAAAAAAAAATAATAAAAATACATAAATTGAACTAAAATAAAATAAAACCAAAACAAAATAAAAAAATAAAATAAATGATATAAACTAAAATGAAAAGAAATAATCTAAAATAGAAAATGAAATAAAATAAAAAAACAAGTAAAATAAAATAAAATATTATCAAATAAAATAAAATAAAATAAAATAAAACCAAAACAAAATAAAAAAATTAAATAAATGATATAAACTAAAATGAAAAGAAATAATCTAAAATAAAATAAAAAAACCAAATAAAATAATATCAAATAAAATAAATTAATTTAACTAAAATAAAATAAAATAAAATAAAATAAAATAAAATAAAATAAAATAAAATAAAATAAAATAAAATAAAGTAAAATAAAATAAAATAAAATAAAATAAAATAAAATAAAATAAAATTTAATAAAATAAAATAAAATAAAATAAAATAAAACCAAAACAAAATAAAAAAATTAAATAAATGATATAAACTAAAATGAAAAGAAATAATCTAAAATAGAAAATAAAATAAAATAAAAAAACCAAATAAAATAATATCAAATAAAATAAATTAATTTAAATAAAATAAAATAAAATAAATTAATTTAAATAAAATAAAATAAAATAAAATAAAATAAAATAAAATAAAATAAAATAAAATAAAATAAAATAAAATAAAATAAAATAAAATAAAATAAAATAAAATAAAATAAAATAAAATAAAATAAAATAAAATAAAATAAAATAAAATAAAATAAAATAAAATAAAATAAAATAAAATAAAATAAAATAAAATAAAATAAAATAAAATAAAATAAAATAAAATAAAATAAAATAAAATAAAATAAAATAAAATAAAATAAAATAAAATAAAATAAAATAAAATAAAATAAAATAAAATAAAATAAAATAAAATAAAATAAAATAAAATAAAATAAAATGAAATAAAATAAAATAAAATAAAATAAAATAAAATAAAATAAAATAAAATAAAATAAAATAAAATAAATTAAAATAAAATAAAATAAAATAAAATAAAATAAAATAAAATAAAATAAAATAAAATAAAATAAGCTAAATTAAAATAAAATAATATAAAATAAAATAAAATAAAATAAAATAAAATAAAATAAAATAAAAATCAAAAATCTTTATCTCAGAATTCCATACCATTCGAACTGCTGACCATTCTAAAACACTTGGGGCATTTAACTGTTAAAGCATTGTATTGCTCACAACAAATGTGGTTATCAAAATTAGATGCCCTTTGATTTCATTAAAAAATTTAATATATATGTTTGTACGTATTATTCGCTTGCTATCTACGTAAACCGCAAAGCTAAAGCAAAATGCAATTTCCGAGCATCAATTCACGAAAACGGCCTGAAGCGTAAAACAAAAATAAAACATAAAAGAAACTGCCAAATATTACAAAAGCTAATTGCTTGTTTCAAAATTGTTCTCTTCTATTATAATTCTTCGACAGAAGTTTTGAAAGGAAAACAAAAGCGAACAGCATGCAAAAGCACGATGCTTCTAGGGCAAATAAAAGGGTTATATGCACTCGTACAGGCAACGGCATGGTGCCACAAAGTTGTGGCAAAATACCGAATTATATTTGTAACTGCATCGCAAGGAGCAGACAAAAGGAAGGTGAATTGAAATTACATTTGCAAACGTCGGCCGCAGGGTTTAATGAGTGAGACTCTGTACCGAGAATAAGGCAGAAACAGAAACAAAATATATGTGTTTGCAAATCTTAAAGCAGCACAAGGCTAAACTTGACTTTCTGTTTTTCGGCTAAAAGAAACAACAAAAAATTTGAGCATAAATATCGGAAAGTATGAAGATGTTGCAAGTGAATTGGCAAAGAAAAATATTGTATTAAATAGTAGAACAAGGTATGAAAGGGTAACAGTTGGGTGAAGTAGGTGAGCAAAAGAGTACAAAAAATGTTGATTTTTTAATATAGAAATTTAAATATTTAAATAAAAATTAAGCAAAGAACTTGCAACTAAATTATCTCGAGCTTAAGTTGTTTAAATATTAAATAATTTCGAGCAACACACTACCCATTGAAGATTGTTTCATACTGGAATATGGATCATGAGGGCAAGCAAGTTTGGACCCGTCTCTTTATTGAGAAGCTAAATCAGAAAGAATGTGTAGCTAATTCGAACTGACTCAATGGAGTTAGGCCAGACTGAAAATTTCATATCTTAAAATTTCTGTAAGCATCGAAAAATAGATTACATTGAACCTAATCAACTACATGACTCGTTATTGCTAGACTAAATTTAAAGTTTTTGGCGGCCGCGGTAGCCGAGTGGTTAGCATAGCGTAATGACACTCGGAAGGCTGAGGTTCAAATCCCGGTGCCACCAACATCCAAAAACAGTTATGGAAAATTAATTTAAATAAAAAATTAAGTTAAATTTTCTAATTGCGGTATCGTTCAAGAATAAGCTTTTACCCACTGTAAATAACGAAAAATTAATTATAAATTAATATAATATCATTTCAACGAAGTTTGAATTAATTTTCAATCTTTTGTGGTATAAGTCCTTTGGCAGACTAATCTACAAAGATTTAAATATTAATATCGCTTTTTACATAATCATTGGCTATTTGACCGGTTCTTATAAATAGAAAAAAAAAACTAAAAATTAATGATCTCACATTTCAGCTTTAACTATTTTTCTCTGTAAGAAAATGTCAATGTAAACTTCTTTACTATTAAAAATCAGCTGCAAGCAATCAGAGGATTAATGGAGACTCATTAAAAATGCCGCATAAAATTTGATACAATAATTAAGACTACATATATGTATGCATATTTACATAACCAAGCAGATAATTTTATATGTGTATAAGCAGTCACACATCTCAGCATAACCTCACTTTGTGTACAGTGTACACCAATCAGCTAAGATTTCCTTTAATAGTTCAGTCAATTTAGAATATTTCAAGGTATCTTCTTACATAAACATAAAAGTTTACTGCTTTTTTAACATATAAGTATGATATTTTTGCTTTTTTTTTTGATTATTTTGAATTGTATTTGAGTTGCATAAAACCAGATATGCATTTTTTTTCCTGCTTTGAGCCAACAAGAAATGTTTGCGCAAACCTTTTCTCGATTTATTAATTTATTTCTTTTTCTTTTTTTTTTCTCTGTTGCACAAATCTATTTTTAGCTTAAGTTCAACTACTTTATGCCACCATTAACAGCAATCATTAAGAATGCAAAAACAACAGCAACAACAAAATAGAGTATAGCCATGTGTATACCTACATGTAGAGCAGAATATCGAAGTGATCGCTGAGAGCTGCTGCTATTTTAAGAACTTGTACACAAGCCAAATGACCAGCAAAGATAGAGAAAAAAAATATTAAAAAAAAACCCACAACATGGCAACGCCAACATAGCAAGGACAGCTGAAGTTTGTGGCAAGACCAATTCGTGGCAGATAAGTAAGAATGCAAGCAGCAGCAGCAGCAGCAGCAACAGTAAGAAGCAGTGCGAAATGGAAAAATGCTTACAACTGAAAATGTGTACAAAGATGTTGCAGTTGCATAGTTAACTGGTATAACCGTATGTATGTATGTACTTGTATAACTATATATTAGGTATATGTATGACAGCTAACAGTTGTACTTGGCAAGCAGCGACGAAAATTTTCCTTTTCAATGTCTCCTCCCAATGAATATGTATTATGTACATATGTATTAGGTAACAACACTTTCCTTTAAAGGCACTTATTTATATAAATACATACATATATTTGTGTTGAAATGGTTGCTAAGTGCATAAATAGACACATTAGGGTGGTGCAGAAAATAGCTATTTTGTCAACACTATGCGCTGGAATTGCAAAAAATATTTTAAATTCATTAGTTTCATAAACTCAATAATTTCTCTTTAATACTCTTTTTAATTTGAACGTCAATTAATTTCATTTATTATTAAATTGATATTTATTTTAATACGTAATTATGATCATATATATGTATACTTTTTAATTATCTCCTTAATTCAAGGAATATGTATGTGGATTTTTACAAACGATATATAGACATAAATTGAGCTCTCTACTTATTTGCATGAAATGTCTCTCTTCTTCCCTGCCCAGACGCTTTCATGAAAATGTCAATATAAATGCCTCGAAGTAAGCCAAAAGTATTCCATTCAGACAAACGACTCACAAATTAAACTAAAACGAACAATGCATACTTATTATAAAAAAATGAACGAAAAAACGTAAAAAAAATTTTCCCCAAAAATAATTAATAAAAAATACCTTATAGGTATATTCGCAAAAACTATGTACCATACAAATTTCAAGCAAATCGCACCATAAATAAGATTTCTTCGAGTAGGTCAGTGCCTGGTCCACTTTCCGAAAGTGTTTTGCGTATAAACCTTCTCAGGAGCCATAGAAACAATATTAAAAAATTTCAAGTCAATCGGTAGGTAACTTTGGGAGGTTACCGGATCTTTACAAATGAACATAAGATTCGGGAAATATACAAATTGGTTAGCTATCGAATACTCACCGAAATATATTTTGATATTTTTTAATAGAAATATAAAAATAATAATAAAAATATAAAAATAAAAAAATATTATAAATATAATTTATATTTTATAAATATTTTTTAATTTCTATTCGAATAATTTCTTTTTTTAATTTGTTTGTGCAAAATAAAAATATTTTTAGATGCTTTTTCGGGTCATTGTTATTTTGAATTGTTTTTGGGTTTTAGTTTTAAAAAAATATATGTATATGGTCTAAAACAGTTCCATAAAAACTAAAACCTAAAAATATTTTATTTGTATTTATACATTTAATTGAAGAATTTTCTTAAAGAAATCTTTGAATATATGTATAAAATATGTGCTGAAACAAATATTAATTTAACAAAAATGTTTCTTTTGCATATATTTTACTTATTTGTAACAAAATATTTACGAATTAATGTGAAGAATTATTTGTTTTAATTAAGGGATTCATATTTAAGCTTAACCCCTTTAGGATAACATTTTTCTCTCATATCATTTTAGTCCACCCTAATATATTATATATGTATGCATGTATGTGTACTTGGAATGATATAAAAGTTTCTATACCTTCTTTGTATGAACGAATTCTCTTCTCCATTTATAAGTAAAACTGTTGAATTTAGCACTCGGCGCACAAAGCTGAAAGTAAGCAAACCTTATATTGAGCAACATGCATGCTCTCATACATACATACATATGTATATGCAACATGTTGCAAGCAGCTGAGCAAAAATGTTCGTAGTGGGAAACAAAGTAGAGTTTACAAAGTTGGATTTTTGCTCATACATATAATATTTATATATATACATATATTTAAATGCAAACACATAATTATCTACATAGATAAATACATATAATCTAAGCATTTATTATATACGTAGTATAACTATTTATTGTAGAGCAAACAACAAAAAATGCATAGCAACTTTCCGAATGCTTTGCCAACCTTGTCAAGTGAAAAATATTTTATAATGCAAATATGGAAGTGAATTTTAGAAGTGAGAAGAGTGTGAAAATAAATAAGTATGTGGAAAAGTAGGAAAAATATTGAAAGTATGCGCTTGTGTCTGAGAAAATGTAAATCACAACAATGGAAGTTATACTCATACAAATATATGTATATGAGTGTGTAAAGCAAAAGTAGTGTAAGAAAATACATGTGAAAAGCATATTACATATACATATATAATATATTGCACTTATTTATGTATGAGCAATAGTGGTTATAAAGTTTTCAAATTTCAAATTTAAAAGGAAAGAAAATTTGAAGGCTTATAATTTCATTTCTTTATTTAAACATAAATATATCTCATTAGTTATTAAGGATAAATTTCATTCTAAAATAAATGAAAACCTTAATATTTAATACGAATTTGCAATGAAAATGTAGTAAAATCAAACGTATGTATGTACCTATATTTCACTTTATAGAATGAGTAGAAGCAAATAATGAAATAGTATTGTAGATTCTTTAAAATTTTTGCTCATTTCATTCTTAGAGATATACTTAAGGCACTTTTCTAAAGAGATTTTCGTTATCTAGATTTTAGATATCTAGTGTAACAGGAATAAATTCTACTTTGCAAACATACACAAATTTTTCATAAAGCCATAGCACAGTATTTTTGATTTGTTGTACAAAATTTTAAGAGTTTTTACATAAGCGCATATAAATATCTTCAGAAAGTTCAGAAGTTCGCTCTACGTAGTATAATTTAAACCTGATTAGGAAAAAATTTACCTTCTCTTAATATAATAAAAAATCTTATTGTATTATTTTAACAAATTACGAAATTTGTGTATATAAAAATCTTTGGAAAATATTATAGAGAAAATTTGGCAGAGTATAGTTAGAAAAAGGTAAAATTAGCATACAATCTATGAGTTAGTTTTGAAAAGATTAAGGCAGTGGACTGCTTTAAAGGTTTAAAAAAATTTTTTTTCTTAAATCTATGTTAAAACTATCCAAAAATTTGTCTGGCCAATTTCAGTGGCCAATCAATTAAATATAAAGGGTGGTTAAATTTTCAAGGGCCGATGTTGATTTTGAATAAAACACAAACTATTTAGGAAATTATTGAAATTTTATTTTATTATGATATATTGGTATTACTCAATTATGTATGTAACAAAATATCGGCCAAATGAGCGCCGCGACCTTGGCGGCACACCTCCATACGATGGTCCAAATTTTCGATGACGCTGAGGCATAATGGAGTTTCTATGCCGTTAATGTGCCGAATTATCTCATCCTTTAGCTCTTGAATTGTTGCTGGCTTATCGACGTACACCTTTTCTTTCAAATAACCCCAGAGAAAAAAGTCCAACGGTGTCAAATCACATGATCTTGGGGGCCAATTGACATCGCCATTACGTGAGATAACACGGCCATTGAATTTGTTGCGCAATAACAATGGCTCTTTGTTTCGTTAGCTGTGTGGCAAGTGGCACCGTCCTGCTGAAACCACATATCGTCCACATCCATATCTTCCAATTGTGGCCATAAAAAATTCGTTATCATCTCACGATATCGAACACCATTCACAGTAACTGCCTGACCGGCCTCATTTTGGAAAAAATTCGGCCCGATGATGCCGCCAGCCCATTAACCGCACCAAATAGTCACTCTTTGTGGGTGCATTGGTTTTTCGACAATCACTCTTGGATTCTCATTCGCCCAAATGCGGCAATTCTGTTTATTGACGAATCCACTGAGGTGAAAATGTTCCTCATCACTGAAGATGATTTTCTTCGAAAATTTTCATAATAAGTCTGGATAACTTTAACACGTTGTTGGATTGTGTATGTCTCCATGGTTCAAATTGAGTAAGTCTGAAATAGAGAAATGTCAAATTAAATTCGGAAAAAAACTTGGCGTTTAGGTGTTGTTCACATTCAACATTGGCCCTTACAATTTAACCAGCCTTTATTTTAGAAACTAAAGCGGTTTTAGTGGCCGAGAGATTGATGTGATTTTTGTTTTTTTTTTTCAAAAAACGTGAATGTTTTTTCAAACTTCAAAAATGTGAAATTTTCCATCTTCTTCGGTATTTTTTAGTTCATATAGATAAGACAGACTTAAAAATTGAAAAACATTTGGTTTGATTGTTTCAGATGTATTGCACGACCGCCATCACCGGCAACGCTGTACGAATTCAAACTGCAGCCGCTTCAGTAAACTCCTCGCAACATTGGAAACATCCAATATTATTTGATACTAAAAATTGTTTTTGAAGCTTAAATATAGTAAATTATTTTCGAAAAATTTCGTTACCGTTTCTAAGAGTGAAAATTGCCACTCAAAGTATTATATTAAAAGATAATATATTCCAATAATATTGAAATAGGTAAAATAAGTTTAATCTTAAGGCATTATAATAATTTTTCTTCATTCAGATGGTAAATATGTTTAAAATTTGTATTGATATTATAATTCAATTTTAAGCGCCAAGATATAGGTATATTTTGATTATAAATTGCCGTTTTATAAATCCTGAAGTTGGCCGCTTCTAGACGATTCCTTCCTAATTGTTGACAGTACAATTCCGAGTTAAGAGTCTTGCAGAATGTGAGCAGCTTATAGTAGATAATTCCCTGCGAATCCCACCAAACACACAGCAAAACCTTTTTGACTTGGCCACCGTTTCTGTCGGCTCACCGCATTTCAACCACGACCGTAAGTGATCCATTTTTCATCGCCAGTCACCAAATGCTTCAGAAATGGGTCAACTTTGTTGCGATTCAGCAGCGATTCGCAGATGGAAATTCAATGACCTTTTTCTCATTAACTTATATGGCACCCATACATCGAGCTTCGAGGCCTTTTTCAAGTGGTTCTAAGCTGTGTTTTGTGCAATTTTTCGATTATGGAGCCCTCTATGGCTGCAATGGCGCCTTCAATTTTGTGTTGCAAAGTGGTCATCTTCTGCTAAGTGACCTTATGCCCATTGAGCGAAGTGAAAACATTTGAATGTTAATAAGGCTACGGTTCTGGGACCAATTGGACTTTGAATGCATTCATACTGAGGATTTAATGCAAAATCCTGCGCAAAGTAGAATGCGAAATGTTAAATTCCTACGGTGTCGAAATGATCTTGATGGCTGTTCGGGCAGGCTTTGAGGTAGAGTAGCACAAGCTGTATGGAAGGCGAGTTATTTCGTCTGAATTTCGTGTGTAGTTTTGCTGTAGTTGAGATTGAAATTGTCAGTCTTGAAATTGAGTCATCTATACTTTCCATTTTTTAAGCGTAAACTGAATCACTTCGATTTGACCCATCCGGAATGCCATTTAAAATGTCAAAGCTCAAATAAGCCGTAGTTTAAAAAAGCAAATGGTACATATCCCATCGTACATTATGAAATTTGCAGAATATTTATAGATGGAAAAGTTATTTATTATTTCAATTCACCTCAAAATATCGTTATTATCATAAACATAATACAAAAAAATGAAAGATACCAACAACAATTAATAATATGAAAACTTATCTCCTTATACAAGGAAATTTTCAAAATGAAAAAGAAATGTCGCATGTTACTTAACAAGGTGGTTAAGCAGTTCTACCTAAATCCGGTGTGTTTACTGTGATACGGTAAAATACTGGGTTATGAGACGTGAGTACATTGCAAGGAAGAGTTTGAGCATGCCGCTTCGAACCTTTACGGTACTAAAAGAGAATTATTCATCACAGTTGCTTACTCAGTATAGAAGAGTTTCAATTACTGCAATCTGGTCAGTACAACGTGGCTGACGTGATATAAAAGAAATCCACGAGAGCCTCGCTCGCTGAAAAACATATTTGTGGATGTTCTTACAGGATATGTTTTATTCTAGAGGCACAAAGAGAGAGCGTAACAGAACACGACTTTTGCGGGATTTGTGGAGAGAAGAAATAACCCGAAATCTGATTTCGTAAGGCTCGGTTACTCCTAAAAACGTATTTCTTTTCTCAAATAAATTTTATTTTTAAGTTTTCGTAGATAAGTAGACCTATAAAAATATTAGTTGAAACTTTGTTTTTAAATGGCGGCTCTTAAAATTGCTGCTGAAACACGTCCGTTTTGTTGGTAAATGACACGATGACTTTAAAATGAATCATCTGAAAACAAAAACGGTTTCTTATTCTGTATTAGATTGGCTATGGCCGCAACTATAATGAAATATTTTCACAAAAAAAAAAACTCATGTGCGGACTTTTTATTTTTTTTACCCTTTTTTCAATTTTAATTGTTTATACATTTTTAAATAGCAATGAATATTTTTGGTTGTAATACCGATCTTAGAGAGACATTTTAGGAGAGAAATGCCTTTTAGTACATGTTGATAAGTTCAATAGATTCTAAATAAGAGTGTCACCCATTGAAGTAACATGATTTCGAGAAAAAGGCGATTAAAGTACTCGAGCGGCCGGATTTACCGCTTGGCGGTCTCGGTCTCCGCTTTCTTCTATACTTACCTCTTGGTCTTGCGCACCTTCGGGACTAAGTCTATACTATTAACAAGAACAACAATTTCGATTTATCGAGAATTTTTCTAGATGAACTTGGTCGTAAGTTTATTGAGTATATGCATTGGTTTAACTAGCAGTTGGAGGAGCTAGAGATATTCACTAGCATTAAAATCGCTCCTTGGTGGCTGATCATCAGCTCACTCAGGCTAGCAACTGAACTTAATCTAATAATTTAATTTAATTTATTCATACTTTTTTTTGCTTATTTTGAATTTTAGCTGATTTATTGCAAACAGTATTTTTCTATAGATTCTTGAGATAAAACATTAGAGCAATGAGTGAATTTTATTTTTTATTGTTTTTGGATCTCAAATAAAATAAAATTTTCAAATATTCTCTTCTTATCCTCATTCTGTTCTATACTAAGCAACAATACAATATACATTTTTTAAATATTTTTCGAAGTAAATCACCATTTAGAGATATTGATTAAAATTTTGTACGACTCTTATTTATATTAAATTTTCTTGCATATTGTAGTGTTATAAAATTTACCCTTCGTATGTGCACAAGTATATTTCAACACTAGCATTTGCATTTCATTTGTTTTTTATGCAAAACATAGAACGTTTGAAGAACTTTTATTTATTTATCTCACATCTTTGGGGTGAAAAAAGTTACTTGCAACATCTTGGTGCAACATCATATTTGCTAACTTGCAAAGTCACTGTCATGAAATGCAAACTATCCGACGCATGCAAATATTTACGCAAACTTATGTACATATATACATAAGTAAATATATGAGCATATATATGTATATATACATGTTAAGGCAATTTCAGAGTCACAGTCATAGTCAACTTTTTGTTATTTGACATTGCAAGCAACGAAACTATTCCTACCTGCAATATATGGTATACATATATATATATATATATATAAAAAAAACTTTATACACATACACATATACGCTATGCTACAGCAAATTTAATGTCAACAAATGTTATGCCGCCGTTTTGCTTACGCAGAAGTTGGAAATTTTTAAATGTATATGCGGAATTTAGATATTTGTTTATATGTACATATGTATGTATATATTTGCTTTATTGTTTTCATATTCACATATATTCACATTGTGTTTCTGACTGGGGCTGCAAGTATGAAAAGTCTTGTATCAACATACATAGATATATACATACATATGTATGTATATATGAATAATATCTTTGCAAGTAACTAACTAACCGAAGTAACTAACTCAGCTGATTTTATCGTTCAACTGCCACCAGCAACCAACGACACTGACTTATTAGTGCATTTATACCTTTTCCTATATATATATATATATATATATATATATAGATAAAAGTATGTAGGTATGCGTAAATATTTACTTTTGTTTGTTCGTCTGTATGTTTTGTTTGTTTCCGTTGTTGTTTGTTTATTAATGCCACTGTTACTTGAGTATCTTCTTTCATTTTTTACGCACTCACACACCCAAACATAGGTACATACAAACACATTTATGTCTGCGATATTGCATTTTAGCACTGGTTTTGTATGAAAAATACCCAGCAAATGACATTCTTTTACTTTGCATCAACAATAACAACAACAGCAGCTACAACAATAGACAATGCAATGAGAAAACAAAAGAAATGAAAAGTTTCAAAAACAACAACAACAACAACAAGAACAGCGCGAATGTTTAAAACAAAAGCGCACGTTGTCGCCAATGGTTTAAACCAAGTCTACCAAGTCCACTGATAATGACACATAGGTACAAGTACACATACATACACTCGTATGCACCGTTGTTTAGTTAACTTTTCACTCTGCTGTTGCCACTGAAATTGGTTAGGTGCGCACAAACAAATAACCATATATACATATATATGTATGCATATTCATATGCAGTTTTGTTGACTGGAGTAGAAAAAGGCAGTAGCTCCATTAGCTCGGTACGAATATAAGATTTTTATACAAGCCCCAATATATATGTATGTATGTGTACACAATACATATATCACTTTTTTTTCAAAGACATCTACTGCAGCAACACCGCCGATCCACTGACTTTCCTTTTCCAATAAATGCCAATATACAATATACATATACATATGTATGTATATAAGATAGCTTTTTACCTGTATTGATTGTTTTCCATTGTTTCAAATAAAGGAAGTTTTAGTTAAAATTAATAGGCTAAACCATTATCAAAGACCCACAGGCTTTGACTATTGAAATTTTTCGTTATTGTGTAACATAACTAACCAAGTAAATGTATACATATTTACGTATATATCATAGTGGTAGGAAAGGCAGCAGTAGTAGTAGTGGTGATTTAAAAAACCAAGTGTTTGCTTTGAAAACAAAAAAAATATATAAAAAAAATTTTAATAAATTTTCTTTAAAAAATTCCTTTAAAAAATTTCCATTTGTAATTTTCCCTAAAACTAAAATTTTATTTAAAATAATCTAAATCGGTTCTCCTTAATGTAAATATCATGAAACCTCTAAATCGCAGTAATTGAAAGCTTAATATATACATATAATCGAAATCCTACACTAGTGGTAATAAATATTAGCTCTCTCTGATCACATCGACCAATAATCGAACTTAGTTTTTCTTACTTGTAAAATATTGAATTAAATTTTCTGCAATAAAGTAAACAAATAAATTGTAAAAAATATAACGGTGGGCTTATGCTATTTGCTACATATAAATGATATCTGTTACCTTTATTTATTTGAAAAAAGATAGTAATTATGTGCCGTCGATTTGAATAGAAGAAGTGCTTACCTGAAATGAAAAAAGAAAAACAATTCGTTTCAATTAATAAAAAAATGTATTAATTATAATAACTAAAGGTACTCTCTTACAATAAGATATTAAAAAAAATATTGCCGAGCTTGCGCCTTAAGAACCCCCTTAAAATTTTACAAGCTTAAAAATTTTTACACTCAAGCTGTAAAGTGTAAGATAAAAAAACGTCTTAGATTTGTGTTTGCCTAATTAAAATACTTATTTTAAGCATTAAAAAATGTTTTTTTTTACCCAAAGAAAACAAAAACAACTGTGTTTTATGAACCGGGAAGCCACTTAATGGCACAAATTGTCTACAGACAGAGTAAGTTAATGAAAATTCACAAAAGTGTTTGTAAAATTACCTCTGCATACAAAGTATATTTAACAATTTAAAATATTTACAAGTAAATATAATTAAATTTAATTGAAAACATTAGCGACCTAGCCCAACCGGTTCGCATAAATAAATTTGTGTATAACAGAAAGAGGTATAAACTTGTGCTTAAGAAGAAGTTTGTTCCTGAGAAAATAAAAAGCAACAAAATTTGCAGTAAAACAATGTCAATAGTATTTTAGTATTGTAACAAAAGAAAAAAAAACAAGTTATAAGAAATAAATAAAAAAAAATTTACACTAACTTTTGTTGTTGTTTATAAAATGAAGATTTCTTAGTATTTTTTTATATGCGAAATTCCGCAAAAAAAAAAATACCAAAGAGTTTATAATATTTTTTAGCAGAATATTTGCATTTACTCTTCCCGTCATCATTTTTTATAAATACACTGCTGATATAATATACAGTATGTCTAGTAAATATTTGATCCCATATCATTTCCAAATAATATATTTTATTTTATCTTTGCTAAAATAAACTTTTGAATAAGAAATAAGTGTTCATCAAATAGCCCTGTGAAATCTCAGTTAGTAAGTGTGGAATTGTTACAAATGTAAGTAAGTAAATAGAAGAAATCAAAAAGCTTATGGATTCAAACACAACATGCAGAGAAGTTCCAAGACTCAGTGGTGTTTCTGTGGGTGTGGTTTTAAAATTAAGAAAGTCAATAAGCCCTTTATGAGAAAAACAAGCATAGACGAATGCCAATTTCAGCAGGCCAAATCAGGTGTGATTTCTTCTATAGTGATAGTGAAGGAATAAATGTATCAAAGTAAAAAAAAAATACTCTTGACAAAATGACAAATTATAAAACCGTGCGATTTCTGATTTGCCAGACGAGTGTTATAATCTTAACGATTTATGGCAGAAAGCACAAAATACCTGACAAAATATTAGCGGAGATTTCTGAAGGAAGGTGGTTGAGTTCACGTCCAAACGAATTGAGGCAGTAATCAAGGCAAAAGGGGGTCATATTAAATATTAAGTAAACAAATCGTTTATGCCAACATATTGATCAAATGTACAGCGGAAATAAAATAAAATCTTTATTTTGCTGTAATTTCTCTTTTTTTGTTATTTATAATTTTTTTGTTTAAGTTAATTTAATTTTTTTATACACTTCTTTTAATTTTGTTTAATTATTGTTTTAATTTTAATTTAATATAAATATTTTTAACACTTTATTTTATTTGTTTTTTTCATTACTTCATTTCATTTTAATTTGTTTGATTTGTATACATAAATTAATTTATTGTATCATTATATTATATGTTTTTATTATTGTATTTTATTTCATTTACATTGTTTTTTATTTTATGTTAATTCATTTTATTTATTTTTTCTACTGTATTTTATTTCACTTTGTTTTATTTTATTTTATTTTTTTGATTTGATTTAAGGTATATTCATTTTTCTTATTATTATTTTTTAGCTAATTTTATTTTATTTTACTTTGTTTCATTTACTTATTTATTTAATTTAATTTTTTATTATTTTTTTTTTATTTTATTTTATATTATTTTAATAGATTTTATTATATATTTTATTTTAATATTTTTTTTTTATAAAACTAAATTTTATTTTGCTTTCTTTTATTTTTATTTATTTAATTTTGTTTATTTTGTTGTAATTTTATCTTATTATATTTTATTTTTTTCATTTGATTTTTTTTATTTTTTTATTTTATTTAATTTAATTTAATTTTTTTTATTTTTTTTTTTTATTTTTTTAATTTTATTTTATTTAATTTTTTTCATTTTATACTGTTTTATTTTATTTCATTATATTTTATTTTATTTTATATTATTTTATTTTTTATTTTATTTCATTTTACTTTATTTTAGTTTATTTTATTTTATTTTATTTTATTTTATTTTATTTTATTTTATTTTATTTTATTTTATTTTATTTTATTTTATTTTATTTTATTTTATTTTATTTTATTTTATTTTATTTTATTTTATTTTATTTTATTTTATTTTATTTTATTTTATTTTATTTTATTTTATTTTATTTTATTTTATTTTATTTTATTTTATTTTATTTTATTTTATTTTTTTTATTTTATTTTATTTTATTTTATTTTATTTTATTTTATTTTATTTTATTTTTTTTTATTTTATTTTATTTTATTTTATTTTATTTTATTTTATTTTATTTTATTTTATTTTATTTTATTTTATTTTATTTTATTTTATTTTATTTTATTTTATTTTATTTTATTTTATTTAATTTAATTTAATTTAATTTAATTTTATTTTATTTTATTTTATTTTATTTTATTTTATTTTATTTTATTTTATTTCATATTAGTGTTTTCTTTTTCCACTTCACTGAAACAAATTTACAGAAGATGGCAACAGAAATGTTATTTAATATAAAAAAAAACAAAAAATATAAAAAAACTAAAACTGTGGCGAACTACGCTTTTATTAACTGAAAGTTCTCGCTTTTGTTCAGCAATTACAAATTTTACCTCTTTCGTGTGCCATGTAAATGGAAATAAAAGCATATTCACGAGAGTTCACCGCAAACCAACACTTACGCTGCCCGGCAACAGTAACAGCACTAGCAGAAGCAGTAGGGCGTGCAACTCCTGTTGGCCAAGAAATGCCACTCATTAGGTTAGCCAAGCGTATCAAATGGTCGCCAAAAGAGAATTACGAACTTGTTAAGAAGCTTCTAATTAACTACAGAATGCGGTTGGCAAATAAACACACATACCGCTGTACGTCTGTATATATGAATATATATGTACGTTTTTTCTGTAGAAGCGAAAAGTAAATAAAGCTAAAGTAACCATGCAATAAAGTGGCATGCGTGACTTTGCCATAGCACTGAACACTGAAGTTGCAACAAAATACCCCAGCATAAGTAAACATGAAAACTTATGCACTTTTTTAAGTACATATGTACATATTTGTGCTTGCAAAGTAGTCTATGCGTAGGAAAAAGTTGTATTTGATAAAAAGTTGCAGCCAAGCGAAAAGCAGCAAAAAGTCAAAAAGAGTAAAAGTCTTCAACTCAAGAGAAGCTGGTACTGCCTGAACGTTGAATTTTGCATTAAAAGTTAAAAAAATAATAATGATTCGAAAAAAATGAAAAAGAAATATATATAAGAACCAGCAAGTACCAAGCAACAAGTTATTTAGTATACCAGCAAATAAACAAATAAACATAGGTACAAATGAACAAACAAACTCATTGCAATCTAAATGCTTGAAAGTGTAAATCGAAAGGTAAATAATCCGAGCGCAAGCGATACTCAAGTGGGCACAGGCATTTCACGCAAACTTCATAAATATGAATTACAACAAAAACAAATGCAATAAAAAAACAAATATGCACATACATATACATAGTATTTTATACAACTGTTTCTGTTTGTAAGTATTAGAGTGGTGAGGTAAAATATTTTAATGGGAAAATATCAAAAAAAAAAAAAAATTCACTATATTTTTGAAAGCAATAGCTAACTATTTCTACATACATACACAAACGAAAAATTAATAATAATTCCTTTTTTCTTGAAGTTATATTATTTTTTTTCAAATAATAAAATAGAAATAATTAAAGATTCTTTTCATCTGAACTTTTTTGTTATAAAAAAATTTGCTAAATTAATTAAGTTTGATTAAAATATTTTTAAAAATAGCAATTTTTTCCGCCAGTGTTGGATATATTTAATATTTTTAATGAATATAAATATTTTTTTTTACAAAATATAATTATAATTTTCAAAACGCTTGAACAACAGTAGAAATCTGAATTAAAAATTAAAATATATTTTTCCCTTGTTATAAACATAATAAATTTTTCATGAACCACCCTAATGTGTATGCATTGGCTATTTGCAGGAATTTCTTTTTTACACCTCAATGTGAATTTGAAATGAAAGCAATGGAAGAGCAACAGCAACGGCGCAAACAACAACAACTATAGGCAATGTTAGGAAAAGCAGTGGCAATGACGATTGACTATTAAATTACACCGTAAAATGTTTGCAGGTAATCTTATACACACATATGTATGGAAGCTTGATGCTAAAATAATAAAAAGAAAATATGTATGTATAGAAGTTGGCAAGTGAAGCTGCAAAAACACTTGGAAAGTAATGTGGTATGCTTATAAACCCACAAGCATGCAAACTTAAATACATACGTGTATATATGTATATGCATTGTATATGAATGACAGTACGCTGCCTTGCTGTTGTGTAGTATATATTATAATGACCTTGAATGTTATGAGATGCATTTTTATTTTTATACAACCATTAACACATACCACCGCTAATACTTACTTATGCACATACAATATATTTTACTCGTTTGTATGTTTATATGTAAGCAAATACTTTTTTATTGTAATACGTTTTTATGAGTTCTCTGCAAATGCAGTACGATTTTTTTCTACAAACAAATAAATATATTTGCAGTGTTTGCTTTTGTTTGTACAAATAGGAGAGTGTTAATTTTTGCCAATAAAAAAATTAAGTTATCTGTTTATTTGAATTTTTACTATTTTTTTTGTTAATTTCTGAACATATGCTTGTGGAAAGTAATTGAAATTTTTGAAAATTCTTTAGTTTTTTGTTGGTTTTTGTTACTCCTTTAAAACTTAATTTAGAAACCATTTTTTTTTAATTTTTGTCAATTTTTTTTGCTTCAAAATCTAGCTTGAAATAAATATTTAATTTAAAATTCTTAAAAAAAAATATTTTGAAACTAATTCGGGTTCAAAATTTATTTGAGTATTAGTTCTATATACTTTGGTACGGATGATCAAAAGGCTTGGACCTTAAATCAAGGATTCCCAAGATATGCCGACCTACTACACGTATGTTTGTGTAAGCCAACATTTTTTACTTTTCAAAGTAGAGGTAAGTCGTGTCAAGCTGTCGTGTTAACGTTTACAAATCGTTCAACTTTATTACGGTAATTCACGTTTTGTAAAGAATGTTTTTCGCGCGTTTCGATCATCAATTATGACCTACTGAGCACACTATTTCCAACACCGTCACCTATCTTGATTCATATTCAACCAAATAGATCACGTCCAGCACGCAGTGAAGAAAATATAGCAGCAGAAGCTGAGAATATAGCAGAAAAGAGCGTGGAGAGTTGATCCAGCGCCGTTCGCAGCAACTCGAACTGACGTATGGAACGACTTGGCGCATTTTACGTCGAGACCTTAAATTGAAAGCATACAAAATACAACTTGTGCAAGAACTGTAGCCGCTCGACCATCCAGAGCGACATCGCTTCGCTCTGTGGGCTTTTGAAAAGTTCCAAGAAGATCCGACGTTTTCGAGCCCAATGAGTGTATAGAATCATCGGTCCATATTTCTTCAAAAATAATGCCGGTGAGAACGCAACCGTCAATTGCGAACGTCATCGCAACAAATTTAAGCTCGTGATCTCGGCGGCATTTGGTGTCAAGAAGACGGCGCTACTTCCCACACATCGCATCAATCAATGGATTTATTGAGAAAACACTTTGGGCCGGTCAATTGGCCACCAAGATCGTGTGATATCACACCGTTAGGCCTTTTTTCTGTGGGGACATGTAAAGTCTATCTTCAAAAAATAAATGCCAAAGAATTTTCTTTCGAACGATAACAAATACTTCCCATTCATTTCGAATATTTTGTGCTTTTTTCTTTAAAAAAGTAAGGAACCTCGAAATTTATAGAATGGTGAAAAGCAAAAATTAAAAAGACTGATTTTTAGGAATTCACAAAACTAGCAAATATTTTTTATAAAATAAAATCACAGGTATCTAAAAATCATCCCAAAATACACTTAATTCCGCTTATTTATGCACAAAATTTCCTTACTTAAGCAGCGAAAATCATTGCGCGCTTAAATCACGGAATTAGCTTTTTTGAAATCCCCTTTTAATACAAAAATATGCATGAAATTTGCATGAACACCAATTAATAGCTTTACGCGGCAAACTTTAATCCTTTTTTTAGCAAAACAACACAAGAGTAAAACAACAAAAGTTATTAAGCTTATAAATATTTCGTGGCATTTTTGTTACTCAACATGTCAAGTGTAACATACACAGCTATGCATGAACGAAATTCCCTTTTATTATACATCCCTTTTCTATGCGATAAACAAGAGAATTTGTGCACATTCCATGCTGGCAAATTGACAGCCCTTTAAGTGGATTTTGTCATAAAATACGCTTTGCTATGAAGTTTTAAGTAAACTGTGTTGTTTTAATGTATAAAAAAAATAATTTCGTACGAGCAGCAGGTTTTTAGTATAATGTTTTCAGGTAAATGAAGGGTTGGGCTCACGTAGACAAATATGTAAAGACTAAATAAATATCAATATTGGCACTAAAAAATAATAATTAAAAATCAGTGGTTTCTTCGTTTACTTTTTGTATGCACATTGTTTTCCTTTTACAATTTTACAACAAGTGAAGAATTTTCAGTTTTAAGGAAATTAAGAATGATACTAATCAGCACTTACACTCTCGAGGCTGGTAATTTTGAGGTTCACGAGGTAACACGCAAAAGATATCCGTTGGTATTGGAGAAATGATATCACTTTTTCTCAGCAATTTGACCATTTAATAACTATGATTAGTACTTCAGTTTTCTTTTAACTGAATCCATTTTTCAATAATTATCTCCTTCAGGAAGCGTTATGAATGGGGCGCTTTTTCATGGAAGACACAATTTTGTATATTGTAAAAAGGTTAAAAAGCTTAAGACAAGCATTCATTTATTCAAACAAAGCTTTCACAATTGATAAAATTTTGTTAAAAGAAAAATAATAATAATTATTGTCAAACTTGAAACAAACTTTCATTTGCTTCACTCAAGCTTTTACAAGTTCGAAGACGGTTCAATGAAAATTTAATAATATAACAATACAATAAATATTTAAATAAATCTATTAATTAAAAATACTTTTTAATATTCCCGCAAAGAAATGTAAATAAAAATCTCTAAATGATTACTCTATCAATGTTTTCGAATCTATGAAAATTATTTAATCCACTAAAACAGAAGTTAAAATTCAGTGTAGGGAATTCTACATATTTTATAAAGCTTAGTTAGAGCTTTCATTGGTGTTTTTTGAAATTTTTGAATTTATGTATTCCGAAAAATAGCTGATTAAATTCTCTGTATTGAATAGTACACAATAAATAAAACATAGCTAGAGCTTTCAGAATATTAAGTAAAGCTTTCGAAAGTTTTAAAAAATATTTATTCCAATAAAATAGTAAACGAAAATATATATTTTATATAACATATCTTGATTGAAGCTTAAAGTTTTCGAAAATAATAAAGTTAAAAAATTAAAGTTACAATTAAATAGCTTTATAAATATATTAGTACAGAGCTTTCGAAGCTAATAAAAATTTTTATTCCTAGAAAAAAAGCAAATTAATTGCTATATATTGCACACACACGTTGATTAAAACTTAGTTAGACCTTTCGTGGTTCTTGTCTAAGTCTTCGAAAGATAAAGAAGTTGAATTCCAATAAGTTGTAGATAATATTCGTGTTTTGCATTATACAACTTCCGTAAGCTTTCACGCCTTTTAGCAGAGCTTTTCATTACTTTTTGCACAAGAGCTTTCGCAACTTTTACAGAACTTTCGAAATTTTAAAATTTTTTTCAACCAATAAAGTGTTTCACAATATTCTGCGTGAAATAAATTCAATGAACTGTATCCTTTGATCAAGCTTGTTCCAAAAAAATTAAGATTTTAGAAATACCTTTAAGCCACAATCCAAGAAGCTGGATCAAAGATTGCAGCTGGAAATACGCTCGGTATATGTACATATAAGCAGTCTCCATTACTCTCTCTATCTCTTTCTTTCTTCCATTAAAATGTTTAATGACAAAACTCTTTCCGAAAAATCTAATTTTCTGCCGGCGTCAAAGTGGATTTACTTGTTACCGCCAACCGACATTGACAATATCGCGATTGTCTTTACAGTTTTGCACAAAAGTAAAAATGAACAAAAAAACTGAAAAACGAGTAGTCGCCTCGCTAATGAATTGCCTTGGCATTCAAAAGCCTTTACTTACATGAACACATACAAACATACATTACATACATCACACACAACGCATCAGCGCATCACAGCTGGGTCGGCATTGTTTTCCAGCGGCTTACAGGCATTCCCAGTACTTAACACACTCAACACCGCAACCAACTTTTCACTGTTCATCGAATATAGTACAACAACAAAATTCCTGTAGTACACTCAGTGAAGTGCTGAGCCGAACAGCTCATATGAGTAATGATTGTTTGCTGTTTCCTACTTACTTACATATAGGCATAGCGGTTGTTGTTGTTGGACATTTTGATTGCAGTTGCAAAGTTTCTGTTGATGTTGCAGCCAAACAACTTTTTTCCGATATTTCTTTTGTTTTTGGCTGTAGCAACCCGCAACCACCCGTTCTGTGTGTGTGCGTGTGTGTGTGTGTGTGTGTGTGTGCGTAAATGAATTTCAACAACTTTTTGCACTTTGTTAAATGCTTTCCTCACCCACCCTCTGTAACCCTCTCATCTACCGCACACACCTCACACTTAACTGCTACTTTACATTTTTGCATTGTTTTTGCTTTTTTTTCTTTCCTCTTTATTGTTGTCATGACCTTAAACTTGTGCTTGCCACCATAAATACGCGATACGCGAAAATGTTGCTCATCCACGGGCTTAGTGTTGAGGTTCGGCGTCGCCGCGTGGTTTGGGACGGGCTGTGTCGGTTGGTCGGTTGGTTGGCAAGTTTTGGCGAGTTCATTTCCTCTTTTATCGGTTTTAATTGCGAAAAAAATCCAATCTTTTTTATGAGGGTTTTGGGTAGACAAAGCTGCGAACTTCGTGTATGCGAGAAATTTCATATGTGAATTGAGTGAAAACTTTGACATGTGACTACATGTGATTTACAGCCGCCAACCCGCTCTGAACTACAGTTTATGGAATTTAATTAATTTTTTTATTTCATGTAAAAAATACACTCTGTTGGATTGAAAATTCCAGCTGAAGTACGATCATTTAAATTAAGCTCGTACAAATGACCCTCCAGTTAGTAGTACTCTATATTGGTCAAACTTTTGCACTCAGAATATTTTAAGTTTTTAGCACCAGCCATGAGTCCAAAGCAACAAAAGAGGTGAGGGGGAGAAACAGGAGTGAAGCGAGACCTAACCGTCGAGGCCAACCATCAATATACGATAAATGCATAAAGAGTTTCGCAGACGCATTAGCCAAGTGGTTAGTAGGTCGTACCACCACTCGGAAGGTCATAGGCTTGATTCCTGGATAGACCAACATCCAAAATTATCGTTAAACTAATTTAAAATAATAAAATTAACTTAATAATTGCGGTCGCCCCTCCGCAGGGAATGTCAAGCACTCCAAGTAAAAGCTTCTCTTGAAAATCCATCAGCCGTTCGGAGGTGGCTTAGAATAAATTGTAGGTCCCTCCAAAAATCGTTTAACTAGTTATAAAGCGGCAATTCCATACATATATATTGTATACTCACTTTTGTTGTAAATTCGACCGTTGTCAATGCGAAAATCAAAAGCTGCTGACCGCTACCCATTTAAGGCACCTGCGTTCATCTAAGGTTGAAATAGTCGCCAAAGCTAACCACAAGAATACTACCTCTATTTGGTGCTACCAAAGAGTTCAACTAACAAATCCCGCTTCACGAATTTCCTCCGTCATTTTCATAACTAAAATATTTTTTCACAAAAAATTTTTTTAGTATTGAAAATGCTGAGCGTACTGCATACCTACGAAGTTTTTCTTCCCACTATATTCAAATGCTCTAAACGAGCACTGAGCGCATCTTCTTGGCATTTAAAATGCTTTAATATCTTTGGCATTTTCTTCTCCCTTTTCATTCACAAAAACTTTTTCACAGATGCCGTTGTTGTTATATCTCATATTAACCTGTTGTCGTTATTATTCATATTACTCTTGCTCTTGTTGTTGTCGTTGCTGCTGTTGTTAACTTTGCAGTAGCTTGCGCTTTTGGCCTCTGCCATTAGCCACTTTAGTTCAGTTTTGTGGCATTTAATTGCGTACGTTGACATCGTCCACTCCCCATACCAACTCACCACACCGCTCTACCGTCAGCCGCTCCCCTCTGCAGTTGACCTAGCGGTTGACTTGAAATAGCAGTGAATGTGCGCAGCGCATCATCGCCGCTTTTTTGGCTGCTGCTCTTTTTGCACTTTTGGCTTTTTCAATACATACATACATACTTACACATACATATACACACACATTCATATTTATGGACAAAGAAAAAGCCAGAAAATGAAGTAGGGAATGACTGCATAATAGAGACACAGCGAATTTTGCTAGACAGGCGGCAGCAGATTGCATAATTTTCATGCCACATCAGTCGCATTATTATGAAAGTATTTGGGAAAAGTTCATTGCAGCCAAGCAAAGAACCGTACGAATTGAAAAGAGAAAAAAATGACTGACTAATAAAAAGTAGACGTGCAGACTGCAAAGCGACCGCAAAATGGTTTTTAATTTAATTAGTTGCAATTCGCTGCGCACAGGGAAACACTTTAGGAAGCTTTCGTTTCGGTTATGGGCTGAGAAGGATTTGTGCTTTAAATAATTCACTTCAGGCTTAATGTGTGAAGTAAAGGATAAAATCTTCGATTATTTTTTATTAAATTGTAAATTTTTTTCTAAATTTCTGAGCTCAAAAAAAAAATTAATAATGAAAAGTGGTAGAAGTACCAGCTATTTTAGAGATACTTGACTGCGCGTATCAAATCGGTTCACAGGAATATTATAAAAAGAATGTTATGGTTATGGCACAACTATGAAACTATTTTTTTATTTCTTTTTATAATTACGACAACATTGTGAATTTCGAGTTTTGAAAGGGGTAAGTCGACAACCTTTGGACAGATTCCATTCGAAATTTTTTAAAGTAGGGACAAAAACATTAATGCTCATATACTCTCCACTACAAAAATTCGTAAATTTTCTTATGAACAGCTAATTCATCTATCAATTTCAACAGGTTTTGTCCACTCCGAAGAATTCTAGTTTCAAAGCCAAAAGAAATTTCTAAGCGAGAAGAAGTTCCAGTCAATTTAAGAAGATTTTATTGAAACAGACGACTTTCTTGAAGAAGCTCCACCGATGTTCGGATATTCACACAGGATCGACTCGGACCCACTCAAGGACTATTACTGCCGCAATATTCCCCAAAAACAAAGTTGGATAATATTTAAGCGGTTACAGCAATTACAACTATTTTGAGGGCCTAAATCTACATCTGAACTTAGGTTGCCGAAAACTGATAACTCTTGGTCGAATTAAATCTGGACAAATTTGGTGCGTAGGGCTTAAATGAGGGCTGCCTTAGAAAAAATGAGAGACTCAACATTTCCTAAATCCACACTTGATCTCTTCGTCATTAAAGTAAGCATTCAATGAGTCCCACTAATTACACTTTTACATGCCCCCAAGCGCCTCTCATATAACATCCTTCTTCCGACGATTTCCTATAGAGCAGCAATGGGGATTGGGATAGAATAGCAAGAACTACGGGTTTAGACTTCGAGGATGTTTTGTTAATTTTCAAGCAAATAAGTTTGCTTGCAGTCAGGAACATCCAATTATATTCGAACGGAGCATCGTGAATGCTGGTTAAACTCCGGAAATGGCAGGAGTAACTACCTCAGTCGAACATTTTCCCTCCCCTCCCTTGAATATCGAAATTCCATTCTCGGATACCTGAATGTTCGAAATTGCGCCGTTATATACGACGTTACAAAATGGTCCCAATCATCATTGGTAAGTGCTTCAACAGAACCGAAAGGCCTAAAAGGGCCACTCTGCTAAAGGCCTTCAGCCATCCAGACCCATAGGGATGAATGCTAAGCGCAGTGAATTTCACTTAGGAAAAGGCGGGTAAGCTGGCTCACGATGGCTCTGCGGGCGATGTTGCCACCATGGACTTCTTTAGACCTTTCAGCCCTCAAATGTTGTTTAATCTAGTGGATCATGGAGGCACACTTAAGGTCCTGGAACACGTCCATCGTAGGACGCACCATCAAATTATTGTGAGTCAGTGCGGATTGTAGACAGACCAAACCGTTACTAACGTTAAGCAAACGATAACCCGAGATAATATCTCAAGCTAGGTAAAGTGAAATCGGCTGAGAATTTCTTTTATCCGGCTTTTAGCCGATTGAGGCGTCACATTTTTGACTGTGTCCCTATATCCAACCTTGTGGAGATGGGCAAACATGGATGGAAGAAATTAGATAAATTTATTAAATCGAGCGAAATGTTGGAAAAAGTGTAGTTAGGTTATGCTGGGGGCACAATAAGCCTACTTTATGGCTTAGATGTGGCCACTTGCAGTCAAATCCTCAACCAATCTTAGTGCAAAAAAATGCAAAGTAATCGGGCTAGCATTGCATACTGTCATTCTGAATTCCCAGGCCCAAATCCTGGTATCGTACTAACATCCAAAAAGTTATAGGTACAAATGGGAATGTCAACCCCTCCCAATGTATTTCTGACATGAAATAAAGCTCTTCATAAAAAACCATTAGACGTTCGGAGGCGAATTAATATAAACTGTAGATCCCTCCGTTTGTTCGAAAGACATCAAGAGGCAAACCTCAAATTGGAGGAGGGGCTTGGCCTGAAATCGCTTCAGGTGTTACAAAGCGCCAATTCGGGTTAACACAAAAACCTGTACGAGTATAATATGAACCTCAAATCTCGTGTTATTAGTCAACACGTCTGAACGATCACACTCATCTAGAAAACGACAACAAGAACCTGCGTCGAACTTAAGAACCTAAGATACCAACATCTCAGAAAGATCTCCCCGATCTTTCTCGCAGCAATTTTTTCTTATTCACGTTACCTTTTTAATTTCTCAACATCAGAGTATGCAGAATTCTTTAAAATATTAGGTGAAATTGAATGGCTTAATTTTTTTATTTTCGTATCCAGCCTTAGTCAAATGGTCCCAAACAGGTTTTTGTGCAATCTTTAGCTCTTGGGCAATCGAAACAGTGCTTACATGACGGTCGGACTCGATAATGTCCATGATTTTATCGCCATTTTCGACAATTGGCCTGCCTTCCACTCCGTGAAGCAGTTTTTTTTTATCAGAATTACTGGAATAAAATTATGTATGATTGACTGCAACAGTATCAGGACCACAAATCACATTCACATTTTCAGCCGCCTGGATTGCGTTTTCACCCTTATCGAAGAAAAACTGTAAAATATAGCATATTTTCTCTTTGCTAGTGTCCATCTTTGCCACACGCTCAAACAAAACACGCTCTGAAAAAACTGACAGAAGAGATTCTTTAGTACGAAATGTCATCTTTCTAACGCCATCTAGCTGAATCCGAGCGGAGCGGGCTTATACAACCCGAGATACAATAAATAGCGCCATCTATTGGAAAAATAATGGATTTCTTTTTACTATACCTAATGTATTTTGTAATACATATATTAGGAACTCTCTATCTAACGATATTTGAAGAGAAACGATTAATTTTCTTAAACTAGTCAACAAAATTTAAAACTATGGTATGAACTTTGCTACTCGAAGAATTAAGTAAACGTTCTTGTAGCCGAAAGTTTTGTGCCCTATGTGGACTGACAAAAGAAAATTGGTTTCTCAAGACATGCGCGGCAACCCATGTATACAGAGATGGGTACATATATATTCATTTGCATGGCAACAAACATTTCAGACTAAGACACTCCCGCGTTTGTAAAAACTATTTTTTTTTTTTAATTCGTTGCGCTTAACTGACAATAGACATGACAGCAATACCGATCACCACTGATGTTGCACTGATATTGTTGCTGTTGATGTTGCAAATAACAATGACGATGACGTTGACGATGACAGTTCAAAGCCGTTGCACGTTGGCCGCCTGCAGCGCCGCCTGTGTGCTGTGTTGTTGTGAATTTTCCAGTTGATCGGGCGAACAAATTCATCATGATAACTTTTTATTTAATTTTTTTCTTTCTATTTTTTGGCAATACTGCAGCGGCATCAGTAGTAACAGCACTAAGGCTTCTGCACAGGCGCAGTCAAATTTATCTTTGTCCAAAATGGGTGCAAATGAAGATAGAAGTGAAGGCAAAACTTTGCAATTTTTCATTTTGCTATACCCTTCAAGGCCAAAGAATATCTTTAAGATTTTAACCACTTCAACTTTTTAAAGCTTCTCAAGATTTAGCCAAATCTTGAACTTCTCAAGTTTTTGAACGCTTTTACATTTTTTTAAGGTTATAAGAGCTTTACAACTGTTTAGCTCTTCGAAGTTTCCAAAAGTTTTTTATACTTCGAAGTCTTTTAAAGTTTTTTTTGAAAGCTTATAAAAGCTTTTAAGAGCCTCAGCACTTTCTTAATTTTTATATTACAATAATATCTCAGAAGTATTTTATTGTATAAGTAATGGATCCAACGAAGTCTTTTATTCGTATGGAAACACGGCAAGCTTCTCAAGATTTCTTTAACATTTTAAGCTTTTTTGTTTATTTTTCCAAATTCACGAAGTTTTTTTAAACTTATCAAGCTTTTAAAAGTTTGCAAACTTCCTCATCTTTTCACTGATTCTGAATATTTTAAATTTTTTTTTTAACTTTTAACGCTTTCTGTGATTTTTTTGGTATTAATTGCATTTTAAAAATTTTTATTGACTACTATTTACTTTTGTTTCTCTAAGAAACTCACAGACCTCAGATTTAATATCTCTGAACAACAAAAAAAAATTAAAATAAAAGCTATATATATCATTAAAAAACATAAAAACATAAAACAACAAAAATCGCTAACACTCGCTTGCTCATATTTAACTTTATTGTAGGACGAAAAACTGCTGGCATCGAACTGAATTTTTATGAGAGCATTATGGGTATACAAAACATGCTCATCACCAATGCGTCTCAACTTACAACTCTTTTTCCCTCATTCAGCTTACGGAAGTTGCACACAAGAGCAGTCAAACTTTAGCAAAAGCTCTCATACGTCACAATTCGGGTTGTGGGAAGGGCGAATAGCTGGCAGACTTACCAACACACAGACCCAGTCGCCGTCACCGACATTTCGTGTCGTGGCCAAATTGATCACGAGCGCTGACTTGCAGACTAGCTGCTGGCTGCTGGCTGCTGGTTGCCTGACTGATGGCCTCAACTGAGCTTACTCGGTGGGTTGGTAGGTCGCGCGATTATTTACTTGCTTAAACTTTGTAAAATGAAAAAAAAAAAAATAATAATAATAAAATAAATAAAAATTAAAAATTATTATAATAAATAAGAAATCACAAGGAAAATGCTACAAAGGAAAAATTGCCGAAAATTACACTAAAACAAAAGATGACGAACTGACATCACCTACGGCTACAACAACAGCGTCTTTGAAAGACTGCAACATTAATGCAGGCAAAAGGGAATGGCGATCAAAAGCATCAACGTATAAATATTGAATATTGAATTGAATGGTCGCGGCTGGCTGGCTGGCTGAATAAATGACTGAGTGACTGTCTGAGTGTCTGGCTGAGGTAGCGAGTGAATGACTGACAGACTGACTGACTGGCTCTTACACATTATCGCCAATCAAATTACAGTTAAACTTTTCAATATTTTGGCAGATTCTTTTGTGTGCCGGTTTTTTGATTTTATTTTTTTACGCTTGCCTTTGTTTTGCAAGCAAATAATGCAAGCAATCATTTTGCAACAATGTTTTTGTTTCCCTACTGTAACCGCTGGCCATAGGAATAGCAATAGTGAATGACGCTGCTGTTAGTGTTGCCGCTGCCGTAGCTGCGACTGCGACTGCTGATGTGGGTGCTGTGGCTGCTGTGAGATGTCATAGGTCAGTCGCAAGCAAAGAGGTTAGAAACAATCAGATTTAGTAAAAAAATAAACCTTTTTTTAATATTTTTTTTTTGCCGTGCCGTGTTTGTAAGCTGCCAACTTTATGGGTCAATAAGCGCTCACAAATTGGAAAATATAACCTAAAACCGCAAGCAAATCTGTGAAGAAGCGGCAGTTGATCCTCTGTCGACGTTGCAGTTGTAAAGAAGACGAGTTATTTAATAGTTGTAAGCATATTTTTTCCAACTTTTCTTACCGTCAGTCGATGCGCTGCACAATTTGTTGGGCAATAGCGAGCACCGCCAGCAATGCCAAGCGCTAACGATTTCTCATTAAGCGACTAATTCGCGTCGTAAAAATGCATTTTTATGCATTATTAGCTAGAAAATTTAATTTTTCAATTTCTAATTTTATTTTTTTTGGTTTTTAATTTTTATTTTATTGGTGTCTTCTTCTTTTTTGGTGCCAAAGGTGCGCCAGTAATAAATCTTTATGGGTGGGTAGCGCTTCTTTTGACAAAAGCCAATCAATTTTCGGCTTATGTTTGAAAACTTTACCAAATTAGTTAGTTAATTGATGAAAGAGGATAATGCTTTGATGAAGGAATGCCAGTTTGTAACATCAAAATATTTTAGTTAAAATTTATTTTTTTTTTAATTTTTTTTTTCAATAAAATACCGTAGTAAAAACTTTTAATTAAATTATCTTCACTTTCTTGTCTAACTCAGAAATGTATAAAAATATCACCGGTCAGCAAAATATTCTTTTTTTTATTCTGATCTCATGCATTTAAACACTCCTCAAATATTCATTTTCAATTCATAATGCCTGCTTTTGCTTGTTTTTCTTCAAACAACTATTAGCTCTTAGTTAAAAAATAATTCAAAACTGATCTGAATCTTAAAAAAATCATTCACATGATGCCGTCTCCAAAAATGTGAAACTTGTACGGTTCACAAGGAACAAAAAATTGTCGACAGTAAATGCGATAGCTCTCCTCTGCCCTGGCTGGCTGCCCACAAGGCTGCAAGCAATAAGTTCATCAAAAAATACATAGAAAAATAAATTTGATTTTGTGTGTCTCATCACTTAACTTAGTCTAGGTTATCAGATAGTTCGATAAATACTAGCTACGAACTACACACGTGTCGGCAACCTCTTGACGGAAAATCGACAGATATAGGTATGTATATCGATCGCCACCTGATGGTATAGGTATGGGGTAGTGCCTTTTGCAGATATACACTTCATAGACTCTCTTTCAGGCTACCCAATTTCAGCTGTTAAGTAAGCAACAAATAATATTTAAGTCAATTTAGAGAACGCGGATATCTTCATCTTCAGAGGCAGTCAGTTAGGCGTGTGGCCCCTAGCGATGAATTCAAGCTTAAACGGTAGTGCAGGAGAGGGACAAACAAAACAAACTATCTCTCACTTAGGAACCTGTCCACAGGACATAATGCAAAACTGTAGCGCAAATGAATTTGCCGTGAAAGGCACGACGAAGCAGATTTTATCGGTAGCTATATGCGAACTGCTACCCCAAGATTTTACTTTTGAATATACGCCAACCGGATGAATTTAAATCTGTATAAATTTGATGGATATGAGATCATAAGAGATCATATGAAATTTACTCTTCTAAGAGAGAGAACATATCTTAGATAATGAGAGTATATCTTTGGGGAAACATTTATGGAACTTAAATCAAAGGAAATATTTAATGTTAGCAGAAGGAATTTTTCATTGAGAAAAATTTCCAAAGTAGTTATTGTTGGTACATAAAATTCACAAAATAATTTTTTTCTTATCTGAAAAAAATATATATAAAATGTACTAGAAGCTTATATATTATAATTGAAATTTGGTGGCAACTCTTCATACGCTCATCATGGTCTACCATATAAGAGTTAATTGTATGTTGGTAACAGAACAGTTTGCAATTCGGCCCTCCAAACACGTGCTGTCTGCTTATTTTTGATAGTAATTTTTTGCTCGAAACTCATTTTCTAATCTTCAAACCAAATGTTCTGAATTGATATATGCTGAGCCGAATTTCATGAATTTTCGAGAGAGTATTTGAGTAGAAAACGCATTTAAAATAAAATCAAGCAGCACAGAACTGTGTCAGAAGCAGCCTATGGAATATACCTTGTATAATCTCAAAATGTCTTGTGTCCCTTGTGTACACATGAGTTTCCATAGATCTAATTTAAGTTGCTTTCAAATACGTAAAATGATCTTCCAAAATATTTTTCATAGCATTTTTATTATCTAAATTTGCCCCTAATAAGCTTAAATATTAAATATACGTAAATGTATATGTCTTGACATTTTTATCAGGCCAATTTCAGCAAAGTATTTTATCGGAATAAGGAATTATTATTACAATATTATTTTTTAAATACTTTTTTTCTATTTCACCACTACTACTTAAACTATTAACAAAGACAATTAATAATATAATACTCAAAATACAACAAACTGTCCAATTCCATTCGTTAAAAGAGCATATTAAATAACAATTGTGCTCAATTCCACAAAAAAAAAATCAAAAATTTCATAAATTTTCACAAACTGTTATAAACTTAACTGTTAAAGATTTATTTTTTCTCAGTTAAATAATATACTTTTTAGTTATGCAATCAAATTTTTACTTTCATCTCTTTTACTTTGCTTGAACAAATTACTTTTTACTATAAATAAACCTCACAATTGTATTGTGCTTCAATTTTCGCCGAGCGGAAGTACGCTCGGTATTTACACACATATTTATTCGTAGCTATCTATAAGATATACAGCTCTTTTCTACATAACTCAAGCTAAGTATAATGCCAACTCAAGCGATTCATGAGTACCATGATAGGCTACAAATGCGTGGAGTCGTCACCAATTTGCTCCCACCCGCCCGATGCTGTCAAAAAGTTTTAATGCGATTACGTTGAGATTTTTTTTATTTTTATGTAATTTTTCAATTTAACAATTTATCAGATTGCTCAAAAAATAAAATCAAACAAAACAAATAAAATAAAATAGCATAAATTAAAATTAAATAAAATAAAAAACAATGAAATAAACTAAATAAAATAAAATAAAACAAAATACAATAAAACATAGAAAAATAAACAGCAAAATAAGAAAAAAATAAAATAAATATAATAGATTCAAATAAAACAAAATAAAATAATACAAAATAAAATAAAAGAAGAATAAAATATAATATAATACAATATAACAAAATAAAAGAAAATAAAATAAAATAAAATAAAACAGAATAAAATATACAACAAAATAAGACAAAAATAAAATAAAATAAACTATATTAGATTAAAATAAGACAAAATAAAATGATATGAAAAAAAATTAAATGTAACTAAATTAAATAAAATAAAATAAAAAAAATAAAATAAATAAAATAAAATAAAATAAAATAAAATAAAATAAAATAAAATAAAATAAAATAAAATAAAATAAAATAAAATAAAATAAAATAATATAAAATAAAATAAAATAAAATAAAATAAAATAAAATAAAATAAAATAAAATAAAATAAAATAAAATAAAATAAAATAAAATAAAATAAAATAAAATAAAATAAAATAAAATAAAATAAAATAAAATAAAATAAACTAAAATAAAATAAAATAAAATAAGATTAAATTAAACTAAACTATTGTTGTAATTTTTTCACTATTTCCAAAAAAATATGCTCTGAAACAGTTCCATTTAAACGAAAACCAAAATAAAAAAAATCAAATTAAATTGAAAAAAAAAATAAAAAGAATATATATATAAATAAATATGATAAAAAAGCAAAACTCGCAATTTGTAATTTAAGGTATAATAAATGACAAAAATTAATAATAGGTAAATTAATGAACAGTTAGTTAATATTGCAGTAAAAGCAACGCCTACAAGATCAGCAAACAAACACTTCCTACAATTTTTCAAACAAAAAGTATAAATAAATTATTGAATTAAACAGCGAGATAAATTTATATACACGAGTACATTATTTTCACAAAATCAACTAAAGAAGCGTATAATTGAGCATACACTCGTATGTATAAACATATGTATGTATGTGAGCAGCGTTGCGCAGCGCCAAAGAGCCAAAGCACACATGCAAACACACACCCCCTATCAAACCAACTGTCGTCTAATAATGTCAAAAGTCATTTACCGCGCTAAAAATCACGTTTCGACAATTTGACAATTCGACGATTTGACAATAACGTCAATTTGATGACGAAAACCAATTAAGTTAGACATGAAAAGGAGATAAAGAGAGGAAGAAGAAAAAAAACAAAAAAAAAACTTAAAACATAAAATAAGCAAAAAAAAAGAAGAAAAAAAGATACAAATATATAAACAACGGCAAGCGAATATGTTGCTTTGAAACAAAAAAAAACTAAATAAATGTACGAAATTAATGAAAATTGAAACAATCAGTCAACCAGTCACTCACACGCTCACTCAACCCGCGATCAGCTGCTGTTTCAAGCACATTGATTTATATACATATTTATCGACATACGAGTATGTATGTACCATATGCACATGCATGTAACTAAATAGGACAAAACAGCACACAAATGAAGTGATTAACCCACGACGCGACGCTAATGTGCGGCCACTTCTCCATTGCCGTCATTGCCGGTACTGTTGTATTAGCAACAATAACAACTACACCAATATGGGGAAATCAATCACAAAGTATTTAAATTGGCAACTCTTTAACTGTATGTATCTATATGTATAAATATAAGTGGAAGCGGTTGTACGAACACTTATGGGCGATACTGTGTGAGTTTGGCACGAACGGTATAAAATACCCACCTACGTCACATTAGATATATGTATGTATACAGAATATATGTAAATGTGTATATGAGTTTTTATAGCGGAGGTTATTGAAAGTAAATATTTATTCTGATATGAACTTAATATTTATTAAAAACTGGCGTTGGTTTATAAATCACCGCATTGTAAGGACTTATGCGACTAGTTCAAATTATATGCGCCAAAATCTTTAATCTAGGATAGTTTTGTGGTAAATATAGATGAAAGCTGAGCTTCTCCATTGGTCACACAAGCTATTATTGCTACTCTAAGACTAACACTCCAGTCCTTTAATATAAACCTGATCACATATATACATATCCATATATTCTATTTAGCTTGGCTGACTGGTTGATAGCAGAAGTTTAGAGATAAATTATATTAGTTTCATCCCCCATGTGTACCCAACCATATAAGACTAAACCTCGGACCACCGTGGTTTCAGCCTCTGCCGCTTATGAAGATGTCGCATAAGTACACTTCAACTACACCTTGGTCTGTAGACAGGCCCCGAGTACTTTAGAGGTACATTTTAATTGCTCTAGTATTCAAGATTCCATTCAAGATTTTAGATAATATTTAAAGGCGCTGAAAGATCTGAGGCAGTTGCTTAATGCTCTTGTCCATAAGACTACAACTTCGCGCTATCTTGACTTCCCAGCACCATTGCTTTAACCTTTTGTTCGTTATGATATACCCAGAAACTGAAACAAAAAGAATTGCACACCTGCTTCAGCTTTGAATATATCGTATATATCGTGAATGAGACAAAAATTCTGTTTCTGTATTTTTATACACCAATTAGTGTTATTATATTCATTTTGAAAACTTGGAAAGATTTCTCTTTAGGGTAAACCTAACTCACCACCTTCAGTCGATAGGGGAGACTAATGCCTTCTTCTTTTTCAGATAACTACGAAAGTAGAGATCTGACAAAATCGCAAGCACTATAAAGTGAATGTCCATCAGACAATACTCAGACAGAACGCTCACAATGTGCGATAATTTTTATCTTAAGATGGCAAGGAGGATCTAGTTGGGGAAAATATAACCTTAAAAATTAAAGACTTGCATTATCATCTTTATAAGGTCTATCTTATCAATCATGTACAAAAATTATTGCTTGTTTATATGTGAATTAGAAACAGATTTATTACTTCAAAAATAATACAGAAAAATTCTTTGTATTAACATGATGAGTACCGATCGTATCAACATGGAATACATGCTTTGATCTGGTAAGTTAAACAAGAGAGTATTCACTATATACCATACTTCTGGCATCTTAGCGCTAATACGAGTAAATTGGGGAAAAAGAACAGTCAAATCTTCACAGGCAAAAAGCTGGACGAACGACTTAGAAAGGTTGAATTGAAAAATCTGTACTAAGGCTTATCGAAATTGAATTTCCCGCCTTGAACTGCAATATTTTCTGAAATTAGCTCTGAAAACTATCTATATCTTAAAGCTTTTGGTTTATTTTGTGACTTTTTATTGATCCAAATTTGATTACTTTGATGACTTAGCTTAAACAAAATTTAATTGGTGACATACGTGTATATTTTTTCAAAACATATTTATATTATTAGCAGCACGCGGACTTCATTAGTGAATTTTTTATCAACTAGGCTCTAAATCAATAAAGACATACATATATATATATACATACATATAGATGACAATTATGATATCACATTTAATCCTCAGAAATATGTGGAATTCATTAGTTATGAAAACCCAAAGAATTTTTTGGGGAAATATAATTTTTAACATTTATTGAAACTAAAAATTACAAAAAAAAAAAAAGTAAAAAAAATAAAAGTTTGTCTAAAACTTGTCGCCAGTAATTGAAGCGATTAATTGCCAAAAAAATTGGCTGGCTTAGAATATATATATACATATATACATATGCATGCGTGTATATAAATCAAATTACACAGTTATTTTTACAAATTCACAAAATGAAAATGAAATTTTGTATTTCAATCAAATTCCTAACCGAAAACTCGTTCACACTGCGCCGACAATTTAAGACATTAATCAAATAATGTTATTATCGCTCAAGCTAAATCTGCTGAAAAAATCTAAACCTGTTGATTGACTGTCAACACACAGACGACGTTTGTAGGCGCGTGCTCCAAATCTCCCGCCATTCTCTCTGCTACGCCGCCTCAAGACACATTCATATTCGTACATATGTACATACGTGTACATATGTATGCGTTCGAGTTCAATTCTACACAAATCACTTTCAAGCAAAAATCGATTTCTGTTTGAACAGAACTAAAATAATAAAAATAATAAAACAACAAATAAAAAAATAAATAAAAAAATATAGAAGAAAAAAATTAAAAAAAATAAAACAATATATCTAAAAAAAATTAAATAAATTTAAATTTTCATTGTACGTAAAAACATACTTCAAAAATTAATAAAAAATTTAAAATGATAAAAAACTAAATATTTTAAAATTTAAATTAATTTAATTTAAATATATAAGTAAAACTTTCCTTAAACAAATTTGCAATAAAATAGCTACTCATACAATTTCAAAAAAAAAAAAAATATTAATAATAATAATAAAAATAATTTGCAATCGAAGTCGTTAGCCACACTAGTGGGCGTGTGTGACATGAAAATTGTAAACGAAATGGAGCAGTAACACTTGTGGTCACAAACCCAACCGAACGCTGCTGGCGGCTTGGTGGTCCATTGTGGGCACTTGGACAGTTGGTCAGTTGTGTGGTGCAGAAAATGCAACAGAAAAAAGAGCGAAAAAATGCCAACATATTGCAGCTGCAACGCATTTATTGTATACTTTTTGTCAAGTTGAAGTGGATAAATTGACTATAAATGCATATTTCTTATATATATTTGAATATACTTTTTTGTTAATTTTCAGTTAAATATATCTGTATCTGTTTGTAGCATGAAAAGCAGCCGTCTGCAGCTGATGACGTTGACATTAATAAATTTCAATAAAATTCCTTTGGTTGGCTAGCGTAACTGTCACCTGCCTATAACTACTAAATGCTATAAGAAGCAAATATGTATGCATATATATGTATACACCAGGTCTGCATCGTAACGAAACATTTCACGTTAATCCCAAAACTGCACTCAATTCAGTTGAAACATTTGAAAATATTATCGGTAAAACAGTTATTAAAATAAATGTTAATTCCTTTTTACACGAAGCGAAATGCTGTTAAATCGTTAACAGATCATGTAAAATGTTAAAACTGAAGTGTGCTGTTAATATTCGTATCACAGCAGGCAGGCATGTTAATCTTAACATCAGCGTTGAGTTTGTGCGGTTTCAACATTAACAGTTTTATTTTGGGGCACCGAAACGTAACAAAATTATATCCTTAAGTTTATTTTTCCTATAAACAAAACGAAACATCGTCTCGTTTGCTGAGCATCCCTGGTATTATTAGAATTTTTTATACAAATTTATACAAATATTTTTGTTGGTTTTTATGTAAAACCTAAATATATATCTTAATCCAACATCGAGGTCGCAAACTTTTTTGTCGATATGAACTCCCAAAAAAATTACGCTGTTATCCCTAAAGTAACTATAATAAATGTAGGCATAATGAAATGTGAGTTAAGATCGGGAATAGAGTAAAGCACGAAATAAACAAGCAAAAAAAAATTAATTCAAAAAAATTTAATGATTTAAAATGAACTAAAATATAATTTACATTTTTTTTTTGTTTTTTTTTTTAATTTTTAAAATAAACAATATAAATAGGAGTGATTGATTAGTAACAATATATAAATAAAAATAAAATAGTAATAATAAATACATGTATAATAAAATATTTGTGCCTTTTATTAATTTAATTTTTACATCACCCTGTTCCATCCCTTAATTCCATCAAATATGGTAAATATAGAGCACCAAGCAGTTATTTTTTTATATTATTTTTTATATAATTTTTACTTATATATATATATATTTAATTATTCAGCATTTAATAAAATGATTTTTTAACACTTTTTTAATGTCTATTATAAGCCAAAATTATGTACATATATTATGTATGTACTCCTAGCTGAAGCAATTATGCGGGCGTAAAGCACAGTAAACCATAAAAAATAAACTTGTTCCATTTTTTATGGCTGGTAAAATTAAAAGTTCGCTTTTTTGCCAAAATTGTGCATACATAAAACTGCTAACCGTTCCAAAGCGGTACATAAGGTACGCGTTTAATGTTTTTTTTTTTTGTTTTGAAAGCGAGTACTTTTGTATAATTTATGAGCATCGTTAAACATGTGCTTACTGCAATAATACTGTAAAAAATTAAAATAAATAAATTTATTCGCCAGTAAAATAAAGATATTTATTTTTGTTGAAAATTACAAGAACAAAGTCAAGGACGAAATAGGGTTGTTTGGAAATAAATTTATTTAAGATTTCCGAGATCTGAACTTTTTTAACCCTTGTAGAACTTTCAAAAAGTTAAAAACTTTCTTTTTGAATTTTTAGAATTTACGTATATTCTTTGTAAATTTTTGGTCAATATGATGACTGCAAATAAATATCAGTGTTTAAAAAAAAAATATATATATAAAAAACTATTCCCAAAGGGAAACAACTCAACTAATCAGTTTTAAACAGAGATGCTCAACTAACGAAACGTTATCATTTCGTTTTGTATTATCGAAACGAAATGAAATTTTTAATGTTGAAACCGCAAAAACTAAACGCTAACATCAACTTTAAAATAATTGTTTTCTGTCATTACAGCACACATCACTTTTAACGTTTAACATTATCTGTTAACAATTAACATTAACGACAACGACATTTATTTTGGTAATTACTTATCCATAACATTTCCAAATGTATCAACCGAAACGATTGAAATTTTTTCGATTAACGTGCAATTTACCGTCTTGCTTTAAAATGGTTGTCTGTTATGATATTAACAGTATATGTTAATGTTTAACATTGTCTTTTAGCGATTTAACATTAACGACAGCAAATATAGAAATATTGGAAAATTCAGGTCTTAATATATTTATCAGTGTATTCAAAGATGAGATTTGACCTTCTTATTTGTTCTCGAATAATTAGCTGGTTGAACACTTTCTAAAAAACATCAATTGATATTTCTGATTTAGGTGGTATAGTAACTATAGGTTTTTATGTCGGCTGTGGAATTAAGAGCGGAAATTGAGCCTGAACATATAGCGAAGCATTTCATTTTGTGTTTAACTAGGTTTATAGCTTCAGATGTGGCAATAATTTCAGTTGAGTATATTGAACTATAGTACAGAACAGTTGATGTTTTGATAATTTCATTTTGTGAAATGCTATGATTGATTTTGGATCCATCAGTATAAATGAATGTGTAGTTTTGGTATTTACTTTTGATCTCGTTGAACATCGACTGAAACTGAAGCGGATTTGTGTTGGACTTGTTAGGGGTATGTAGTGCAGTGTTAATTGTTTTTGGGTTAAATGAGCAGGGAAGAAATCGGAGATACTATTTATAGTTAGATTTATGGGCACATCTACTGCTGAGAATTGTTCCATAATTCTAGTTAAGGCAGGTTTAATTTGAAGGAGATTTCTCCTCTTTTTGAGGTTCTTTCCGATAGTGGATTGTCTTCTCTTGTTATAAAAGCTTTAAATAGCTTAGCTGTAGTTTAGTCTCTGCGTTTTTCAAAGTTATTATTTTCAAATATATTTGCGGTTGGTATATGGCGTAGTGCATTCGAAGAGGTTCTTATTGCTGCGCGTATTTGTGATTTAACTTTGTTTAAAAGATATTTAGGAGCATATCCATATTAAGTATATTATTTGAATAAAAATCAATATTTCGTAGGTCTTCTATTTAATATCGGCTTGTACTGGAAAATCATTCGAAAACACGTATCTTTAGTGCAAAGAAAACTTTTCAAAAATTTTCTCTATTCTTTAATGTTTTTTAGAGATTTTGTACTTCCTGAGAAGCAAAGGTGAATGAAAAAATTTCACTCAATACGTTTTAATGTGACTAAACCCACTTTAACAAATTCAAAAGGTTCGGTAATTATTATCCAGAAAACCTTAAACAGAAATACAGAATAGAACAAGAATAAAAAGTGAAAGGGTTAATGGACTAAACAAAAATAGAAGAAAAAATACTGCTTGTCAAAAGCTACGATGATGAATGAGCGATGAGCGATATTCTAATTAGCCCATTGATGAGTTATGAACTACCAAAACTGCTTAATTGGAAACTTTTGCTGCTGAAAATGACAACAATAATGTCTTCGAAGATTATCAGCAGTTCGAACCGATGACCGTCAAGAGCAACAGTGGTAACTGCAGCGAGCGATGATGTTGCTTTTGTTGTAGCAGTTACGTAAGAGCATTCACTAAATTGACCGATACAAAATAAAAACAGAAACAGAAAAATGAGGAAAAAATAACAAAAGCAGTCAAACAAAGAAGTGTAGAAGAAATTATGAAACAATGAAATGAAATCTCAACAAATGCGAGTTGTGCACGGTTTTGCTTCTTCTTATTATTCTTCTTTATATTCGAAAGAAAAAAATAATTAGTTTATAAATGTTATGACCAAAGTTGGAGATGGAGTGGCTGGTTGGCGGTGGCAAGTTATTCGTGTCGACTATGGCATGACATTATCAATGCTTAGCGAATGCAGAGATGGATGAACGTAGACGCGCATCGGTCGCCGGTTAAATGCTCAACTGATGCTGCAGAGGCTATGGAGTAGCACTTGGTCACCCTTTTACCGTACCAATAGTACAAATATATTATAAACATATATATTTGTAAATCTATTTGCTTTTGTCTAAACATTTTTTCAATTGTCACGACTGATATGGCAAGTTATTATTGTTTGTTTTTACCTTAAGCTTTGTTTCAATTGTTTATAATGAAAAAATATATATAAAAAAATGTATGTAAAATAAAGAAAAAATGCACAATGCAGGGTAACAAAATGTCGTAAGCCGATTTGTGCCGCAATCTACGACAAGGCTGTTATCAATGGACACCAACAACAACAAATTACCGCATACAATTCAATTTGCTTAATTTTGTCCGAACTGTAACTGTGACAGTTGCCATTTCCGCTAGCACTGGTCCCGTGGCTCAACATCAATATCAGAGCGCGGTCACTTGGCTGTCTGACTGGCTGGTTGGCTTCTCCAATCTTCTATATTACAGTTCATTACTCGTGGTGCTGTGGTCTTTCATAATCGCGCGGCTGAAACGTGCACATGATTCGTAATGCATGTGTAATAGATATTTATTCGAAAGTCAACAGTTTTAACGCTGTTTTTCCTTTTCGTTTTGGCGTCTTCTTCGCGTTGTGTATGGTGTATTTTTTCATCTTTTGTACTACTACTACTAATTCGTAAACTAATTACAGGCTATTTTCCTCAATTTGTCGTAGTTGTCGATTTAGTTTTTCGTGATTGTTTTGTTTTTTTTTTCTTTTTTATTTTTATTGACAAATGATGTGGTAATATGGGAAAATTAGGAGAATTCAGCTTGTTGATTTTTCAAAAATGATTTTCTAATTAATTTAAGTTTCTTTTTATTAGCAGTTTAACGTAATTTATTTTAATTTCTTTTGTATTAATTTATTTAATATTTTAATTTATTTTATTTTATTCAGTTAAATTAATTAACTTTTTGTTAAAAGTTTTTAGTGAGCTAAAGACCTGGTTTGCGTGTATGAATTGAATATTTTATTATTGTTTTAAGCTTTTATTATTTATGTCAAAGTTGATTAACGCAAGAGTTGATTATTTTATTTTATTTATTTTATTTTATTTTATTTTATTGTAATTTGTTTTATTATATTTCATATTAATTTATTTCATTTCGTATTCTATTGTTTATTTTTATTTTGTTTTATCTAATTTTATTTTACTTAATTTTATATTATCTTATTTTAATTCAATTTCAGATTACTTTACTTTATTTTATTTTAATTTATTTTTTATTTTTTTCTAATTCTATATTATTTTATTTTTCTTTAGTTTATTTTATTTTATTTTATGTTATTTTATTTTATTTTATTTTATTTTATTTTATATTTTTTATTTAAATTTATTTTATTTTATTTTATTTTGTGTTATTTTATTTTATCTTATTTTATTTTATTTTATTTTATTTTGTTTTATTTTATTTTAATTTATTTTATTTTATTTTATTTTATTTTATTTTATTTTATTTTATTTTATTTTATTTTATTTTATTTTATTTTATTTTATTTTATTTTATTTTATTTTATTTTATTTTATTTTATTTTATTTTATTTTATTTTATTTTATTTTATTTTATTTTATTTTATTTTATTTTATTTTATTTTATTTTATTTTATTTTATTTTATTTTATTTTATTTTATTTTATTTTATTTTATTTTATTTTATTTTATTTTATTTTATTTTATTTTATTTTATTTTATTTTATTTTATTTTATTTTATTTTATTTTATTTTATTTTATTTTATTTTATTTTATTTTATTTTATTTTATTTTATTTTATTTTATTTTATTTTATTTTATTTTATTTCATTTTATTTTATTTTATTTTATTTTATTTTATTTTTTTTTCTCTTTTCATCACCATAAGGGTATACATCAAGTATCGGTTGCTTTGCAACAAAATACTTAAAACTATTGTTTTTACAAGTTGAATTATTTATCAGTAAAAATAAAATTAAAAATATTTACAATTAAAATGGATACAGATCATGTTGATTACAGGTCAATAAAAAATAGCTAATAATAATTAGTCTAAGTTCAAAAATTTCCTAACTATAGTCGTTGTTGATAATATAATAGCCTTTTGTATCACGTGCCGCTTTTCCATCATTTTAAGTTTGTCAAGACTTTTGTTTAGAGTTCTTGGTATAACACCGGTAGATGATATAATGATTGGAATTATCTCCACATTTTGCAGTCTCCACATATCTTTGATTTCGTGTGCTAAGATGTGATACTTTCTACACTTCTCTGTATAGCACTCTTGTAGGTTGCGTGTGTTTGGTACACCTATGTCTATTAGCAGCGCCCGTTTTTCTCGCTTGTCGATTACAGTTATGTCAGGTCTATTGTGTGGAGTGGGATGATCCGTCAGTATTGATCTATTGATCTATCCCAGTAGATCTTCGTTAAACTGCTCTCTAATACTGCTTGTGGGTTGTATTTGTAATACGGACATTCCTCCGTAATTAAACCGTATCTTAGTGCAAAGCATTGGTGCACAATTTTAGCGACGTGGTTATGTCTTGTCAGGTAATCGGTAGCTGATAGTGGGGCACATGCACCGGTAATATGGTGAATTGTTTCCGGTTGTTTTTGACATCGTCGGCATAAATCGTTTTCAATGGCGGCGCGGATAATATACTTCGGATTCTGACTTCGGATGGTGTATCCCGAATTTTGTAAGTAGCGTCCTTGTAGTCCTTTTTACGCTTTCCAAATCTGTATCAGACCATTTTATTGTTCCAAATGTATACGTTAGAACAGGGATAGCATACGTGTTGATGGCTTTGAAGAGGTTGAAACCATTAAGATGCGACTTTATTAAGTTTTTCACTCGCTCGATGTATTCATCCGTTGTTGCGCGGACGATTTCAGAGTGATGCATTCTTTTAGCTTGAGTCAAGCCAAGGTATTTATATGTATCATTTTCTGACATGGCACAAATTCTCTCATTATTTGACAACTCGAAGTCTCGCATAACAATTTTTCCACTTACTACACTAAGTCGACGACATTTTTGTGTACCAAATGACAAACTGATGTCATTAGAAAAGTCTTCGGTTAATTCTAATAGTGTTTTTAGTTGACGTTCATTTGAAGCGTATAGCTTAATGTCATCTATATATAATAGGTGGGAAAGCTTATGTTGAGATGAACGTGATCCTTTTATATTATTTTATTTTATTTTATTTTATTTTATTTTATTTTATTTTATTTTATTTATATTTTATTTTATTTTATTTTATTTTGTTTTATTTTATTTTATTTTATTTTATTTTATTTTATTTTATTTTATTATATTTTATTTTATTTTATTTTATTTTATTTTATTTTATATTATTTTATTTTATTTTGTTTTATTTTGTTTTGTATTATTTTATTTTATTTTATTTTATTTTATTTTATTTTATTTTATTTTATTTTATTTTATTTTATTTTATTTTATTTTATTTTATTTTATTTTATTTTATTTTATTTTATTTTATTTTATGTTATTTTATTTTATTTTATTTTATTTTATTTTATTTTATTTTATTTTATTTTATTTGATTTTATTTTATTTTATTTTATTTTATTTTATTTTATTTTATTTTATGTTATTTTATTTTATTTTATTTTATTTTATTTTATTTTATTTTATTTTATTTTATTTTATTTTATTTTATTTTATTTTATTTTATTTTATTTTATTTTATTTTATTTTATTTTATTTTATTTTATTTTATTTTATTTTATTTTATTTTATTTTATTTTATTTTATTTTCTTTTATTTTATTTTATTTTATTTTATTTTATTTTATTTTATTTTATTTTATTTTATTTTATTTTATTTTATTTTATTTATTTTATTTTATTTTAGTTTATTTTATTTTATTTTATTTTATTTTGTTTTATTTTATTTTATTTTATTTTATTTGATTTTATTTTATTTTATTTTATTTTATTTTATTTTATTTTATTTTATTTTATTTTATTTTATGTTATTTTATTTTATTTTATTTTATTTTATTTTATTTTATTTTATTTTATTTTATTTTATTTTATTTTATTTTATTTTATTTTATTTTATTTTATTTTATTTTATTTTATCTTATTTTATTTTATTTTATTTCATTTTATTTTATTTTATTTTATTTTATTTTATTTTATTTTATTTTATTTTATTTTATTTTATTTTATTTTATTTTAGTTTATTTTATTTTATTTTATTTTAGTTTATTTTATTTCATTTCATTTCATATAATGTTATTTATTTTTATTTTGTTTTATATTTTTATTTGATTGAATTTTATAAATTTAAATTAATTTATTTTTAATTAAATTATTTTACCTTATTTTATTTTTTTTTTACTTTTTTTTCATTTTTTATTTGTTTATTTTATTTTTTTTTATATTGTGTTATTATTATTATTTTTTTTAAGAATTTATTCAACTTTGCTTTATATTTATCTAATTGATATTATTTATTTATTTCATTTTATTAATTTCATTCCATTTTATCTATATAATTTTTCCATTACTTAATTTTAACTTTTAATTAATTTAATTCAATTAATATATTTTGTTTTAATTTGTATTATTTTATATTAAAGTGATACCATTCAAAGGTGATATTAAATACAGTTTTAATTCTAAGATTTAAAAAGTGTTTGTCCCGCTGTTCTTTGCATTTCAAAAAAAAAAGTTATTTGTTATAACTCATAGCCAGCAATTTTCTTGTCAATTTTCAATAATTCCTAACAACAACTCGAACCATCGTTAGATCAAATAACACAAAATTAAATTCACCGACAATCGAAATCCATATCTGCCATCTCTTTAGGAAAGTCACTGACCGCATCAGTTGAGATAGTATTTAATTCAGACAGAGCGCTGTCAGAGAAGGCTCACCGAAGCATATTAATTCGCGGCGAACATATCTTTATTACAAAAACATATGTACACATGTATATTTGAAGTCACTGCATGACAGCGCGAGTAGATGTGATTGAGTTTTATTTTTATTATATTATTTTATTTATTTAGTTTTCCTTTTTTCATATAGCAAACATTTATGCGTTTCAATTGAGTGAACGCCTTGAACTTCCGTTTGTCGAGTTCAAGACGTCGACATTGCTGAAGAGTGTCTCTCTGTAGTAGCTAAGTGAGTAAATAAGTAAGTGAGGGAGTAAAATGTGCCACAGATCATGAGTACCATTTCGTTAGGGTTGTGTGTTTTTGATTTTTCTTAGCACCTTACCTTTTAAAAGAAATTTATATAATTTACTAAACTGAATAATGGCTTAACCAGTGGCTTAAACAGCCATGAACTGTTTAGGGTTTGAAAATTTTGGCGAGTTATATACTCACATACTATATGCTGTATATTTAATAAAAAAAATATATATGTATATATATACAATTAAAAATAATATCAAACAAAATAAAAGACAATCAAAAAATATATAATAAAAAAAATAAAGAAAAAATAACTCAAATATAATTAAGTAAAATCAAAATATATAAAAAATAATAAAATAAAAAAACATAAAAAAATAAAATAATACAAAATAAATTTAAACTAAATTAAATTAAGTTAAATAAAAAAGTAAAATAAATGAAAAGAATTAAAAAAAATAATAAAATAAAATATATTAAATAAGAAAATGAAATAATATAAAATAAAATTTAAATTAAATAGTTAACTTAAAAAAGATCAAATAACATTAATTAATTAAAATTAATTAAATAAAAAGCAAATAAATTAAAACAAAATAAAATAATATAGTATATACTTTAAATGAATACTGTAAATGTGAATTTGAGTGAATTATAAATTCCCCCTACCCTCTTCTTATAACGCTGTTACCGCTGCGAAATCAAAATCGCAAAAAATAGCGAATTATGTCTACATGCTACATACCACCGTCCGTCGTCGGTTGACAGCCGCTGTCTGCACGCATGCGCGTAGTTCAAGTTGAAGGCGAAATGTAATGAAATCGAGTAATATCGGCGGCAACATCACCGCCAAACGCGTTTCACACTTCACAGCCCTTGAGCGTTGAACAACAGCATTGGCGTCGCGTTGTCGCTAGCGGCCCAACAGACTGACAATACTTATATTTGCTACTAGCAAGACAACACAAGCGACAGACAAATAAATAGACACACCATGGCATGGCATGACATGAAGAGAAGCTTCAAAGCAAAGCAAGTTGGCATGTTGAACCAAGTACATGTTGCTGTTGGCCATCATCAGTAAGTTTGTCAGACGAGCAAACCTCAAAACAAGTATATACATATATACATATATGTATTTTAATAAGAAAAATCGATGTAACCGCAGACGAAAAATAGTGCACTAAAACTTAACGAAAATTGTGCACGAAGAAAGGAAATGAAAAGGAGGAAAGAGAAGAAAAAGAACCACGGAATACTCATACAAACGGCACTCAAGGTCTTGGCACTTGAAGGAGTAAAATGACTTTTAATTAAAAATTTGCATTTACCTGTATATATCTACATCCTCACATACATATGTATGAGCTTACTACTACCAGCATACCAAAAGCATAGCGCGCTAATAACAACAAAACAACTAGTACCACAACAAATAAAAAACTGAACAACACACAAGTGTTTGCACACAGTTGATTTGCAGTCTTTGTTAGGAGTGTTTTTCTTGTAAGTATGCTCACCCCCGCCCTCCGCAGGCCCAGCTCGAACGCAAGTTGCGTTGAACACACTCCTCATTTTTTCGCGGCACGAAGATCCTCATACTCGTATTGAACGTATGAGTACAATAAGATTTTGTGCGCTGATGTTGGCTCAAGTGCCCTCCTCTGTCAAGCTTCAATGCATCTCTCAGCGCGGTGCTTGGCTGTTTTTGTTTTGCGCCGATGTGGTGCATAAAGGGTGAAGAGCGTATGGCTTGGCATTAATGCTAAATGCCAAATTGTGTGAAAATCAGTCCGTGAAGTGTTTAACTTTAATGGCTGCGTGTGAAAAATCTACGAAACTGCAGTCAGATGAAATATAAAGACTTGTATTATCGCTGTACAAGAGCGTCCAGAACCGTAAGGGTCTCTCAACTGCATTATATGTAACTATACATACATATATATATATACTTATGTTTCAATGTATGTAGATGGTCGTACATATGTGTCTATTGGTGTACTGTGCGCGTCTTAACCGCTGAAATGGTTTTGTAAGGTGTGTGCACTTCAAGTAAATATATATATTTATACACATATATGTAAACACAAATGCATATACCATACATATATATCAAGTGAGGCCAAAAGTGCTTGCTTGATCATCAACTTAAGCCCTTCGACATTTTAATTTTAAATTATTTTCTCATTTTTCTTCTTCTTTTTTTTAGCATAGACAATGCAGCCGTCTATCAAATGATTTATGTGCAAAGAACGTGTTGCATGCAACAAAGCAATCATCTATGTGTTAGTGAAAGCGAAACTCAAAGTTTCGAACAAACTAATATTCACTAGTTCTGAACCAGTACATTGAGGCCCAGTTGTAGTTTTCAACGCAATCGGATGTAGAAGAATGAGAAAAAGGACCTTACAACGAACGTTAAGCACCTTTAAATTGATTTTAACCTCTCACAAAGCGTTTATACCGATCTTGAATGAGTTTGGCTTCTTGAGTATCTGTTTGTTGCTATCACACCCGGATCAATTTAATACAGCAGTTCCTTTTAGCAGAATATGAGCATATACATATAGTATTCTCTACTAATATTCATTAATGGTGGTGGAGTCGCGGGCCTCACTACCTTCGGTCTAATGTCCGCAGACAAAAAGTTCATTCTGACTTCGGAGATCAGAACATCAAAACGTCGGCTACTGTCGAAGTAAGAATCCCACCTCATTCTATGGGTCTAAAATTTGATTAATTCGTCTTTTCTGAGATGAGCTCCAGATACCTACGGCAAAACAATAGAGAAAAATCTAATATAAAATTAAAAACAAAAAATTTATATAAAGAATATTCATGCGGAGGAGGTACACACATATATGATATTAATTAAAAATTACTCTAAAAACTTAAATTCGGCTTTAATTTCATAAAAAAAAACAGTGGGTGTGAGGCATGTAATAACTTGTGTAAGTAGATAGATGATTTCTTATATAAAAGTACATTTGGAGATATTTCAAAAAAATTAAATTAATTAAAATAAAAATAAAAAAAATTAATAACGAAAAAACTATATAATTTATTGTAAAATTGTAAAATTACAAAATAATATTAAAATAAGTTATAAAAAAAATTAAAGTGAATAAAATTTTAAAAATATTTAATATTATAAAATACAAAAAAAAAATATAAAATTTTCTGTTGATGTTATAAATTTAAAAAAGAAATTAAAAAATCAGAAATTATAAATTTTCAGTTAATTTAAAATAAATTAAAATTCTCATATATAGCAAAATGCAGCAAATAAACAACTTAAAAAGAAAATTCGTTGAAAAAATCCATCTCTTTGAAAAATATTATATATTAGATATAAATCAAAAGAACTAGTGAACGCATAAAGCGCCAAACAAAATCAGTAAAAATATCTTAAGCCTGTTATTTGTCACATAAGCGCAAAGAAAAACATTGAAATAAATTACAAAAAAAATATTAAAAAAAAATTTAAAAAATGACAACAAAATATATACAATTTTTTATTTGTCCCCACATGAAAATACAAACACCACACTAACAATTTTAACAAGATTTGAGGGTAATAACTCAAGATGTTAAGATTGTTAGATTCACTTCCTACTGCTAAAGATATGTACATATATACATATGTACAAATATTTAGTTACATATTTAAATAAGCGGCCACAAATCATGCCGAACAACAAACAACTGGAGGAGCATGTCTACTCGTGGTTCCTCTAAAATAAAGTGAAAAAATAAAATTTATAACTACACAGATATATTAAATACATATAAATATTTTGTACACTATATGCTTAAATGAACCAATATACACTCTTAAATATGCCAACAAAATTAAGTGAATATTTGTAAATATATTTATATGTATATTTGGATGTTATGTCTGCTAAGGATTTTCTTACTTTGTTCACTTAAACACTTAGCGTTAGCTTTTCATTTACTCATTATTATTTATTATTACAGCCATTTTCGCTTTTTATCGACATAACATCGTCAACACATACCGTCAACATATGCGTACATATTTTTGAGTGTTATACCTACATTTATTTTTTCAATTTCAGGAAGCTGTAACAAGTTGAGCAGCTTCAGATGCTCTTACATACACGTACATATATACATATACCATACATATATGTATATACGAGTATGTACTCGTTTATTGCTATGTTATCGTATATTTAAGTATATTTCAACAATTTAAAATAAAAAAAAAAATTTTGGTGAGCGCCAATGAAGCATTTTTTACCACATATATATTTATATATAATATATAACATACATTTTTATACATACATATACATATGTATCTGTTTGTTCGTATACTTTTACTGCCGACATGATTATTAAATGCTTTTGTAAACGTTTTTGTTTTGTTTTTACTTTTGGTTTATGTTTAAAAATAATTTCAGTTTTTTACTTTCTGTATGTTGTTAAGCGTGGTATGTACTGTAGCTGCAGCAGATGATGATATTGTTTTTGTGTTTTTAAATTTTTTCGCTTTTTAACGGTCAGTTGAATTGAGCCAACAGTTTTGTTGTAATTTATTAATATTATAGTTAAAATATTTTCGGATTTTAAACATTTGTCAGAGTTGCCCTTAGAAGGTCCTTAAAGGTCATGATTTCAGGGCATATTGTCGCCAATAAAAAACTTCTATATTATAAGTTTGAGATCTTTATTTTTTAAGGTTTTCGAAAACAATGAAATTTTCTCAACATTATGAAACAATTTTTTCTCCAACAATTGGTCTATATTCTGAATATGTTGTAGGCCACAACAGTAGTTTCTAGTTGCCTTTAATGTAATGTAATTATTCATAATTATTTTTCATACAAATAAATAAATAAATACAAATTTTTTTATTCAATATTTTATAGCCTTCGAATTATCGTAAACTTCCAAGAAACGGTAGAGCATATTAATATAAGCTAAAAGAAAATGAAATCCAATTTTATGGTACAAAAATCCATTTGTTTTTATGACCATGAAATAACAAAAAAAAATTGATAAATAAGTTAAAATTATGATCTTTACAATCTCAAATAGATTTTTCAAATATAATATAATTTAATTTTTCGCAAAAAACCAGAAGTAGAAACAAATAATACAAAATTTTAATATTTAAATTCACTTTTCTTTCATTTCATAAAGACATCTGAAATAAACAAAACAAAAATCACAAACTTAGAATTTTTAAATTCACAAAAATAAATTAAAATTTTTGGTATTATTTTAAGTTAAAAAATGATTAAAATTGTAACTGTTTTTAAATGAAATCAGAGGTAAAAACATATCAAAAAACTTTTTGTGTGAAATCAAAAATAATAAAAAAAAATATTATTAATAATTCAGATGGACTTGATGATATTAAACCTCTAGGCTTTCACACAAGAAATTTTCAAAGTACTTTCTTCTTTCTTTAATATTTTAGAAATAGGATGCGATATGAGAGATCAGTCCCCCCAATTGTTGGGCAGTGCAAAAAAAAAAATATAGTACTCCTCTTCCAAAAATAGGCTACAGAATATCAATCGGTCAATAACCAGTTAAAACTTCCCCTGTGTTGAGAGGTGCAGACTTGAAAGTATAGAGAGTTTTCTTAGCTTTTCACGTTTCACTGCAGACCAGAAAGCTTTCGTAAGCTTTCACTTGCACTGCTCGTCTAGCATTCTGTGAAACCGACCGCCTTTGGTATTGATTTGTGAATGTGGATTTCAGTAATCATATTCGTGTAATTTTGGAAAAGCACGACACTCCTCGATGCAGCCAATCCAGCGCTTCTTTATTAGTAACAAAATCTACTTTTCAATTACATAATAGCAGTGGAAGTTAAAGTCTTGTATGATAGTCAAAAGTATCCAACGACGTGAAGTTCCGGTTCATTATAGAAAATTTAAGTGCTCCTGCTAGTAATTCTTCCATAAAAAATCCAATAGAAAAAAGTGGTGAACAAAAAAGTGCCAAATCTATGCTCAAATTGACCGAGCATCTAGACTAGCTGGGAAGCAAATCTGTTTATATTCGCCATTATTTCGCAAACTTTGCAATATTCTTTCACACAATCAGTTATTAATTTGGCGATTGGCGAGTTTTTGGTCATTTACGACACAGGTGATTTTTCGTTAAGTTATTTCAGTTCAAAACCAATAAAAAACAAATTTTTCTTTTACGTTTATTTTTAATTATTTTATTTTTATTATTATGCCATTTTTTCTAATATTATATTTTTATTTTTATTATATTCTTTTTGAAATGAAAGAAAGAAGCTGAAATGAAATGGAAAGATGGCAAAATTAACGTAACATAAAAGCGCACACATAACATATGTATACATATGTATGTACGTATGTATGTATGTATACAAAAGCCACAATCACAGCCAGCAGAAAAGTCGCAGAAACGTGCTTTGAGGTCTTCAACCTCAAGTCAATTGTTTAGAAAAGCGATATCGAGCTTTAAGTTATGTTGCGTTCGAAATTTTATTATTTCCCTTGCCAGCTTCTATAAATACTTACATATAAATATGTACATATATATTTATTATCCAGTGCTTTCTTATATATTATATTTATATTCTTTTTTTTTTATTCTTTTTTCTTCTGGTGTGGCCAATTGTTGTATCAATCGTCTGCGCACGCAGCAGCTCTTAGCCGGGAGTGGCGGCCCTCAACATGATAGCGCAACGGCAACAGAATGAGCAGTGGCAGTGGCAAATAACACCATTACAAAACAAAACAAAAAGCTATACACTTAAGCTGTCAGCCAAAGTCATTAGAATATTTTAATAACTGCTAAAACAGCGGTGAGGCTACAGCAACACAAATATTCTTGAAGAAATATCAAAATAAAAGTGTACTGTCCAACTGATTGCTCGGCGGGCTAAAAAGAAAAAAAATGGACTGACTAAATGACTGCTGACTGACTGCGTGACTGTCACGCCGACAAACTCATTGTGCGTCTGCCAACTCGCATATGCGCCTGTGGCTCTATGTTGTATTTGGTTCTTCAATTTATTATTGTTTTAATTTTCTCAAATTGTTATTTTTTTTTCGAATCTTTTTTCATGAACCAATGCAGGAATGCTTCAAAGCTACTCGCAGCAGTTGGTAGTAATTTTAGTTGATTTTTTACTATTGGCTTCACAGCTCTTCAATAGGCGACTGTCTTTTTTATTTTTATAACTTTTTATTTTCTTTTATTTTACTTTATTTTACACTTGAGTTTGACAAATGGCAAATCAAATTATCGCCAATAAAAAGCCAATAATCGGCAGTTAATATATGGAAAGCACACAAAGGCAAGAAATGTCTGTAAGAAAGCAGTTTGTGTTGCCACTTTTTTGCGTATATTTACAAGGAATATAATAAAATATTGTAATTAAATGTATGAAAATTTTGCAAATACTTATATACATATGCCAGCTCACATTTAGGGTTATAAATAAGTTATTAAGAAATTTCTCATCTCATAGAATGTATCTACTCATTTCCTTATAGACTTAATTTGAAGTAAATTTGGGTTTTCATTTTCTGTACCTTTCTTCAATTGAGTCATATTGACTGGGTGTTTTACTCATTCTGTGCTTATAAGAACTTATAAGCACATTTGTAATTCGTTAAGGATTTGTTCTGATTATTTTTGAATATGTTTTTGATTTCTTCTTTGATTCACTCTTTACTCATATGTACCCTTAATCGTTCAAATATTCGAAATAATCATTATTGGCTTCATATTTGACTCTTTTAATACTCACATTAACTGTTGATGACTTTTTGGGCAATACACTCCAAACTATCTATTTCACTCATATCGTTCTGACATAAACTCTTCGCAACTTCCCACCTAACTTATTTTAGGGTCATTCGACTCTTCCATGATACTTTCATTGATTTCGTTCTTGAATCTTTCTATAATCAGATGTACTCTCATTTATTGACTTCATACCCTACTTATTCTGGACTCATTATGTATTCATTTTACTCTCTGATGTTGTTTCCATTGTTTCATTGTATACTTCTATGGGATTTTCTTAATGATTTCATATAGATTCATTCTGCTCCTTGAAGTAGTTCTCATTGTCTTCTTATTTAAGTTATTCTATACATATTTATGATCTTATCGACCTCCTTTACAGTTCATTATGAACTCGTATTGATTTTTTATTTAATTCTCATTGACTCTTCGATGCGATTCTCATAGCCTTCTTATTTGATTCATTCAATACTCAATGATACTCTTATTGACATCATTTACAGTTTATTAGAGTGTCGTTTTGGGTTTCTTTGTAATTCTTGCTGACTAGTGCTTTCTTATGTGAACTTTTACTGACTTCAATCTCATTTTGCTTTCATTTCGACTTTCATTTAAAGAAAATTATCAATATTTTAAGTAATTTTAAGGAATGTCTTCAGTTTTTCTATTCTTCGACTTGTTTTGTCAAATTTTACAAGCATATTTCTCGATTTCTTAAAACTAGAAATGCCCTCGTATCAAGAAAGCCTTTGGCACAATAAAAGCTCTAAATTATTATTAAAAAATTTAAAAGTAAAAAATTAGTTTGTACGAAAGAAAATTTATTTTCGTATTTATTTCTATTTGGAAAATATTATTCGCTTGAAGCTTTTTAGCTTATTAAGACCTTTGTAGTAAAACTCACGAATTTTGTAGCAATAAAAACTACTTGCCACTATGAAAGCTCTTTCTTTGAATTAAATTTCTTTAGCTATAAGTAAAAAAAAAAGATATTTTTGAAATGTAAGTAAGAATCTCACGATTACTATACCTAAACTTTTAAAACATTGTAATAAGGTAAAATGACATATGGATGTACATATGTATTTTGCCGGCCCAACACTTAATTATGACAACTCAGACTTTGTTTACATATTTCATTTGTTTATTTACATTTGGGTAGTTTTTGCTTATTTTTTTGTTTTAATTTTTTTTTCGTAAACTCATTTAATTGAAGATTTTGTTTTGTAAGCGGCATAGATTAATTATGTTGTGTTTTGTGTTCCTTTGCTTTGATTCTTCATCAAGGCCACTTACATTTAATTTGTTTAATTATTGCCGGAAGATTTTCTATATATTTGTTACACGTATTTAGTTGATTCCGATTTTTGTCGGCTTAATTACATTAATTCTTTTATTTACTTTTAATTTTTATTTTGTGTCAAGGCCAGAGCAGGTCAATCCAGAAGATTGTCTGTAATTTTATAAATGTTTTTGATATGCTAAGTTTAAGTTCATCATGAGGTCTGCCATTACAATAATAAAATTTGGAGATAAATCTTCTTTTTTAAATATTTTTTGTGTAAAATAATATGAAATTAAAATATTAGAACCTATTTTTTAGTTAAAAATAAATTTTGTAAACAGCAGCTTACAAAAAAATATATTTATAAAATTTATAAATTTGTGAGCTATAATAAATACCTTTTTTGATAACTTTATATAATATTAATAATTGTGGAATTCAGGGTTTTTTTCATTAAAAGCAAAAAGTCTTTAGTGATATCAGAAGTCTTAAAAAAATGAAATATGGCTGAGATGTTTTTAACAATGTCACTGGACACTCGCTACTTTACTCGATATTCAAGATATATTTAAAGTTTTTATCAGTTTTCTTTATGCAACTCAATAAAAAGTAGTAATCGTTAAAATATATATACATATATGCATGAAAAATTAAGTGTTTATATCTGTTATTTCACCAACAAGTCATATACGTACATTATTAAATTATTTTCTCATCTTTGCCATAATATCCTCACTACAACAAAAACTGATGACATCAGCATACCTTCTGTGGTCAATGATCCAACGATGACAATTAAGTTAATTGAAAGATCGAATTGCTCATAAAGAAAATGGTATTGAAAGTACAGGGGGAAAAGCAAAGAGGAAAATTTAATCAATAGGAAACAGGCGGTGTATTTACTCTCGTAAAGCATGTTACAAATCTATATACGTGAGTATACTAGTATTTTTCAATGCTTTATTAAGAACTGTGATGTCAGCACAACAACAATAAATTAACATTTATTTGCTGCATGTTTACAAACAAATATAAATATGAGTATATATAATATTAGAAGCCATAAAGTATATTATAGTTTCCAATATTTAATATGGAAATATTGTTATTTGTTAATTCTACAAAAATACTAACTTGAAATATGCACAATTATTTTCTTCCAAATGTATTAATGAGAATATTATTTAAAGGGGAAAAATATTAAAAAAATTATATATTTATTTTCATCAAAGCAGTTTTTAGACAGTGATTACAAAATACATTACAAAATACATTAAATGGGAAAAATTAAAGTTATAAAAAATAGGGATTACAATAAAAAATATTCGATAAAATAAAACAAAATAAAATATAATAAAAATATAAATAAAACCACTTATTAAAAATTAATTAACTTAAATATAATTAAAGAAAAAGCAACATAAAATTAAATATGCATAAATAGAAGAAATTTAATAAAATAAAATAAAATTATAAATAATAAAAAAATAAACTAAAATAAAATAAGATAAAATGAACTAAATTAAATAAAAAAAATTAAATAATACGAAATATAAAATAAAATAATATAAAAAGAAATATAAATTATATTAAATAAAATAAAATAAAATATAATACAATAAAATAAAATAAGATAAAATAATAAAATAAAATAAAAATAAAGTTAATTTAAATTAAATTTAAGTAAAATTAAAAAAAAAAATAAAATAAATTAAATTATTGTAAAATTAAATAAAAAAATAATGATATAAAATAAAATTAGGTAAAATAATAAAATTAAATAATATTATATATAATGAATTAAAATAAATTAAAATAAAATGATTTTATTCAAAAATGCTCAAAGTAAAATAATGAATGAAACTAAAATAAAATAACATAAAAGAAGAAATAGAAACTAAAATAAAATAATTAGAGCAAAATTATAAATAAAGTGATGTAAATAAAATACAATAGCAAAAGCAGATTGTGAGAATGAAAATCTTTTGCCCATTCACATGATGAACTTTTGCATACAATGTTAGAACTCTAGAACTCTGCTAAAACAGTTATGTTTTTTATTTTTCAATATTAAGCCCAAGAAAACCCAAGAGAAGTTATAAATAGTTTACAACAAACCAAAAATCGGGACAGTAAGGATGTTACTTACTTTAGAGTAAGTCGTGGTTTTCAATCCCCCTTTTTTCATTCATATAATATGGTATATATAATAATATAACCAAAAATTGTAACAAGTTGCAGACATTTGAAATCAATAAATGTTAAATAACGAATGTACATGATTTCGTTGAAGTGAAAGCAAGCACGTTTTTTGGCAAATTTATTTTCTCAACATGTTTTCGCACGTAAAAAACATGTTCGAAAACCTTGCATGTCCGAAAAATGCTAAATTTTCAAAATTATTTTGCAAACAAAGAGTGTATTTGTAGCAATAAAATATATAAGTTTTTCGAAAAACATTAAAATCAGCTTTGGATAAAAACAAACCAAATTGTTTTACAATAATAGCCAAACTGAGATAAGTAGAGAAATGAAAATCATGGTGCAAAAATAAATAAAAATTAAAACGATTGGCGAAACTTGCTGTGCTGCATTACAAATACTACAGATACCTCATATAAAATGAATTTATATCAAATCAACTGTGGTGCGCCGTCGTGTGGCGATTAATTGGTTTACAATCAAAATGCGTCGGGGCTCTCTGCAGTCTATGTGTATTTTATATATTATGTAAGTGGCGAGTGTGATTTTTTGCATAATAATGAAGCAATGGCTAGCTTGTAAGCTAACCAACCGACTAGCCGACTATAAAATTTTCAAGCGAGTCGCACCGGCAGATAAACGTACGCGAGAGATAAATTATAACAAGTTGTACAAAATTATACTACATACCTACACACATATGTGTGTGTACTAATCAACGTACATACATATGTATATGTGCTTCAAGTGTAGCTCATTTATAAAACATTTATGTGGTGTTTTAGAAAATTAAATGAAGACTTATGTATTTATATATGTATATCTCTATATGTATGTATATTTCATTGTAAAGGTGTTTACCTTGCCCCTGCCTGAATATCTTCACTCAGCATGAATTAACCAAAAGCTTTTCAAAATAATACATATATATGTTTTTTATTGATCATTAAATGCACACTAATCGATTATAATTGCAGAAAAAAATATTTATTGTTGTTGCTTAAACGATTAATTAACTTTGTATTGATGATGCAAGAGGCAGTCATTACAATAAAAGCCGTTATAATAATAGATGTGGGCCTAAATGGTTAGTGTGTACATTGTAAGTATGTATGTATGTAGTTTTATTTTATTTTTCAGTGATTTTTCAGTCAATGCATTTATTGTTTTACATATTGATATGCATATATTTTTATCTCATATATGTACATACTTAGTTATTGAAATATTTACATACAAAAGATCTTTTTTTTAATTCTAAACGAAACTATAATTTGTGCAAATATATATTCACATGCTAAATATGCATCGTTTGCTTCAAATGCATTATTTATGCATCATTTATTTAAACATTTGTATAATTAATTGTTCATTATGAGAATTCTAATTGCGAAAATACATATGTACATGCATTTAATATATGTATATGTATTATGTGAATTCTTGTATGTAGAACCATTTTTGCACAGACACACACGCATAAATTTATATTCGGCAGTATGACCACAGTGCAATTTTATTTACAATTACAATTAACATATTATTTGAAAGCTCGGATATAGGAATATTATACAATACATACATATAATAAATTCTAACAATTTAGGCCTACAGGAAGTTAAAATTTAGCTAGCTGGGTCAATTATATGCAAGTCAGCTTACCTCGATTCACTAGTTCATTTAATAACAAATAAATGTATAATAAATTCATTTAACTTAATTTCTTTGGGAATTTAGAGCTATATTCGGAGAATGTTTTTAAATAAGTTTCAAATATATTTAGTAGAGCTCAATATTTTATTCAATCATTTTCGAGCAGCTCAAGCAGTTGAGCAACGAATACTCGAGAATTTTCGAAGCAATTTGAGCACGTATTTAGATTTTTATCTCAGAACTTTTTTCTATAATTTCAAATTTATTAAAAGTAGAATAAAAAAAAATTTAATGTAAATTTAAATCCTTCGATTTACATAGAATTTGATAAATAGGTAACTCTTTGCCTAAATTGACATGAGAAACAATTTTTTCGGGAAGATGATATAGAGCTGAACTATCGAAAAAAGTTTTTTTATCATTTGATTTCCAAAAAGTTAAAGTGTTACAGAGATACATAGCTTTGGGCCTAAATAATTTTGACGAACAATTTTTCCCGGGAAGTGATTCTGGGATCGCTGGGCCGGAATATTAGTTCTGGAAGGGAACCAAGGGCCAATCTATTCGGAAAAAATTGTATTCGTGGTTGTGTGGGGAAATTTTCATCACAGGACAAGTCTATCTTATTTATATGGCTTGATTTGCTTAAAATTTGGAACATAGAAAGCTAGTCTGCTTTCGTACGTTTTAATATAATGATTTATGAATTTTAGTAAAATTCACATATAAAGTAAAATCCCAATAAAACTATCTTAAGGTTCCATGCGGGCAAACTCTAGTATTTAGTAAATTTATAGGCATGGTATGTTTCACGAGTTATTTAATAAAAAAATACCTTAGGTTGAACTATAAAGGATACCTAAATAATAAAAATTACATTAAGAGTTATGAATGACAAGTATAGTCTTATATCACGGCATCGGTTCTAATGCTTTACAAAACCCATATATATAGGTATGTCAGAATTTTTAAAATACGAGTATATATGTTTTAGATCAAAATAGCAAGGCTGCTTATAGTGTATTACAACATAGAACTTATTATTATTATTATTATAACCATAATAGGTAAACAAATTTACAATATATAATCTGTAATTATATGTACATATAAATAGACAGAAATATGAGTTTTCTACTAAAAACTAATATTCTGAAAATCGCTCTATACTTTCATGTAATTGTGTGTGAACTTCATATAAATTTTCCCTTCCATTATTTAATTTGCATGCAATTAGTCACAAAAAGATTCGTGTTTGTTACAAAATTTGCATAAATTAGCAATTAAATAAATATAAAAAGCACTTTCATATTTCTACAAATGCAGAATTTTTATCTGTAAAATTATATGTACATACACTGCGCATATGTATGTTGATGCCAAGTGAATTTTTTCAATAATTTTAGAAAAATAATATTATTACGAAATAATATTGATAATTTTGCGAAAAATATTCTTAATTTAAGCAATCAAAACTAATCGTGTTCAATATTTTCTTCCTTTTTATATATTGTATTTCATATATATTATATTATATAAAAATGGTACGTTTGGTCAAAAAGATACTACTGAAAAAATGTTCGGGAAGTGAAACAGGTGTATTCGAAAATAACATATTTTTGGTACCGATCGGCTTGCTTCATACATTTAATTAGTTAATTCAATAATATTAATTACGATTTTATCGTTCCTTGTAATACCAGTTAGTATAAAAATTGAACAAAATACAGAATGTCACAGCACCGTGTGTCCGGGTCTGCTAGTAATTTTATATTTTTGTTTTGTTTAAATAAATTTAATTTCTTTCTAATTTATTTTATTCTATATTATTTCATTGTAATTAATTTTATTTTTGATTTTATATTAATTACGTTTATTTCATACTTTTTAAATTATTTCATATACTTTATTTGAGTTAATTTTATTTTATTTTATTTTGCTTTTTTTTTATTTTATTTTATTTTATTAAAATTTTTGTTCAAATTTTATTTTATTTTATTCTGTTTCATTTTTTATTTTATTTTATTTAATTTGATTTTAATTTGATTTAATTTGATTTTATTTGATTTTATTATTTTATTTGATTTTATTTGATTTTATTTTATTATGTTTTATTTTTTATTTTATTTTATTTTATTTTATTTGATTTAATTTGATTTTATTATTTTATTTGATTTTATTTGATTATATTTGATTTTATTTGATTTTATTTTATTTGATTTTATTTTATTTTAGTTTATTTTATTTTATTTTATTTTATTTTATTTTATTTTATTTTATTTTATTTTATTTTATTAAAATTTTTGTTCAAATTTTATTTTATTTTACTCTGTTTCATTTTTTATTTGATTTTATTTGATTTTATTTTATTATGTTTTATTTTTTATTTTATTTTATTTTATTTGATTTTATTTGATTTAATTTGATTTTATTATTTTATTTGATTTTATTTGATTATATTTGATTTTATTTGATTTTATTTTATTTGATTTTATTTTATTTTAGTTTATTTTATTTTATTTTATTTTATTTTATTTTATTTTATTTTATTTTATTTTATTTTATTTTATTTTATTTTATTTTATTTTATTTTATTTTATTTTATTTTATTTTATTTTATTTTATTTTATTTTATTTTATTTTATTTTATTTTATTTTATTTTATTTTATTTTATTTTATTTTATTTTATTTTATTTTATTTTATTTTATTTTATTTTATTTTATTTTATTTTATTTTATTTTATTTTATTTTATTTTATTTTATTTTATATTATTTTATTTTATTTTATTTTATTTTATTTTACTTTATTTAACAACCCCAGGCTACACACGTTTTAGGTGACGCACCAGAAGCTCCAGGAGCTCGAATGGGAGGTCCTAATGCACCCACCTTATAGTCTGGACCTGGCACCAAGTGATTACCATCTTTTCCTGTCCATGGTGAACGCACTTAATGGTGAGAAGTTGGCCTCAAGAAAGGCCTGTTAAAATCGGTTCCCCGAGTTTTTTGACAATAGGGACGCAGCCTTCTACGAGAGGCATCTCGTTGGCAACAAGTTTACGAACAAAACAGCGCATATTTGACTTAAATCGGATAAATGTACACAAAGTTATCATATTTTGAAAAATCAATAAAAAGCGAAAGAACTTTTTACTTGGCCTAATATTAATTTCTTAACTTTATATAGCATGTTATGATTTACTATTATATACAAAAGTTTTTGTTAACGGAAAACTAAGCCGAAGTTAAATGTGTTATTAAATTCAAATTTTTTTATATTTTATTGTTTATTTTGTTTTATTTTATTCTCTTTTATTGTCTTCTATTTTTTAATTTATTTTATTTAATTTATTTTAGTTTATATGATATTGTTTTATTTTATTTTAATTTTTTTTATTCCGTTTTATATTATTTATTTTAAATTTTTTTATTTTTTTATTATTTTATTAGATTTTTTTGTATTACTTTATTTAACATTTAATAATGAAAGGTGCCAGGTGCACTCTCAATATTTTTTACCATATATATTATATTTGGCACTAGATAATTTTAATCATAAGTAGAACAATTGTAATAAATAAAAAATGCATTATACATTGACATAAATTACTTGGTTGAATAATTTTTTATTTTTCATATTTCAACAAACAAGCTGGCACGCTCTTATACAAATATTTGTACATTTATTCACTTGCGCATGCGCGCCATCATAAGTGTTTGTATTTGCAATTAACAACTTGACGCACCGAAAATCATATGGCTATGTTTCGAAAGGAAAACAAAATGTAGAAATAAAGTATAAAAATAAAATATAAAAATAATATAAAAATAATTGCTGATTCGATAAGCATAATGAATATGTACGTATTTCTTTTAATTTATTAATCGAAACAAAAATTAAAATAAACTCAATAGAGTATAATGCAGCGTGAAATTGCTGTATTCTTTATTTACTTATTATGCTAATGAGCTGTTTGTTTATTGACTTTTTTAGATTTTTTGCAAATTATTTTTAATGAGCATCCTGATATCCGCAAAACTTACAGTTTTATTTATATCAGAATCATAAAAAAATCAATTGTCAGTGTCCTTTGCGTTAGTAAATTTGTTTTTCATGAAATTATTAAAAAGTAAAATGTATTTAGTAAAAATAATAATAATAATATTAAATAAATAAAATTGTAAGTTTCTATTGTGCGCAAAATAAAATTAAAATTTCGAGGAAACTTAAAAAAATTTTAGGTTATAATTTTTAAGTTTTACATATACATCAGTGGAGTTAAGTAAACAATTTTGCATAAAAAATTCCGCTGAAATCGTTTTTCCCTTAGGGGTGTTCTGAGATATATTCATATGTACCCTCCTTTAGCAAAACCCAAAATTTTAAGACGATTTTTTTAACATATATTGTAGTTAAAGGAATTATACAAATAAGTATTTGAAAGAAAATAATAATGAAAAATTAAAAAATATTTAAGTTCTATTTTTTTTTTATATTTCGACATAACTCATTCTTCTCTTCAATATCTAAGCATAATATTCATTTTCGAAACATTTGCACTCACTTTCATCAATAAATCATACATCTACATATAATTTATTAAAATCTGATTTACATACATACGTTTGTACGTATTTGCCGCATTTCTGTTCATAAATTATATTAAAAAGTGGATGTATTAATATTATTATGTATCAACTCACCTTAATTAAAATCAAATCCGCCAACTGTCAGCTAAGCAAATGAAGATATAAATCTTTGCTTTTGTATTTTATTTGTTTTTATTTTTATTTTGCTGTTTTGTTTTATTTTTTGCTTATTGTTTTGATGAATTTCATATATTATATATCATTATATACAGTTATATATATTTTCTTTAATGTTTTTCACTTCAAAATGTTTATTTAAATATTTTTAATAAAGATATTAGTGGTTTGAATGGCTGAAAAATAACAAAAGCAAAATTAGATGAAATTATTATATTTTATTTTTAATTGAAAAATTGTAGAAAAGAAACTAAAATAAAAGGAAAAAAGAGAAAAATTAAATTTTTTGTTTTTTTTTTTTTATTAGCAAAATTAAATTATCAAAAATAAAGACACAAATCGTATGACAGTAATTTGTATTGTTAACTGTTTATTTATTTTTAGTTTTTGTTTTCAATATTTCTTAATTTTGCTTAACATTTGTTTTTATCATTTCGTTTTATTTTCTGTTTACTTTTTGTTCAGTTTTTATTTTAGCAAGTCGTTTTTATGCAAATTTCCAGTATTAATTTGCATTTATTTCAAGCAGTGCCGATATGAGAGTGTATACAAAGTACCGTTATCAACATATGTATGTGTGTGTTTGAAATTATATTTATATCTGTAAATAAAACCTCAACGTTTCATGCGTGGCGCTTACAAACGCCTAGTGAGTTGTATGTATGTATGTATAATATTTGAATAAATATACATTTTATATTTGAATGTGGGCCGCAAGTTGTTAGCGAAAAGAGTTAAAACTCCATGAATGCTTGGCTAGTTTGTTGTTTATTTTTGTTGTTTTTCTGGTTCGTTGATCTGGTTTTATTACTTTTATTCAGAATATTTACTACATTGCTCACTTTTTTATTTTTTGATTCTTATTTTAACTATTTAATTTTTTTTTTACTAATTTTTTTTTTATTCTTTTGGGCCCGTATGTTTTCATATACTATACTCAAAATTTTTGGTAAGTTTACATTTTTTAAATGTTATTTTGTTTAATTACTTATGTATTATATTCTATTTCGTTTTTCTCTTTCATTATACTATATTTTACATGTATTTTATTTTATTATATTTTTTTCTAATTATTTTCTTCTTTTATTTATTTTATTTTCTTTATTTTATTTTGTTTTTCTTTTTATTATTTTAATTGCTTTTTTATTTGAAATAAATTTAAATTTTTATTTTATTTATTTTTTACACTTTTTATTTTCTTTTATTTTATTTTACTATATTTTACTTTATTTGGTTTTATTTTATTGTATAATATTTAAAAATTTTTTGTTTTATTTCACTTTAATTTATTGTATGTTAATTTATTTTAATTATATTATTTTATTTTATTTTTTAATTTTTTTTATTTTATATTTTTTATTTGTTTATTCTATTTTATATTATTTTATTTTTATCTTTTGTACCGAAATGTACTAAAAGTACAGCAAGTAAATTTTTTTAAATCAGGAAAAAACTAAATGATTTTATAATTTTTTATTTATATTTTTATTTTATTTATGTTAATTTTTGCGAAATTGGGTTAATAAACTGAAATAAAGTATGCTGAAAGTTCTTTCTACAAAATAAGGAAGAACGAAAAATATATGTTGAATAAAATCTTTTAAAATTCGCGAAAAGATATTTTCTTTAAAACATATTTGTATGAGTACAGAAAAAAAATTTAGATTAAAAATGATGATCATAATTCATTATTTCACATTTTATTTCGTTTTTAAGTTCTTATTTATTTTCCCATTTTCGTGCTGGAATTATGTGTCGAGTTTTATGATAAATATTTAAACTTAAAGAAATTAAAATTTTTATTTTTCACTTTTTTAGTTCAAGTTCAGAGTTTTTAGCTTCTTTTTTTTTTTTGTTTAGTTTCTCTTTTATTTTCTTTTATCAAATGCTGCTGGTTTTTACCGGTTTTACTGCCAATATTTAATTTCTCTTGTCAACCACGCTTCACTGCTATTGTTTTCCGCTGCTGTTGTTATTGTTGTTAAAATTGCATTGTCACTTGTAAGATGAATTTCACTGCCAGCATAGAAACGTCACACATACATACATACACACACTTGTTAATAAATGTATGTGTGAAGCAGTTATTTTCTGCCGCAAGAAAACATTAACGCTTGCAGTTACTTGCTCTTTTCCTGTATGGAAGTTTACATATGTGCATTTGTGTAGGTGTGCTGATGGCAATGACAGTTTTGTTGCAGTCTCTCCAGAAAATTATTTTTAAAAGTTTCTATATTTCTTAGCTCACTCAGAACACCTTCAAATTACTCGAAAAAATTATTTTATATTTTTATTAAAAAAGTATTAAAAAACTATAAAAACCTTATTGGAAGTTTAAAAAAAAACATCCCATCGAAATGCACTCAAATAAATGTTAATAACTCACTTTAAGATTTATACGCGTAGACATATGCACATGTGCACATACGAAGATGTATATTAACTCAATTAATTTTCGATTTTTGCCAAATAAAACTTTTCTGTTTCTATGCAATTTTTTTTTCTTTTCTTTTTTGAATTGATAAAAATATGATTTTTTCTATTTATTTCAGACTCGTTTTCACACGCGGCAACTCGTTCTCGAATGGAGCACCCTCCACTGTCGCTATCAAAATCTCGACTGAAACTAGTGTTGCCACAAATAGCTTGTAGCTAGGCATTGAGCTCACGCTTTGGCCAAATGTTGTTTGGCTGTGTTTTTGCCAAGCTATATTATTGCCATTGTTTTTATTGTTTTCGTCTTCAACAACCAACAAACCAACTGGTTTATGGCCAAAACGCATACGCATTGAGTGTTGTGAGCGCACCTTGAGCTTTTTTTGCTTACTGGTGGTAGTTGGCTCGCTCCCGCTTCGAAGGGTGCTCATGTGTTTGCACTCAATTTGCTCGTGTAGAGTATTCGGCAACTCACTGAGGTGTGGTGAATTATTTGGTAAGTCACTGAAGGTATAAAAGAGTAGCTTTGGTTCAGAAAAGAAGTTTAGGTATTGTTTCAATTTAAAGTTAGGGTAAGAAAGGGATAAGCAGTGGAAAAGCAAATGACGATAACACTACAGAAACTCTCGCGATATCTATTACTGATGACATTTTTGGTGTCCAATTCAAAAATTCTATTTCTTATCAGCCCGGCAGGAACTTTGCAGTTTTTCCTTATCCCAATCAGGTTCCAAGTGGTACATTCGCCTGCAGTATTTGTTCCCGAAGCATGACAGTCTACACTATAACGTTGAGACGTGTGCCTTTACGTCTTCAAGCTCATTAGATTAGGGTATTATTTCTCTTAATGTTGTTGAAGTTTGGATTTCCGAAAACTTCGAGCCCGAATTGATCCGAGAACTCTTTGGGAAGCAAGTTTTGATCTTTCTTTAATACATCTGACAAAAAATTCCAAAAGCACCTTAAGGTCTATAACCGCCCTTTAAATGTTACAGAGTTTTGAGTATAACTGGTCTTCCGAAAAACTCTCGACTGCCTTATATCTCCATTGAGCGCTGACCATACAAAAAACCCAACTTCGCGCTTAACCCCTGCCGGAGATTTGATGATCCTTTTAACCTTTCATACTCACCGAACCAAAGTCGATTTTAGTGAGGTCAGAAGTATGCAATCTACTGTGAATTAGTCCTCGAAAGTACTTACCACTGCTTTGTGTGACTCCATGAGTTTACTCGTCCGGCATCTCTTTTGCGTAAGTCCATCCTGGCAGTTTCTGGAACTATCCAAACGTGAGATGCTTTGATTTTCACCGTATGCGGCACCCGAGGCGCCGAGGAAAGATGCCCCACAGAGGATCGGAAAATTAAAAGTGATTCGGATTCACGAGTATCTCATATCATTCAATACCTGAGACACAGAGAGATAGAGAGTACTTCTATACTTAGTGCCGTTACACAAGTGTTTCGTTTGCTGGAAAAAATATACAATAGAAAGAGGAAATGATGACGCTTCAGATCTCTCTTTTTATTATTCCCTCAACAACTGTGACAAATTTCTATAAAATGAATATTTCATAGAAGAAGCTATCAAACCCTTATTTAGAGAATTACCTTAGCATCCGCATATGTATAAATAAATACAATTTTTATATAAGGACACCAAAGCCAATTTAATGCAGTATATCAGTGTTCATTTGTATGCATACATACGTATATACTTATGTATATGTTTGTACCATGAAATATCTGTACACATATGGATTCGCGTAATTCTTCGTTTAAGTTGGCAATCAACAAAGGGCAAAGTACCCTCCTTCAACCATATTGAGAAACTGTGTTGTGTAGCTTTTTTATACATACATACATCCATACATACATGCACACCCATATCCGCATATATGCATATATGTAGTCAAAGCATCTGCACCTGTTACACTAACCGACCAAGTAAGCCAAGTCAGGTGAACGAGAGATGATTATTTGAGGACTGCAGCAGACAGCAGCAGGCAAATGGACGGGCGGACGGACGGACGGACGAAAGGAAGACGAACGGAAGGCGCATAATATGACAGCAATGCTTTGCATGCCCCTTTGGGCATATTTATGCGTATAAGAGTATGTATGTATGTATAGGTATGGTAGGTTCTAAGTTACTAACATGTATGCCTACCTGCATCACTCTGCTGGGACTGGCGGAGCTAATGCGCAAATATGTGTTCCTCACTTGGCAAACATTAAACTTTTTAATCCGTTCATACGTTGGACATATAAAGCGAAATCCCATTTCACTGGTGAACGATCAGCATCATCATTATCACCAATCGGTTTAGTTAGTTAGACGGTGTGCTGGACAACCGGACAAGCGGACGGACGGACGATTGGTCGGACAGGCAGACAAGCAGCCAAAGTGATCAGTTGCAGACGGTGAATTTTAAAAGTGAAAAAAAAAAAACAACAACAAAGTATCGAATCAGCTACATCCGTTTGCCTGAAGGAAGGGTATGCCTCTCATGTGTATATGTATATGTATGTATGTATATGCGTATGTAAACATATTTTGTCATTCTACCGAATGGACATTAGGACGCCTCTGAGCTTCACTTGTGCAGAAAAATTATTATATCAATGTTGTTGCAACCAATTTTCCAAAAGAATAGAATTGGAAAATTATCTAAAAATACTGGGAGCCCCGAGGAAATATTGGAATTTGGGTTCCCACTTTATTTTTTCTGTTTTGAGATCTAAAGTGGCTAACAAAGCTCTAACATCAAATTCTTCTCGCTTTCTTGGATACCATAATCTTAGACGATCGATGGATTTCTGAGGCAAATTTAATACAATTCTAACAATCTTCCCAACAATATTAGACCAAGCTTTATACCTATATACATATATAGAACATTCTGTCTGGATAAAATCTTCCCCAGAGCCAAATAAGTTGTAAATTTTATCAAAAGTCCCAAAAAATTTTAATTTTCTAAATAGCAGCTAGAATTTATTAAAATCATTGAATGAGCAAGCTCCTAATAACTAAGGCAAAACTTTAGTAATACCCTAAAACATAAATATGTACCCGAAGGAAAAAAGGCTCACGTTTCTTAACATCCGTGCAGTATGCTGATGGGTTCTATTTTGTCATCATCACCATCGTCCAGCCATGGAAATGTGTTCCAGAAGTGATGATACCCGGTTACTTAACTAACTTGCAATGCAAGGAAGGCTAAAAAAAATAAATATCTAGAAACTTAACAGTGCTGTAGGAAATTATGTAAGTAGATAAAATTAATAAAAGAAAAATTCAATAAGCAAAATAAAAAAAAATAAAAATTAAAAAAAAACCCAATAAAATAAAATAAAATAAAATGAAATAAAATAAATCAAATAAAGTCAAATAAAAACAAAATAAAATATAAATAAATTAAATTAAAAAATTAAATAAAACAAACTAAATTAATAAAATTAAATAAGCTAAACTAAAATAAAATAAAAAAAATAAAATAATATAATATAAAAACATAAAAATAAAAAAAATAAAAATATAACCTAAAATAAAATAAAATAAATAAACTTAAAAAAATATAATGAAACAAAATAATAATAAACTTAACTAAAATATTCTAAATAAAATAAAATAAAATAACCCAAAACTGTATAAATTAAAATAAAATAAAACTTATTAAATTGCAATTAAATAAAAAAATAAAATAAAATTATGTGTAATAAAATTAAGTGAAATAAATTAAAATTAAAAATAAAAGCTAAAAAAATAATAAAATAAATTAATTGAAATAAAATAAAATAAATAAATAATAAGACGAACTACAATTTTATGAAACTAAATTATATTATAATAAAAAAAAAAACAAAACAAAATGTTGTTTTAAATAAAATTAACTTAAACTAAATTAGTTGTTATAATATAGAATAAAATAAAGTAAAATAAATAAATATAAAATTAAATTTAATTAATTAAAAAATATATATAAATTGAGTTAACGTAAAGTGAAATAAAATAAAATTAAATAAAAACAAATTAAATAAATAAATTATATAAAAATGGGTTAAAATAAAATTAATTTAAATTATTAAATCAAAACAAAAAAAAAAAACGAAATGAAATGAAAATGTAAAATGGTAAGTCATTCAAAAAAAAGAAGAAAAACTTAATAATTGAAAATGGCGTAAATATAAAAAAATATGAAACTATATTAAATTAGTTAAAAAATAAATTGAAATAATATATTGGATGAGTGCATAAGTTCGTGCCCGATTTCAAGTGCAAACTAAAATTGAAATTTTTTTGAAGAAAGCGCTTTAATTAATCAATTATGTATTCGCCATCATGTTCGGCAATCCACTCCCAACGTTCAACCAATTTACGGATGCCTGATTCATAGAAATCGTGGTCTGGCGTTGTCATGATGGAAAAGAACTCCTTTGCGATTGGCCAAAATCGGACGTTTTTCATCAATTGCTTTCTTCAATTCGACCAATTGCTGACAATACTTGTTGGCAGTGATCGTTTCTCCAGCTGGCAAGAGCTCAAAATAGATCACGCCTCGGATATCCCACCAAATGCACAGCAGTACCTTCATCGGATGCAATCCACCTTTCGACATCGGTTCCGCCCCTTCGTGTGCCTGTTTCCATGTTCTTTTGCGTTGAACATTGTTGTACAGGACCCATTTTTCATCACCAGTCACGAGCCGATCCAAAAAAGGTTCGTTTTTGATCCGTCGAAGCAAAGAAATTGCTGTTGATATACGGTCCACTTTGTTCTTTTCACTCAACTGATGTGGCACCCATGTATCGAGCTTCAAAGTGTACCCAACCTTTTTTAAACGACGAAACGCAGTTGATTTGTTGACGTTCAATTCACTGGCGACCTCTTCCGTCGAAATACGTGAGTTATTCGCAACTAAAGTCCTTAGAACATCGTCATCAAGCTCAGAAGGCCGTCCACTGCGAGGTTGATCTTCGAGGTTAAAATCTCCAGAACGAAATTTCACGAACCATTTCTTTACTGTGCGGAGTGCTGGAGCACGGTCCAAATAAACTTCGCGAATATCTTTAGTTGCAGCGCCCACTGTTTTTCCTTTGCGGAATTCGTATAACATAATATGACGCATATGATCTTTTTCGTTGTTCATCTTCCATGCGTCTTTTCACTAAGCAACTCAAATCAAAATGAAGTTATTTTATGCTTGATTTACAGTTCGGACTGTCACCTTTCCAACGATATATAATATGTATATATTTCTTTCACGAGCGCCACTCTCAAACGATTCGTACGGCATCCAGCGGAATCGGGCACGAACTTATGCACTCATCCAATAGATTAAAATAGAAAAAAGTTTTATGTGAAACATTATAAAACAAGGAAAATAAACTAAAAGTAAATTGAATATCTTAAATTAAAATAAGAATAAAACTTAATTTGAAAAGAAAAACTTAAATAAAACACAATTAAATTAAGAAATCAAAGCATTCAAATTAAATAAAAAATATTGAATTATTAAAAATTAATAGTAATCCCGTATGAGCTAAACTATGCCTGACTGTAATTCCTGTTGGCCACATCATATTTTCTGCGACTGTTCTTAAATGCCAGCAAGCGCTCGTGGTTTACACTATGTCAACTTTTTTCTATTTGTTTTATGGCTTGCCATATCTCCTACTTCGCTCATACAAGCAAAAAAAAAAGCTAGAATCCTTATGGCCGATCTTCGCATTGCTGCTTTTATTGTTTTTGATGTTGTTGCTGTGCCAGTACTTGCTTGTGTCATAGTTCTTGGTTATTGTTGCTTTAGCTCCTTCTGCAGGTACACGCTGCTTGGTTTGGTTGACTTTTTTATTCTGTCGCTTCTTTTATTTTTAAATTTTGTGCGAACGATTGCTACAACATCTTTAATGCCAAAACCGGTGTTGGTTGTGCGAAAAAAATTGTATTTATATATACATATATACAGATATGTATGTATGTATATATTCATTTAAAAATCGAAAATAAAGGCAAAAGTAATGAAAAACATATCCTCTTAAAACCGCTTGTTGTTTTCATTAACATGAACCAACCATTCTTTCGTCGATCCGGTCGTTTTTTTTTCTATTTTTTATTTCATTTTATTTTCCTTCTTTTTTTGTAATTCTACACTTTTGTTGCTATACTTCAATAGCAAATGTATGTGTGAGTATTTCTTCTGGTTGACCGCCTAAGCAGCTGCTAATTCTACAAAATGAGTTTACATAAGTTACAAAAACAACAACAGTTGAAAAATTCAGCCTACTTGTTATAGAAAAGCTATTTTATATATTTTTTTAAACCATATTTTTTTATACACGTATATTTGAATAACATATAAATTTCCATACTGATTTTCTGTTTTGAGAAAACACATTTTTTTATAAATATTTTTTGTTCTTTCTTCTTGCAACCGACTAAGCGTGCAAAGTCTGTTCGAAAGTCGGAAGACACTTTGCCAAATTTTTTTTCGCCTCGCGTTGTCTTTTCTTCAGTCGCAAGTACTAAAGAGAAACTCTGCAGCATCTGGGACGGTGTCCATTTCTGCTTGTATAGTCTCAACATTCTCCAAACGTTGCCCAGAGACTTAATTGGATTTAGAACACTTCTAGAAGTCCTTCACATAATTTTCGATATTTTTTTGTTTTGAAGTGTCCCGCACTTCCTTAATATTTTCTTTGCGATCCATGCCCCATGGAGAGTTCGGGTATTTTTTTCAACGATGAGACAATCATCTTCGTACTTATTTTCGTTCTAATCCGTCAAAATCTGTATTATGTTCACCACAAGTGCATCCTACCAATCGAATGGCCAAGTTTTAGGACTCCGACCAACAAATAAAGAATTATAGAAAATTAATCTGAAATAAAAATTTAGGCTAATTATTCTTTTATGTGGTCGCCCTTCGGCAAAGAATTTCAAACCCTCCAAGTGTGTGTATTTCATAGAAAACCATCAGACGTTCGGAGAGCAAAGATTTTAAAGTTGAAAATTCAGCACCTTATTGAGGTCACTGATGGCTCTAGAGTTGGTGAAACCTCGATAAAGATATCTTGAAAATATATCTCTCTGCTAGGTCGCGGCGTTGATTCGGCGGCATTAATTCTTTCCATGCTCGTGCAAGGACAAACAGCAAAAACTTTAAGTAACCAGATAAAAATGGAGGTTCTTATTCTAGGTTAACAGCTCTGTAGCTTTAAAGCCCTCCGAGTGTATTTCTAGCATGAAATGAAAGCTCCTCATAAAAATCTTTCATCTGTTCGGAGGCGGCTCAAGGCGCACACGGCAAATTAAAGGAGGAACTCGGCCGAAAATCCCTTCAACTGTTACAAAGCGCCAACTGTTTATATATAATTTAAAAAAACATTCTAGTTTTCCATAAATTGTTCGAAAAAAAATGTATTTCAAAACGCATAACTCAATTATTGCACTTGAAAATTCTTCACGCTTGCATAAATCAGAAATATATAAAATTCACTCAAGCAGGCACCTCTGCTTTTTCTTCTTTTTCTCGCAAAAACCAAAAGAAAAAAATACAAAACTCACTGAGCGCACAGAGCGCTGAAGAGCGTGCGTAATAAGCAGTCGATAAAATTGCTTTGCTCATACTTTATATTTAAAAAGCCGGTTTTTCTTGCAATTTCTACATTTGTTTACTTACTGCATTCTTTTTTCTTGTTTTTGTTGTTATTTTTGCCACCGTTTGTTGTGGTCTCTCTGGTAATAAATATTTTATATTTGGTTTTCTCATTTCAAAGCTCACAAGAAGAAGCTGAGAGTCGCTCAATACCACTCGGTGTTTCAAACTTCGCACTCATTAGTTGACTTCGTCTAACTGTTATATTTTGGTGAGTATAACGCTAAGTGGTGAAAAATGATTATGTCATATTGCTTATGGGTAGTTGAGTACGTAGTGGATTGAGCACCTAGCAAGCACTTTTCGTGCAAAATATTTTTGATAGCACTGATTGTGTGCAGGAAACACCTTCTGAACCATGGTCCGAAATCCTTTGCTCTCTGATGTTCAGAGGGCTTCGATTTGCAAGTGTCCGCTCTTTACCCGATTGAGACGGCAGACTGTGCCCCAGATCCAATCTTACGCAGGTGGTCACATATGGCTGGAAGAAATTAAACCAGTTTATCAAAACGAGTGAAATGTTCACAAAGGTCTCATTACGTTCTCCGAGGGAGCACAATAAGCCTACCCTATGGCTTGGGTCAAACCCTCAACTTCCCCGTTCAACCAACCAACCAAACGAAATACTTCAATCGGTTAAGATAGGAATCATAATTACAGCAAGAAGTGATTCAATTCTTATCGACAGACCTTGTAAGGTTAGCATGTCAACGAGGTAGCCTCCACTAGAATTTCGTTGGACACTTTGCAAGATGACTCTTTTAAAGTTCAGCTCACCATTTTGAGATAGCAGGGACCAACTTAGGTAAAATTTTCATACCAGAGAGATTTTCTTGACCGAATAATGAACTGCGCCGTGTTCATCAGGTGTCTCAACTCTGCAAACTTTTGGATAAGTTCGGATTTATTATTCATTGAACCATCCAAGCCGGTACAATCTTAACTTGTGGCCGTTCTCTTCGACTTTTGATTAAAGTGATTTAAAAAATCTTTCCCTCAAAAACTCTTACTGCCAACTCAAGCAAGTTGTCATAGTCCACGCTTCTTTGCTATACTCCAGGGCCGAAATAAATATCTTAAAGTGTTTAAACTTTTGAATTGCATATCAAGTCTGAAAAAGAACCTGATGACAAAATTGATTCCGCATTTGATTTTGAGGCCGGTCCTACACCTTCGAAGTTATGACTGCCAACAGCGGCATGGGGGTTACCACTCGAGTGTTCTTACAATGTATTTGATGACACTAGATATTTCGTCGTGTGGTTGTTCTTTAATAGTCTCATTCGCTGCGATTATTTGTATAATGTGTAGGCCTACGGTAGCAATTGGGCATTCTTGTAAAAGTTTTTACATTGTCTATTTAGCTCTGAGGCTCTTGGTATTCTCTCCACCATCTAGTTAAAGAGTCATCCCGTCTGAATCCTCAGTTGATATTGAATGGCTTCTGGATGTCCTTCCACTGACTGAGATTCTGGTATTATCCAGATTATAGCTACGTAGGGGCACCTACTTTTCGTGCCGTCGAAGATTGTTTAAAAGTTAGTGAAAATGTGGTGTGCATCGATGCTATTCTCAAGGGTATTTTCTAAGATTTGGCGCAAGGTGATCCATGACGTTGAAGCGATTTTCGGTCGAGGACCTCCTCCAATTTTTTAGGTGCGTCTTGACGTTGTTCCAACAAATGAAGGAACTTTCTATTTATACTATTCGCCTTCGAACGGCTGAGGAGCTTTTATTTCATGTCAGAATACATATTCCCTACCGAGAAGCGACCATAATTAGAAAAATTTACGTTTGACATCATTCGAGGAATCGCTGTTTGGCCTCCATCATCCATAGTTTTCAGGTTCGTCATTGCACTTTGCCCGCAATTCAGTAGGCTGGAAGAGTGTTTCCTCCATGACCTCGTATCTTCTGAATGTCGGTCCCTTGATAATCTCTTCAGTCCCTATATGATAATGCTCTGTCCTTGAAAGCTAATAATGGAAGTGGTTGGAATGGGCAAAAACTACTTCAATTGAAACTGCACCACAGATAGGCAAAAATCTAACTTTCATTTAGCTTCCTGCATAAGCTTTGTCCTTTTAGTCTTATCAAGAATGTAGGATAATAGAAGATCTACTCTGACCTTGGTTCGAAGAATCGCCAATGTTACTGAAAAGTAGGGAAGCCACACAAGTACTATCCGAAACCCAAGTTATCGCCTTTTGACCTTTTTTATTGTTTTTGTTTTTTTGATTTGCCTTCGTTTTTTCTTCATTTCATTTTCCCTCATTCTTATATCTCTTCTAATACAACTCTTTACACACCAAACAATCCGAGAAAGAAATTGTTAGAACAAAAAATTCTTTCGCTAATTTGTTGAATATTAAAATTGTTAACGAGGAAATATATTCTTTTTTTAGGTTTTTTAATTTTATTTTATTATTTCTACCTTTACCGCACTTCTCCACCGCTTTCCTATTCGTTATTATTATTAACAATTTTTATGCGAGCGCAAAAGTTCTTCATCGTTCAAAAGCTGCGTCGTCACCGTCGCCGCCGCCGCTGCCAATTCCAACCTCAACAAATAACAACTACGAAGCAACATTTACCGTTCGACGTTTTGCTTTGTTGACTGAGCTGACAGCTACGCCACCACAAAACAACCTGCATACACAGCGTTGATGAAGTCTCAACACGACCCAAAACATCAGCGGCAGCTCCAAAAGCAATGTCAGTGACGAGCAATCGACCACCCGCCCGTCCGTCCGTCCGTCTACCGTTCGCCTTTGCTGCGTTCACTCGACGCGCACGCTGAAAGCAGTCACGTTAATCGCCTCAGGTGGAAGCCGTCGTCAGTTGTGTTGGACAAAATCATTTGCCTCGCCCGCCACCGGCAGTAGCAGTGGCTATGGCGTTGCTGGTGCTTTTAAAAGCTCCGCACTCGCATTGTTGACATTCAAAGTGAATTTAATTTAACAGTTAATTAATTTTCGTCATTCCTTTGCGATTCTCTTTCACACTTTGATTATTTACTTTTCACTATTTGGCTTGCTGATGTTTTTATTTATTTATTGTTATTTTTTTAAGTTTTTTTTTTTTGAGCGTGTGCTCTGTGGTTTTGGGCGCATTGTGGCATGTTTGGATAACAAAAAATTGTTGTCCGCATTTATGTCACTCAGTTATGAAAATTATATAATTTTGCTCTTTTTCATTTGTGTGATTTCTTTTCTTCCGATAAATTAATGTACTTTTTTTTAAATAATTTTCTAGAAATTATACTATATGACAACAATGCACTAGTTTAGCTAGCTAAAGAAGCTATACCTTATCTGTCCAACCGGGTGATCCCTGATTGGTCCGGTTAATATCGTAAACCCTGTAGCTAGCAATCCACCAAAAAAATCCAGGCACTAGGAAAATGGTACGAGGAAGGTGGTCCAAATAGAAGAAAACAAATTCAGGAAAAACAATAATATTAAAATGTTTATATATTTTTTATTCAAACAAATTGGTTTTTAATTTTTCCTTTACTGTGGCGTGAGTCAATAGCAAATTTCGTTCGGTTTGCACTTTTGGCAATATTTCGTTGGCGATAATCCAATATGCACTGCATCTACTGCTCACCTGCTTTCAATGACATTTTTGACGTAATCTGTTGCGAGAGTGTTGCCTTAGTCACTGCTTCGTTTTCAATGTATATATTGATGATTTTCATGTGATTTCCTGCGTTGCTAGCTGTCTGTGAATCTCTCTGATGGGGCACAGAAATATACTCCTTAAAAATACGACCAATGCGATAGGAGTTCTAGAGAAACAATGCCTGATAGAACAAATTGCAGAAAGAAGAAGGGCTTTTTATAGGATATACTGAAAAAGTTGCAAGGGTAATAATGAGAAAAAAACGATGACCTATGTTTTATGTGGCTTCTTTGTTTTGCACAGTGTGAGGTTTCGGAACGTATTACTAGATGTAATAAGGAACACGAGAGATAACGAAACATAATAGGTATATCGGACAGCCACCACAATCTAACCTACGTGACCTAATCTGGAAGCTATATATTCCGACAAAATATTCCGACGTCAAACAACAGCCATATTTGTTCCGTCCTGGTAGATTTATCAAGTTCTGCTCCTTGCGCCATAGCAGATGTAGTAAAGTCTTCTCTCTCAAAGAATAATAAAATAAATGTGGTCTATTTTGTTGGGCTTAAAGGGTGACTAGAGATCGAAGTAAAAATTATGAATTAGCTAGTTGACAATGGTAAGAAATTACCGAAAGTAACGACCCAAAAACCCTAGATGATGGAACGATAAGCTAGTAAAAATACTACTGACATTATTTAGTTAATGTAGAGACAGTGGATGCTGATTAGGTCTTTGTTTAGAAAGTTTTGGAAGAAGTACTCGCTGACGGAAGGGTAGAAAGAAGAAAGAACCGCAATTTTCTTCTCAAGTGGGGAGGGACTTGGTTTCCTTTCGTAATTCCAACTGGCGCCATAATAATGATTGTGGGGCTTACGCCAATCGAGAAGAAGACGGAAATAGGAAACATTGCCCTCCCCATCTAAACAGATTCAAAGAGCACTATTTGAAAATTCCTAGTCGAATCCAGTAGGATTTCAATTTCCTTTTCAATTGCAGATAATTCTTCCGTAAAATAGTTTCATTTAATTATATATGTATAGGTATATAGAGATCTTTTTCGCAATTATAAATTTCTGAAGAGAAAAGGGTCTGCGTTCATCGATTTATGTCATAGTCACTAATACTAACATACTTAGCGCTTATTACACACCACTTGCTGTCGCCAATAATACAAAAATAAATTACAATTTAATAAATTACCTTTAACTGTAAAAATTCCAATCAATTTCCTTAAATTAACAAAGCAACCTCCACAAATTGACCCAACCGACGAAAGGAGCTTCTGCTGCATGCAACATAATAAATGGGTTGCGACTTGTGTCTTCCACTCTGCAGTTTTTTTGCTTTCTTGATTTTTTCGCAGAGCCTACGCATTGGTTTGTATTATTGGCGAAATAAATTTATTTTTTTTTCCTTTTCTAGAATTCCATTCTTTTTTTTTAATTTGCAAAAAGATTAACAAAATAGCCATAATAACAAAATAACAAATAGTTACATTGCCAACGCAATATAACGGTTTTTTGGTAAATTAATGTTCTGGGTGGGCGGTTCACTGACCTTCTCTCTACCAACATGCATTCGTATGTGCCTGCATATGAACACATATGTACAGATACGAGTATGTAATTACAAAAATAAGAGTGCAATAACATATGGTTACTTGTTGTTGCAACATGCGGCTTCTGCACTACAGTCTAGGCATGGTTATGTATTGTTGTAAGTAGCATTATCAACAATAACAACAACAGCGATTAACGAGCACATTCTCTGGCAATGTCATAGAAGGCAATGGGGGCGGTAGCGGTGGTCAATGCGTCGGTGGCAGTAATGGGCGGCTGCGTTGATTGCTTGATTGTCAGACAGTGTGCATGTAATGCCAAGCAAATACTTGTGAGTAAATATACAAGTGTACAGATTTATTTAAAAAGAAGCAGGGTGGTGTAACGGTTGTTTATTTATTAGTATTTAGTTTGACTTAAACTCATTCCTTTTGAAGCAATTTTATTTTATTTAATGTAACTTTTCAAAATTTTTAAAATTATTTCATTTAAATTTATTTTATTTTGTTTTTATTTTTTTGATTCTTTTATTTTATTTGTTCTATTTATTTCACTACATTTTATATTATTTTTTGTCGATTATTCATTTTATTAACTTATTTTATTTTAATTCATTTTAATTAATTTAATTTAATTTAATTTTATTTTATTTTATTTTATTTTATTTTATTTTATTTTATTTTATTTTATTTTATTTTATTTTATTTTATTTTATTTTATTTTATTTTATTTTAATTTATTCTATTTTATTTTATTTTATTTTATTTAATTCTATTTTATTGTATTTTATTTAATTTATTTTATTGCATTTTATTTTATTTTATTTTATTTTATTTTATTTTATTTTATTTTATTTTATTTTATTTTATTTTATTTTATTTTATTTTATTTTATTTTATTTTATTTTATTTTATTTTATTTTATTTTATTTTATTTTATTTTATTTTATTTTATTTTATTTTATTTTATTTTATTTTATTTTATTTTATTTTATTTTATTTTATTTTATTTTATTTTATTTTATTTTATTTTATTTTATTTTATTTTATTTTATTTTATTTTATTTTATTTTATTTTATTTTATTTTATTTTATTTTATTTTATTTTATTTTATTTTATTTTATTTTATTTTATTTTGTTCTATTTTATTTTATTTTATTTGAATCTATTCTATTTTATTTAATTCTATTTTATTTTATTTTATTTTATTTTATTTCATTTTATTTTACTTTATTTTATTTTATTTCATTTTATTTTAATTCATTTCCTTTGATTTAATTTAATTATTTTAATTTAATTTTATTTAATTATTTTAATTTTATTTTATTATATTTTATTTTATTTTATTTTATTTTATTTTATTTTATTTTATTTTATTTTATTTTATTTTATTTATTTTATTTTATTTTATTTTATTTTATTTTGTTCTATTTTATTTTATTTTATTTGAATCTATTCTATTTTATTTAATTCTATTTTATTTTATTTTATTTTATTTTATTCTATTTTATATTACCTTATTTTATTTCACTTTTATTTTATTGTATTTCATTTTATTTGATTTAATGTAATTTTATTTTATTTTATTTCATTTTATTTTATTTTATATTATTTTATTTTTTTTATTTTATTTTATTTTATTTTATTTCATTTAATTTAATTTTTATTTCATTTCATTTGATTAAATTTTATTTAATTATTTTAATTTAATTTTATTTTATCTTACTTTATTTAAATTAATTTTATTTTATTTTATTTTATTTCACATAATTTTTTAATATTTGCTTTATTTTATTTTACTTTATTTTATTTTATTTTATTTTATTTTATTTTATTTTATTTTATTTTATTTTAATTTAATATATTTTATTTTATTATATTTTATTTTATTTTATTTTATTTTATTTCATGTTATTTCTTTTTATTTTATTTTATATATTTTTGTTTATTTTATTAAGTTTATTTTATGTTATTTTATTATTTTATTTTTATTTATTGTTTATTTATTTTATAAATGTTATGTTATATAATTTCTTTTCTTTTAAATTATTTATCCACCCTAATGCAAAATATATTTACTAATATTTGTGATTCTAATGACGATTAGACTTCTACAATAAGAGCATATGAAAGAGAGAATCGCATGTCTGCGGTACGTGCAACGATTCATTGATGATATATGTTTTACTGGCCATTGTTGTTATTGTTTCTGGGTTGTGATATATGTGGTGTCGTGGTGTGAATACAAGAATCATACATATTTTACATATGCTTGTCCATATATGTGCATGTGTGTCTCTGCTAATCATTGACCGTCTGCTTAGCTCAATTGTTTCCTTTGACATCTAAACTCCCCGATGACATATGTTGGCGCCGAAGGACATCATTTGGTTTGGCAGGTGCTAATCTATGTTGATGTACATTTGTTTGCAGACTACTGACATTATGATATTGTCATGGGTTAACTTTGTAGGTGGTTTATTTATGGGCTTAAGGCTTCGCTAATTAAATATTTCGTTATGAAATTAATGGTCATTGACCTTATCAAGTTCGGAGGGGCCTGTGCAGGACTACAAGTAATGAACCGAAGGAGAACGAGACGCGAGAGACAGACGATGTTTTATGCAATAAAGAAGAAATTTAAAATTTTCCGTACGTACGAGTATATGCCTCCACTACTCTAGGCGAGTTCCTTATATTGTAAGCGTAAGCGGGAAGATCTTCTCACCGTTTATGTACCTTGTCCTAGCAAAAAGTATATGCTGGATAGTTCTGAGCTCGACTATAGTGTTGTAGCCGATCGAAAATTTGCAAATAAAGCGATAGAGCAGCAAAAAAAAAACACAAAACCGAGTGAATGAACTTGGCAAGCCATTATGGAAATTAGAGAACTGTACCAAATTAACACTCTGAGGGTATGGGTGCTTCTTCAGTCTACTAAATACTGACTTTAGCGGAAAGTCTGAGGAAGCGAGCAAAATCGTTTGCAAAGGTTCGTAGATTTTTTTCTGTTAACTACAAGTTTTTTCCATAATTTCCCTCATCATCACTGATTATCCTCGCTCGGGGATTGAGTGTAACTCCACATAGAATACACTCGTAAAATTATTATCTGAGGCAAGTTTAGTAGGCGTCAACACCATGAAAACAATATATTTTAATTTTTTTATTTTTAAAATTATTTTTATATTAAACACATGTTTTTAGGTCAATAAAAATCCTGAGCTGAAATTACATTAAATATAAAAATGCCTTATCATGAAAAACTATTAAACTAATCATGTGGGAGTGTGTATTGCGTTAGAAGTGGCTAAATTCTAATAAATGCCTTAAAACGCAATAAAAAATTTGGCACGAGCGAAAACCTTTTTTGCTCTTCGCTGCGCCTATGCTCGCACTCGCTCTACACTGGATCGTGTCCAAATGTGTATGATTATAAAATAAACAGCCGCAATAGGCTAACAATAGAGTACACATGCATAACTCCAACACCCGGAAGTGGCCCATGGTAACCAGCGCTCATATAAATACACATGTACATGCATGTACGTATGTATATATGCTTGTAATATTAAGTCGCAGTCGGCGTATCTTCAAGGATCTTAAAACGATGAAGTGACACCATAGCGCATTCTCAAATACTATGAAGACCGGATGGGCAAAAGCGACGACAAATTTTCCGTTTCAACACAATTCTTATACATACATATATGCTAGAATTAGGGTATTTCAAAATTTAAGAAACCAGTTCCCATGAGAATTCATCCTCGAATGATAGATTCTACTTTTGAAGGTGATCACTGCAAATATTTCAGGGATCTCGATTTAAGGGTACGCCCCAGGTTCCAATGCCTGGTGGTTGGATGTCCTCGTAGGTATGAACGCTGGCATCCATAACGTCGGAAAATAGCGATGGATGGGAAAAGGACAAAAACGAGTAGCTCATGATTTTATGTTCTACAAAAGGGTGGTGGCAGCAAGGTTTTGTCATTCACTTCGGTACATAAGCATCTAGTCATAATCCCCTTCAAAGCAAAGTTTTGAATATATTGCTGATATGCGCCTATACTCCGACCGAAGATAAGGGCAGCTAGCTGGCACGTTGTGTACGAGTATTTTCGGACCTCCTCGTTGGTGGTACAAAAAAGGAGCTATCACTTTACCACTGAATTTAGTATCATCCAAAAGTATATGCAGACACTGAGTAGTACAGAAACCCCTCCAGAATCTACCAGAACCTCTTCGAGCCGTTGGATACTAAATTAGGTCGCTTTTTCCAGACTGAATAATATCTACGGTTTATAATCAACAGCAATAATAATATCAACAGCAATAATAATATCGGTTTTTACGCAGAATTACTCTTGCGTAGAGGTGATATTTTGAGTCAAGCTTCTTTTCACGTACAAAGATCAAGTCTTACATATCACTCATTGCAAGAAGACATCCGAGAAGTCGGCATTAGAAGTATTCGAATGAAAACTCTTGGGTATGCTGTAATAGATATACAATGACATTAAAAAAAATTTGCGAATAAAGAGGCAGAAGCAGAGCTGGCTCGGTGATGTTTTCCGGATGTATGAAAGCACTGTGGCTTTGAGAGTTCTCTCCAGTGGAAGCAGAGGAAGAGGGAAATCTCCACTCCACGACGAGCTTGCCATTGTTAATTCGGCTTTAATCTACGCCTTTAAAAAAATAAGAATCCTCCAAAACTTCCGAGCTTGTGACTGGAAAAAACCAACAATTTATTTGGTTTGCAAAGACGAATTTTTTTTTCAATTATTCAATTTTAATTTAGGTTTGGTCATCTGTAGAATTTTTTTTTTTTTATTTTTACTTATCACTCCAATGCGTCTGTATATATATACACAGATGTACTCGTATGTATGTAGGTACACTCACCTACATGTCGAACGTCTCGTTGGTGCTCATAATGCTGCCAAACATTTACGATGTGTTTCAATACCAATTTACGACAATTGTGGGTAATAAACATAAATATCGGAACATTACAATTGGCCAGACAAATAACCAAACGTTCGTAACAAACCAAATAACCGAAGAGCCAAAGAACCGGAGAAATGGTAGAAAACCAAAGAAAGCAAGAAAAATTTACTTACTCACAACGGGTTGAGGCGACACTTCTGCATATAGTGTTGGTTTATCGAAAGATATTTATTTCAGCGTATTTCAGTACATACATATGTATGTGTATTTGTGTGTGGTCATTTTACTGGTGACCATCTCTGCGGTGGTCAATTACCATCAATTTCACTAACACTTCAATTACTTAAATTATTAGCTCTAAAGAGTAACTCAGCAATAATTAAAAAAAAAATAGATACTTTTATATATAAGTAAAAGGTAATCCATTATGACTGCAATAGACAGCTTGAGTGATAAAAATAATATTTTGTATTAACAACAAGAGAAGTGGTGATCACTCAACTCAGAAGTGTTTGAACGCAGGTCAAGGATGAACACCAGCGAAGAGAAGATACGCTATATTCTACAATTTTTTATCGATAGAGGCGAAAACGCAAGTGTGAAGTGTTTAAGGTCCTGATACAATTTCGGTGCCCACGATTTCCTTCCGGTAACTTTGATGTAAAACTTGTTCCAAATGTTCCACGATGTAGAAGTGTGGAAGGCCAATTATAGAAAATATCGATAGAATAATGGAAATCGTCTAGTTTGACCGCCATGTTTCGATTGTCCAGGAGCTAAACATGGCACAAATAACAGTTTGGAACCACTTCAAAAAAGCTGGATACACAAAGATGTTCAATGTACAGGTGCCACATTAGATTACGAGGGAAAATCTCATGGTCCATGGCTCCACCTGTGAAACGCTGCTTCATCGTAACAAAATCTGTCTATTTCTGACTGATGATGAATAATGGTTCACTTATAACAACGTCAACCCTAAACGATATTGGTCGAAAGGCGGGACAGAAAGCCAGGAAGGTTTTGCTGTGCGCTCCTCTATGGCTGTCAGCAATTGTACAGATAGTTTGGTCGAGAGGTTCTTATACGTCTACCTTATAGTTTAAACCTCGCATCAAAAGATAACCGTCTATTCGTGTATATGGCGTATAATTTGGCTGATGAAAAATTGGCCATAAGAGAAGCATGTGAATATTTGCCACATATTATCACCAATAATATAATAAAGGCGGCCGCGGTAGCCGAGTGGTTAGCATTGCGTCCTGCCATTCGGAAGACTCGGGTTCATATCCCGGTGCCACCAACATCCAAAAGTTATGGAAAATTAATTTAAATTAAAAATTAAATTAAATTTTCTAATTGCGGTCGCCCCTCGGCAGGGAATGTCCATCCCTCCGAGTGTATTTAGGACATGAAATAAAGCTCCTCGTCAAAAAACCATCAGCCGTTCGGAGGCGGCTTAGTATAAACTGTAGGTCCCTCCATTTGTTGGAAAAACATCAAGACGCAAAACCACAAATTGGAGGAGGAGCTCGGCCGAAAATCGCTTCAGCGGTTACAAAGCGCCAATTAAAAAAAGATAATCGAGCAAAATAGTGCTTATTTGATATCAATCCACAGCCTAAACCACTGATCGTAGACTACTTTAACTTGGTGGATGTTTTCTGCGTATGACGTATGCACCAGATAAGAAACGATTTTCCGGGAAGGGGACCTGGGATCGATCTGTTCGAAGAATTTATGCTTATCGTTTAATTTACATAAAAAGCTACTGTTCTAACATGCTGCTTTCAAGGAGAAACTATACCTATATACACCTCATACTATACAACTGCCCATTCGAATTCAAGAGACGGCAATTTCCCTTCAAAGTATCCCTGCAGGGAAAAATACTAGTTGTCCACTAGAATCTAAGTAGCTTACATTTACAACTAGTTCATCTTGCACCTACTTTCCATGTAAGCAACTGGTATTTTTAACATGACGGTGTCCGACAACCTGTCAATTGTCAGTCTATGTATCATACCAGTTCAGAACTAGTACGCCTCAGACCACTTTGCACCGTCAAAAGTTGGTTTAATTTATTCCAGTTTACCTATAAAATTCTACTACCCACCTATCTTAAGCAAAAAATCAATGAGAAAGATTGTATTTGTATATTGTATATGTATGTATTTATTTAAATATAATTTATTTATAATACAATTTATTTGCAATCTATTTAAGTCCAAAAATAATAAGAAAATTGTGTGATTTATAATAATTTTTTTTTTATTTTACGTTTTCATTTGAATTCGAAATTTGGTACATTTTTCTTTCCAGGAAGTGGATCAAAAATATATCTATATATTTTGAGTTTAATTATGGCTGTTCACTATTTTTTTACAATTGAATAAAATATATGTTTGTTGTTGGCGAAGCGGGAAGTCTAACAATATGTGGTCGGAGCTTCTAGTAACTTCTGAGTTCTGCATTTTGTTTGCAAAACGACAAACTTGCATGGATTCGTCCTCAAAATATTAGTTCATATACTAGAATTTTTGCAAACAAGTCCAGATTTCACCGAGAAATACTAGTATAGTTCTAGTCTATAGCAAACTACTTTATTTTTGTTCTTCTAATACTAGTATGATTCTGGCTTACAACAAAATCTGATTTCGTCTTCATAATACTAGTATTTAACTAGAATTTTTGCTTATGAGTCTACCTTTACCCTTCAGGGATGTTTCGCGATAACCATAAACAAAGCTCAAGGCCAAACTCGTCCATGGCCAGTTGTATGTGGCATGCTCCAGAGTAAGCTCACAAAGTAGCTTGGTGGTTCTAGCAAAGAAATTCTGCGATATGTACCATATATGGCCAAACACTTTGTTTTCGTAAAAATACATCATAATTTTTTTTATTTTCATGTTTTCTTAAGCTTTAAATCCCTGCACTATAACAAAGATTGATATATTTTTGCATTAATATTTTGCATTAATATAAATTAAATATCTTAAAAATCAATTTAAATATTTATTAAAGCTATTTTCTAATAATGCGGGCGAAATCGCGGATAAACTCTAGGTCCAAATAAAACCTTCATTTAATGCAAAATTACTTTTTACTGGACCTTTTACATTTCATATACGTATAAATAATCATTTTGTTTTTATCAGCGCCGTTTGAACATTATGAATTACATGACGGAAGATGATGATATAATAAATTTTTTCTAGTTATTCTTCTTAGTTTTTGTTTTTCAATGGAGGCGTAGTAACAAATCTTCGTAAATTTGTTGTATCTAATAACCAACAAATATGGCAGTATATAGTATTAACAAAGCGTATGCGAATATACCGACATATACATACATGCATATGTTTTGTCATTAGTGCTGCATCATTTGTTTAGCAGATAGGAAGATGCCATAATTATTAAACAGCGTAGCAATATTTTTTTTAATTCTTTTAAATTAAAGTAAACAAAACACTGACAAAATTAAATTTTAGGAAATCCGAAACTTCCGCATTATATAATATTACTCGGTGCATTTATTTTTTTTTAATTTGTTATTAATCATATATGTATGAATAATATTTTGGAGTGATTTTGTTTGTATTGGAATTTTGACGTCTGGTAATCTGTCTTGTTGCTCATAAGCAGCTAATAAGCTGTCAAAAGAAGAACATTAACGTTTATAGTTGTAGAACAGCTGCACAATGATTATTAAAAATTCATTAACAACTGCGGTTGTTCACAAATAGAAAATATATACCTATATACATATATGTAGACATGTGTAAAAAAAAAATATTTAATTTAAATAAGATGTTAAGCTGTGTACAACAGTAGAAGAGCTATTTACGATTTAGTTGTCATGTTGAGTTGGAAATCAATATAATATTAAATTGAAAATGTTCTTATAAGAATTTTAATTGGTTTTTTACATTCTTTAATTTAATCTGACATATACATATTTCATTATCTTAAAATTTTTCTATAATAATAATAATTATTATTGGCGCTTTGCAACCCTCGAGCTCTTCCTCCGATTTGTAGTTTTTGCATTTTAGTATTTTTCTAACAAATGGAGGGACCTACGGTTTAAAAGAATGCAAATTTCAAGCAATCAAACCAAAACCCCGTTGTTTTCTAAAATATCAGTCCCTATTTAAATATTAACCCGGCTAAAATACAATCTATGTTCCAAATATCCGGCAATTCGAACTACATTAACGATATTTTGGATTATATCCGACCCAGACCCACTTCCCGGAAGTAAAATTCGTCCCACTAATAATTTAACTGTATATGTACCAAATCTCACGTAATCTTCGAATAGATCGGTTATACTTGTAGGTCAGAAAAAAAAGTTATTTATGTTTATATATGGGCAAATAATAAGCAAATTGAACCATAAATATAAATTTTCCGATTAAATCGTGCAACCCCCATTTCCTGGAAGCAAAACCGTGCCCATGCTAAGTTAAGTCATAAGCTACCGCTGTAAGAAATTGTATGTGAATCAAACAATAAATACACAGTTTTGAATAGATCTGAACCTAATTTTTTGTAAATTGAACGACTTCCCGAATAGATCGGTCCCAGATCTACTTTCTGGAAAATTTTTCTTAACGGATGCCTACAAATTTCATTTCTTTACGATCAGTAGTTTATGCTGTAGACTGATCCGTCAGTCATTGAGGACAAAGCCTTTTACATATGTAGATAAAATAGTAGCGATTTTTGTAGCCACGGGAGTATAAAGAAAATACTAATATTCCTCTATAAGGATTCAAGTTACTACAAGTCTTGGGGTTTCACCAAAAAACTGGAATATTTTAATAAAAAGTAATCCGAGAATTTTGTTTGTGTCGGCAGAAGGAAGTAAGAGCCATTGGATGTAGAAACGACCTCTAGCTTTTCAAACAATCCGCAAACATATTTTTGTAGTATTTTTATTATTATCACATAAGCTAGAAATAATTTATAATTTTGATACTTTAATAACCTTACATTGTATAACACTTTAACATTAATTTAAAAATAAGCCGAAGGCCCTGGCAGCCAGTGCTTTAGTTTGTAAGTGGAATAATTATTAATAATTGTTTCTCTTTTAAATAAATAAATAAATAAATAAATAAATAAAAATAAAATTTTTGAAGGAGTCACAAAATTTGAGAAAAGTTCTCGATAAATATGCTCATCTTCTGCCAAGCGATCTTCAGTCTATTAAGTAAAGCTAAATCGCATCGGATGGTCAAGAAGATATTCAGTTCTTGAAGCTTTATAAGGCTTTATGTCGGTGTCTTTATCCTAAAATCTGTGCAAAGAAGTGAGCAAAATATTTAATTCCCACGAACGGTGTCGAGTTGATGCTGATGCCTGTTTTGAACACACTCGAAGAGCTCATATGGAAGTTGATTTGTCCGTTAGCATTTGACATTTATGTTGGATGTAAGTTTTTAATATTTCTAAATTTTTTCAAGCGTAAACTTCTACGGAATATTTGGCATATTGTTCGTTTCATTGAAGATGTCAAAGCTCACACAAGTCGTAGTTTCATATTATTCCATTGGTATCAACAATTCGATTGCTACATACTATTCAGCTCAACGTTAGTCATGAGAGTTTAGGTGATTTGCAAAGTGCTATCACTCTTACTGTTCTGATTCAGTCCGATGTCTACGTCCTAGTTCTTGAGTTGATGTTGACCTCCTACTCCTTGAAACTGTGAAATTTGTATCAACTTCTCATGCAGTTCATATAACTATACGAGTATATTATATGACAGTGAATTATATCTATATTTTCCCCGAAGATTTATCGAATCTATCACGGTAAAATCAGGAAATTTCCTTCCACTTATATCATCATGGAAGGGTCTGCGAATGCCTCTCTCCACGTGTAAGCTCACTTTAAGAGAGTTTTTCATCGCAGATGCCAGCTAAATATGGATGATCCTAAACTCTTGCCATGTGGCCAGTGTAATGTATCCGACGTGAAATGCAACTGGTAAAGAGAGCTTATCGAATTAAAAATTACGAAATATCTATATCGATGAGTCTTCCTATGGGGCATCTTCTATTAGGCAGACACGCAGAGAGAGGAGTTGCAGAGAAAAAGTAGAACCGGAATCCTTAGGTCATTTCCTTTGTGAATGCCCCGCACTTTGGAGTAGACTCCTCCAATGGAGTTTAATGGCTTAGGTTAAATAGTGTATAAAACAATTCGTTGATTGGTTTGTCTTGTCAATCCCACACGATGGTTTGACTAGACTAAGGAATCATTGGTGTTATTACAATTGTTTCGTTTAATGGCCTAGGTGAACTGATGACCAGCAATCACTTCAATCTAATCTAACCTCCTTCCAAAGTAGAAGATTTCACGTCCCAGTCGGCACATGTCGGGCAATAGTAAAGATAAAGCTCTGTAAAGGCTCTACACTCTGCCGGTTCTATTTCTCCCTGGTTTTAGAACTGACATCTTAGGTGTAGACGCTCCGACAGTTTATTCACAAGAATGTTAAGTTCTCTTTTTCTTATTGCTATCAAGAGTTTGATCCTGGCAATTTACTCTGTCCTGCAGTAGTTTAGTAGAACATTCAACGTTGAAAGTACTCCAGAACCTTAAGTATTCCCCTAGGTTCCTCCATTTGACGGTCAACACATCCGCCTCTGCTATGCCTTCTGCATTCGTGTGACCCCCGTGACCCACATGATATTCAATGTGTTAACCTGTGATAGTCTGTGTATTGATTCTCTGCATGTTCTCACGTTCTTAGACTTTGCGTTGACAGTTTACAATTAAGCTCTCTTTAAGCCCTCCTCTGAGATTGGCCACCTCACACATACACAACTGACATTCCAACGAACGAGAAGGCAAAAATTTGCATTGATCTCTACAGTGAGAAAATGAAAAAAATTCTTGCAATTCATTACCAACTCAAATATTATTCAATCACCAACATTTACCGTTATCATTCAGTATAACTTATGATTTGTGGTTGCATTTTGACATTTCGCCTGTTATTTATGTCCGGTAATTAAGTTGACTTTGGTACACACATACATACATGAAACTACTTACATACTTTTATTTTGTTGTAGCAAAAACAAAAGCAAAAAACAAAAAAAACCAAAACATAGTTTCCAAAACGCCAATGAGCGATGGTCGAGCGGTCGTCAGGGCGCTGGTATGCCGTTAAGGGTCTAATTACAAAACTGTTCTCTGTTGCAAATGGCAACAATGTTAACATCGTAAATGTGCTGGCATGCATATACCTATATATACTCTGAGGTCTATGCGTTCTGTGTGTGTGTGTGTGTGTGTTATGTTTGTTGTTGTCAAGTCCATTGCACCCACAAATTTTCTACATTGCCTTGCCAGCGAACTTCCTTGTTTTCACCAGTTTTGTGTTATTGTTGTTGCTGTTGCAGTTGCTGTTGCTATTGGGGGCCAACAAGTAATTTACTACAAAGTCAATGCCATAAAAGTGCAGTTAAATAGTGCCGTTGTGGTAAAGTAACTAATGAAACAACGCTTTTGCCGATTTGTGATCTCACACGTGCTACGTCTACTAGGGTGGGTTTGTAAAGCCTATGTAAATTGTTGAGCGAAATTTATATAATGCTTTTGCAAGCTTATAAGAGAAGCATCTAAAGCTCAAGCTTTCACTAATAACAAATAATTTGATTGAAAGCTTTAAGCTTCAGAACTTTTCCGGCGAAAATATCGGTCGAAAGAAAAATCGCGATAAAATCCCAAACTTTTTAGTATTTGCGGTGTCTTTTTTTATTAATTTTCAAGAATTTTTCGTTATGTTGAATCAGCTATCATTGCATATAAAAACTGAAAGGTGCATATATAAACACAAGGTGTCTTGGTTGTTGGTTCGTTTGGTAAAATAAATTTAATCAATTTCTTTAATAATATGGAAGGAAGCCACGATATTCAGGTAAATTAAGTTGAATAAAAGGTAAATATAAAATGATCTTGCTGTTTATGTGATTGCAAATGATTTTATTGCAGTGTAAACCATAACGCCGCCGTTTCAACCCGGGGCATAAGCGGAGTGCGGCAGAAGAAATATTACAAAATATGACATACATCGATTAGAGGTGCTCACAAGTCTCGTATTTTTTAAGCCTTTTGAAATATGACTTAAGACATTAAGATATAAGACAAAGCTTGTGCCTATATATATATTTTCCGAGTATTTATTAGAATTTCATAAGCTTCGAATTTATTTATTAATGAAAGTCCAAAATTTTAGCGCTTTTAAAGCTCTAAAAGAATTCTATGAGTAAAATTCTGCATTTCTGCAATCAATTTTCCGTTTATAAAATTTTTCGTATTGAATAGGCTATTTTTTAAAATTCCCTTCTTATATTCAACTTCACCCATTAGTAGTTATTTAACTTTTCGGTTGAAACTTTGATAATTTTATTTAAAATTTTTGCTTCACAAGCTCTAAATATCATTTATTTTACTGACTGTGCTTTCATTTTCAGTTTTCGAAGAACCCATAATTTCACTTTAAGGCTTGAACCTTTTCTAATATTTTTTTCTTTTGATGAAAGCTCTAAATTTGCATCATTAGTTTATTATTAAAGACTTAAAGTTTTTACCGCGCTCTCCGGACTTTTGATAGATGAATGCTTTTAGCTGAAAATTTATCGAACCTTTGTAGCAAGGTTCTACTACTTCCTTCTTCTTCTTTTTTTTTAAATATGTAACTCAGTAACTCAGTTTCATCATTAGGGACTTTCGTTAATAGTATATTTATTGCTTTCTGTTAAACAATTTTTTTTGCGAAAGCTATGAATTCCATTTGTTATTAATATAATAAAAACTCGTCTAGTTTATGGACTTTCAGCAGAGCTTAAACCTAGTAGCTGAAAGTTTTTTGAATATTTGTTATAGAGCTTTAAATATCCCATATTTTCTTGCCTGTGCTATTAATATCACTACTTTTTTCCGCAAACGCAAAGGTAAATTCATTAAATGAGAAAGCTAAATTACTAAGTTTTCACTGTTAATTGTTAGGCATAATTATGTAATATTTGTGACTGCTGTCTTAATCTCTGTGGATATTTTAGAAGTAAACTGCAATGGTGAAAGCTTTAAATTTCACTTTTCTGCTTTTCGTATATTTTTCTTTACTATTTTTAAAGCCTAAAAAAAATACAGTTTATTTGCTTAACTGCTCATTTTAAAGTTCTAAGTTCAGGTTTTATGTAAATGTGTTTTTCCAAGAAGTCAATCCCCTTTTCCTTAAAAATATAATACCAAAGCTCATATTATATTTTCAGATTCGGGCTTTAAATTCATATTTGTCGCAATTAAATTCTCACCTAATTTGAATGATAATATGGATATAATTATAAAGATGAAAGCTCAAATGTACTATTGGTTTCCTTTGAAAGCTTTCTTTAGAAATATATTTCATCGTAGGCTACTCTTAGTTGAAATTTATATTTTATGCAAGAGATAAGTTGCATTATAATGAAAGTCTACTCTGCATTTGTTAAAAAATCGAAAGCTTTAAATTATTGTTTTTTTTTAATTTCTGAATCTCTTTCCGCTTACAGTTGAAACTCTGTATTTAATTTAATTTATTTTAATTTATTTTTAATTTAATTTAATTTAAAATACTCTTGATTAAAAAAAAATCTAACTAAAAACTTAGTTTTGTTTCTTTCTTAAATGAAAGTTTTTGCTATTATTGCCTAAATTCGGTATTGATTATCTATAAAAAAGTGTAATTCAAACGTTTTCAAAAACAGATATTCACAACTCTTATTTTGCATCAAAATACGTACCACCCTAATTCGAATACAGTTGTACAGTTATTACTGTGCAACCAACGTTCCTGACTAAAGCAATAGTGCGCGTTCACATGCAGATCTTTACGCGGCATTAACTGGCTTTGTCTCAAAGCTTTCTGCAAGGAAGTTCAAGTTCCCTTAAGCCGATGTGTACGAGTATTTACAATTGCTTGTAGGTATATAGGTATATTCGCATTATTCACTTTTTTCCCTCTTTTATTTACAGTTTTATGTCTTGTTTGCTTAAATACACAATTTAAATTCCTCTTATCAATTTCCGTACCATTAAGATGTCAGCATTTGAGTTGTCGCATTGTCAATTGTAATTCCAAAGGGGACTGATTGGAAACGTAGTAAATCTCTAATTAAAATACGAGTGTCTTGTATGTGTAAGTGTGTGTGTACACATTTAATATGACTAGATTCTTTCCTCTTAACTCAATGAAAGGTTTTGCGAAAACACGATCGTTTGATGAGAAGGGATAAATTCTGTTGGAACTACTACTATTGTTGATGAATAGAAAGGACTTAACTTTATTTCTGGAAATAGTGCGGTTTTGAGTTTAAGTTTAATGATAATCCACGTGAATGAAGACTTTTCGAGTAAAGAGGATTAATGAAATGTTATTCGGTGATCTGTGAAAACACCCTTTTCTCTCAAAATCCATGGCATAATTAGTTTCTTGAGAGAAACCCCTTCAACCATCAAATGAAATATAGAATGGCGAACACAAAAAACCCCTTTGACGACTATTAAATGGATGCTCTATTAACAGACCTTGACGAAGATAGAAGAGTTATTGAATCGACTTTGGCTTCAGATCTAACAGATTCACCAACATACCCTCCTTCGAAAAGGATTGACCACAAAACCTCTTGGCTGATTTTGAAACCTGAATTCTGAAAACTCATACAAAAGATCCCTCATCATTTTGTATATAAACATTTTATATACAACAACGCCGATGAGTCGAAGATAGTAATTTTAAGAAAAATATTTTTTTGAATGGATTTTAATCCTTAAAGGAAAAAACGCAGCACAGATTGCTAAAAAGTTGCATAATTAAAAGAAACACATTGTCGAAGTTTGTTTGTCAAATTTCGTTCGGGAGATTTTTCACTCGAAGATAAGCCATATTCAGGTCGACCAAGTGAAGTTGATACTCGTAATGATGATATCAAGGCTTTAATCGAATCGGATCGTCATGTGACTGAGCGTGAAATTGGTGAGACGTTAATTATACCAAAATCAAAAGTCATGAACTGATAAAAAAACTTGATATTTGGGTACCACATAGTTGAAAGAAATTAATTTAATAAGCCTCTTCAATAAATTGTTTGCAATAATGTCAATCGAAAACGATCATGGGCATGATGAAGCGCAAAGGAATCAAACGATTAATTCTGATGTCTACTGTGAACAACTGGACAAATTGAATACATCCATAAACGAGAAAAGGCCAGAATTGGTCAATCGTAAAGGTGTCTTATTCCACCAGGACAATGCTACACCGCACACATCTTTGGTCACTCGCCAAAAACTGAGATAGCATGACTGGGAACTGTTGATGCGGAACTCATTAAATGGTAAAACTTTCGAAAATGACGACGCTATAAAATCACACTTGGTTAAGTTTTTTGCAGATGAAGGCAAGAAGTTATATAAGCGTGAAAAAATGATGTTGCCGGAAAAATGGCGAAAGGTCATACAACAAAGTGAAAATTACATAATTGATTAAAATTCAATAAAATTTAAAAAGATATATTGGATGAGTGCATAAGTTCGTGCCCGATTTCAAGTGCAAACTAAAATTGAAATTTTTTGAAGAAAGCGCTTTTATTAATCAATTATGTATTCGCCATCAGGTTCGGCAATCCACTCCCAACGTTCAACCAATTTACGGATGCCTGATTCATAGAAATCGCGCGGTTTCTCGTTGAAAAAGGTGTCAAGGTGGTTTTTGACGTCTTCCACATTTTTAAATTTTTTTCCATTCAAATTGTTCTGCAGCGATCGAAACAAATGATAATCAGAAGGTGCAATGTCGGGTGAATATGGGGGATGCGGCATGATTTCCCAATTCATCTCCTTCAGTTTGGCCAGGGTCGGTTTTGCAACATGTGGCCTGGCGTTGTCGTGATGGAAAAGAACTCCTTTGCGATTGGCCAAAATCGGACGTTTTTCATCAATTGCTTTCTTCAATTCGACCAATTGCTGACAATACTTGTTGGCAGTGATCGTTTCTCCAGCTGGCAAGAGCTCAAAATAGATCACGCCTCGGATATCCCACCAAATGCACAGCAGTACCTTCATCGGATGCAATCCACCTTTCGACATCGGTTCCGCCCCTTCGTGTTTCCATGTTCTTTTGCGTTGAACATTGTTGTACAGGACCCATTTTTCATCACCAGTCACGAGCCGATCCAAAAAAGGTTCGTTTTTGATCCGTCGAAGCAAAGAAATTGCTGTTGACATACGGTCCACTTTGTTCTTTTCACTCAACTGATGTGGCACCCATGTATCGAGCTTCAAAGTGTACCCAACCTTTTTTAAACGACGAAACGCAGTTGATTTGTTGACGTTCAATTCACTGGCAACCTCTTCCGTCGAAATACGTGAGTTATTCGCAACTAAAGTCCTTAGAACATCGTCATCAAGCTCAGAAGGTCGTCCACTGCGAGGTTGATCTTCGAGGTTAAAATCTCCAGAACGAAATTTCGCGAACCATTTCTTTACTGTGCGGAGTGCTGGAGCACGGTCCAAATAAACTTCGCGAATATCTTTAGTTGCAGCGCCCACTGTTTTTCCTTTGCGGAATTCGTATAACATAATATGACGCATATGATCTTTTTCGTTGTTCATCTTCCATGCGTCTTTTCACTAAGCAACTCAAATCAAAATGAAGTTATTTTATGCTTGATTTATAGTTCGGACTGTCACCTTTCCAACGACATATAATATGTATATATTTCTTTCACGAGCGCCACTCTCAAACGATTCGTACGGCATCCAGCGGAATCGGGCACGAACTTATGCACTCATCCAATATTTACTTTCTTTTAAAAAATCGCCGTTTTCTTTTGGGGCAACCCAATACATATTATATCTCCTCGAATACAGAAGTTATGCGCTGAACCCCAATGAATCCCAACTTCAATAAAAGGTTAATTAGTAAGATTACGAATAGAAGCGTGCATCTGAAGTGACCAGTCCTTGAAATGTAACTGTGCCGCGGCCAATGAAAGAAGGATGATTTGTCCAAAATGGATTCTTGTGATGTGATCACCATGATGCCAAAATAAGACTTGGGTTCTTCAATCCAAAAGTGGGAAAAGGAAATTTCCTTGTCGTAATTTTCAATAAACTCAGAATCTACAGCATGATAATGATTGCCTGTCGCAACAGAATCCGGCATAAGATCATACATCAAGTTACATAGATGTGTCCAAACCAACTCGTCATCAAATCTATCATGTTGTGATGGACGGAATAAATGACTTTAGTGTGCTGTAAACATGTGAACGCACAAGATCCAGACATCGAGTCGGGAAAACAAATATGCGTATCTATCTCTGTATCGTTAAAATAATTCGTCAAAAAACAATATGATTACACTCCTGCTCTACGAGAGCAGTCACCGCTTTGTATAAGGGCTCTGTGTAAGGTCCATATGGGTGAGCCTGAAGAGCTTGAGCAGCTTGCAGACTGTATGAGATATTAAATGAAGGTTTCAACACCGGGGCATGAGTAAGCAGAACCCAAAAGGGTGATCTAGTACAGAAGAAAAAGAAAAAGTAAAATAAGATAACGAGAAAGAAGAAGAAAAAAGTGAAATACTGAAAACTAATTCTTTTTTTGTGTTCTGTAAAGCAATCGAGAAAATATTTAAAATCTCAATCTATACCGGCGTGCACCATTAAATAGTTATATGTTATATGCAAACTCCATTAGACAACCAGTTCAATACAGTAACGGTATTTGAACTTGTTGCATGGCATGTCTCCCCTTTTCTTGTTAATTTTTTTTTTCTTTTTTGTGAGTGAAATTCGGCCTTTCGAAGTTCAATTCATTGCATGCAAATCTGACATAACAAATTATGTAAAACGAAAAGCAAATTAAACAAAGGCACCTGATTGCCTGTTGGTCGGTTGATTTTGAAGCTTTTTATTTTGGTTTTTTTTTATTTTATTCTTTTAGCTTGTGAAATTATTATTTTTTCTCACAACAATATTGCTTTTGTATACAAGCTTATTGATGCAGTGCACCTTTATGCGCCATCTCATACTCACGACAACTACTAGCATGGATACCTTCCTTCCTTCGTTCACATTTTGTGCGCACACGCGCATGCGCCGCATAATCAGCGCCTCTACATCATTCAAGCTTCCATTATAACACCTTGTTGATCATAATAAATGCCTAGAACGCTACTAAATGGACCCTAATATTATGTTAGCACAAGTTGGATGCCATAAAAAATACAAAATATACAAAAAGAAAAATCAGCAACAATATTCACATCTGCCACATGCTAATGGAGGCTAGTTGAGTAGGGAATGTGCTAAAGGAATCCAACCAAACAGCTGTTTAAGCGTAGGAAATGCAAATCAAAAACTAATGATGTTATTGTTATTGTTGTTCTTGTTGCATGCACTTATTTCTCATTGCTTACATTACGTTTAATATACTTTGTTGCGCTTTTATCACCGTTCTTATTCTCGCGCCGCAACATCCATCCGCGTCGGTTTTGTGGCTGCAACAATTTTTAGTTTAAATATCGCGCTGAGCAGGAAGAAAATTATATTATTACTATTTGACATGCAATCTGACAAGTGTTTGGATAAACATTTCCTGGATTTATGATTATTTATTTTATATTTTGTACTTTTTCTTCAATTTTTTTATTTTTGCTTCAGTTATTCTACGCATTTTACCTGCACTTACAACGATGTTTCCTTACTTCATCCCGTTTTTTATTTGCTCTCTAAAGTGTTGTCCAGCTAATTTCCTCTGCTTCATTGAAGCTCAGGCGATTAACTTCTAAAAGTTCTTGTAACCTTTAAGCGCATTTAAATGCAGCTGCTTGATGGCTTTTTGCGATACCTTTTGATATGGGTGCTGCGGAGAGTATAAAGGCTTGCCAGTATGAAGTACACTTATTAAAGTTGATTAATTTTGTTTAAGAAAAACTTTTAAAAAATTCTTAAAATACTATTACAAATTGAAAACTTTTCGAAAAGCTCAAGCTCAAAAACTTTGAAAATACTCAGCGCTCTTAGCTTAAAAGTTCAGTAGTTTGAGTTCTCACCGAATAGAGAGAGCAAAAACCTTTTTAGTGGATAATGTTGTAAAGAAAACAAAAATATTTACTCTATAAAAATCTTACAGAGTAAAAAGATTAGGTCCAGTGAAAAGTAATACATTATTTTTGCATTAAAGTGAAGGCTTTATTTACCATAGTCAGAGTAATCCGCTTGTTCGATTGTTCGGATGAAATCCAATTCCCCTCCTTCTGGCAAAAGCTAGATAATTCTTGACGACTGTTTCTTGCAGACGGTATAATTTCTGACAGTAAACGTGTGAATTTATAGTTTGGCTTTCGGGTAGCTGTTCATGGTGAGTGATTCCACCAAATACCGTCATTTTCGTTTGGCATTTCTGTAATTTCTGGTCCACTTTTCATCACCAGTCACTTCCCGTTTCAGAAATTGGTCGATTTTGTTACGATTCAGCAGCAATTCGTAGATGGAAATTCGGTCCATGAAGTTTTTTCTCGCTAACTTATGTGGCACCCATACATCGAGCATCTTTGTGTATCCAGCCTTTTTCAAGTTCAATAAATAAGATCAGATAGGCGGCAAACTCTTAAAAAAATATCTAAACTTCACAAAAAAATTTTCCGAGTTTCACTGAAGCTATCCTAAAAATTTGAACAAAACTGGCGAAGTAGTATCGGGTCTATAGGCGGCATAGATGCCTAGAAGAAGACTTGGACATGAAAAAATATAAGCGCGATGGATATTGTGATTCTTCAAATTATATCAAAACCATAATAGTGTTATCGCGAGTTTCTCCTTTACATACTTACCTACCTTATTAATTATATTCTTTAGATTTAACACCCTCCGGTTATTTAATGTTTCCAAGCTTCGGATCAAATAAAGAGGTCTTCTCTGAAACAAAAGACTATGCTAAAAGAAAGATTAATCATTGGGCGAAATCTGCCGCGCTAAAATGAGTTAAGTTGAGTTGAGTTGACGTGGTTGCTGATTTAGGCCTGAAGGCCCGTTATGATACCGCTGTGGAGTACTTCTCACCTTCTCAAATATACAATACATACCATTTCGTGTGCCTTACGAACGATGCAATACTGCTTATACCAGCCGTTGCTTCATCAGCCATGTAATCAAAGAAGTGATGTCGTATGATACTTAGTGCTGGATAGTGACAATGCTCGACATATCCTTCCTCTTCTTCGTCCCTACCTCGAAATCCCATTAAACAGTGTCCACTTAATATATCCGTTGTTGAATTAATGTTGAACCGGTCAAGTTGTATAGTCTGTTTAGAGAAATGAAACGCTTATTTGGTTTTATCAAACTATCAGGTCAGCAGGGGGGTGGTAAACCTCTTCATGTTGGGGTCCGGGCTCTATGGCCTTCAGGTTCAAGCATTCTGATCAGTGTAGCATTTTTCAAGTGTATATGGTTGAAAACAAGAAAGCGGTGAGAATCATTTAATTTAAATACGCGTGAATTTATTTTAACAGCCAGATGGCTTATCTGCAGATATCGCTAGTATCGCTAGAAGGGTTGAATCAAGACTTTAGACTTTACATATTCACACAAAACATGAAATTCACCGAGATCCCACCGATGATTCCACCGGCCCACAAAAAACACCAGATCGTTTTTTTTTCTTGATAAAATGGAGCCTCTTGAATCACTTCAGGTTGCTCCTCGTCCTAAATCCCGCAATTTTGCTTATTTAAAAACCCATTAAGCCAGAAATGAGCCTCATAGCTGAACGTCGAATCTTTTTGCAACTTTTCAAGAGCCCATAGAGCGAAGCAATGTCGTTTGGGAAAGCCGAGCGGCTTCAGTTCTTGCACAAGCCGTATTTTGTACGCTTTCAATTTAAGATCTCGACGTAAAGTTCGGCAAGTCCTTCCATACGTCAGTCCGAGTTGCTGCGAATGGCGCTCAATCGACTCTCCACGGTCTCAGCTACGGCCGCTATATTTTCTTGACTGCGTGCTGGACGTGGTCTAAACGGTCGAATATTTTTCTATAATGAATGCCGGATCTCAAAATGGGTGATGGTGTTGCGAAAAGTATTATGTTGAATGATTTGTAAACGTTATTTAGGCGTATGTAAGTCTTTCCATAATGAAATGCCAAACAATACTGAAAAATACCATAACAGTTCGATACGGCTCACGCGGGATCTGTCATAAAAATGTTATTAAAAATAGCACCTCTACTTGGATCACCCGTTATTTAAAGCACACTCTTCGTTATGTTACATAATTTTACAATTTGCATGACATTACAGTAATGAATAGACAAAACTCCACCGTTATGATACAGTGAGGTTCAAAAAGTCAATGTCCCTCACAAATTTAACTGCAACTTTTTAAAGACTCATAATGATTAATTAAATAATCGTAAATGCTTTTTAAAAGCCAATAAATTTGTAAAACAAAAAATTAGCTAATTAATTAATTAATATTTAAATATTTAAAATAAATTTGCGTCAAAATATTTTTCAGTAATTTATTATGTGTAAACATTGAGTTTTTGAAGAGTTGCAAGTGGTAAGCATGAACTAAAAGGCTTATTATGCAAAACTGCAACTCATGGGTGCTACCAACTTACGCGGCTTGACTACTTACATACGAGTATACACATACATATATGCATATATATATATCATACAAAAGCCAAGAGTCAATTTGCATACGCTACACACTCCACTGCATCGTCACGTGAATAAGCATTCAGACAAGCGCTTCATTCAAAAAGAAAACCCCAACAATTGCAACTTTGCATAAATACGTATGTATTTAGATATGTGTATGTATAGGATACTCCATTCTAATGTGTGTAAAAAAGTGTTCAGAAGCCCATTAGAATTTTATTGAGGAGTTAAAATTAAATATGAGCTACCAGTCATTTGCGTTTGTTGCTATTTGCATACTTGCATTTTTGCATAGGCTTGTACACAAATACATACAAACACAATATGTATATATATGCATGCAAATAGTAAGATATTTAAATAAATACTACAACGCTTTTGGTTCTAATGAAGTTAGAATGCAGACAGTTGGTTAGGCCTGTCTCATACATACACTACATACGTGTATGTATGTACGAAATGGACGTTGATAGCCACAAGTGCCATCTTTAAGCACTTGCCACACAATGATTGTCAGTCTTATACTCGTATGCATGTAAATATGTTTTGTATTAGCAAAGTGATAGGATTCCTTACATAAGTACTGGTAAGATCATCAATTGCATTTATAGTATTTACCATATTGTACATTAGGAGGGAGCGAAATTTATAAAACAAAAAATGAATATACACAAAAAGTTCACCACGGCACAAGAAAACCAAGAAAAAAAACCTGAGCTCATTTAAGAAAAAACATATTTAAGTTGGATTTGTATCGCTCCCAATTGACTGGTCGCTTCAGAGAGTCTCCTCTCCAATGATTTGATTGCCCCTGTCACAACTCTTAACCCTTTAGCCAACAGTTCTCCCTGATTTTCGCTGGTCAAGTGTTATCAACTACTCTATCCACTTCAAACTTCCAAGTATAGAAACTATAAAGTTCCAGCTCAAAATTCCCTGAAGAGGGGCGACCGCAATTGAAAATGTTAATTTTCTGTAAGCCATTTACTCTTCGCACTAAACATATTTCGCATGGTTGGTTAGTTTCTGTTAATTTAGATCACGGATCCCATCTCAAGCGCACTTTGGCCTACTAGCCCGTTGTGATACCAAAGGTTGGTCCTGCTCAGGATATTCCTTTTCTTGTGTTTTATGATATTCAGGAGATTAGTCATTCCTACAAGCCCTGCTGGGCAATCGTAGCAAATATCCGAGAAAATGATAACGGACCGCAATGGGAGCTATACAGCGACAGAGGTAAAGATGGCTTAATTCGGTTTACCTCGATTAATGTCAAGATTTGTCTTGTTGGCCCTTCTGGGGAAGGTTAGGCCTTCTCAAATTTTTTAGAAAGAAAGATGTGAGGCTTATCGGCCGAAATCCATTGAATTTATATAACCTCCCCTTCGAATAGATGTTTGCAAATTTTTCTGCAATATACGTGTAAGTGGTTTTGAACCGTTGTTGAGGTTTGATTCTAGTTTTTGGCATTGTCAGTAACTAAATAATTCTTCAAATTACATAATGGTACTAAAATTAACAAATCAGAAATGAAGAGAGATGGTAATAAACTTGTGATCCGTTACACGAATAGGGTCCCGCAATAGTCGCTCACTACCAAAATCTTTGGTATCGTCTTTCGATGTTAACCAGCTCTTGGGGCAGCATCTCTCCTTGTTCGTACTGCGAACCGGAGCGGAAATGCAGAAAGTTTATTTTTAAAGACATTGTAGCTTCAATCTTCTATTAGTATTCCGAAAAAATGTCAATACTTACTTAAAATTCTGGTATTTGTGGTTATCCAGTAAGATGCCTATGCTTTTTATATCACGCGTTAAACATTTTGTAAAGCTACTGTCGTTCTTCACCTGATCTTTCCAACGAAGTAGAGGGTCTACCTCTTCCTCGAATTCCGCCAGTGGCTGTTGCATCGAATGTTTTCCACTCTGACGACATGACCTAGCCAGCGTAGCCGCTGTCTCGTCATTCGCTGAACTATGTCAATATCGTCGTATAGCTCGTACAGCTCATAGTTCTATCGTCTGCGGTATTCATTGCTCGCAGAACTCTTCCCTCGAAGACTCATACTCTGCATTAGATTTCAAGGCTGACATTATTATTGGTGTTAATGTTGGTACCTAGATAGACTAAATAATCCACGGCCTCGAAGTTATGACTGTCAACAGTGACGTGGGAGACAAGTCGCGAATTCGATGACTATTTGTTTGATGACAGGATATATTTCGTCTTGCCCTCATTCATTAGCAAACCCATTCGCTTCGCTTCTTTATCAAGTCTGGAGAAAGCAGAACTCACGCCGCGGTTGTTACGGCATATGATATCAATTCCAGCATACGCTAGTAATGTACACTCTTTTAGAAGATTGTACCTTGTCTATGTAGGTCTGCTGCTCGTATTATTTTTTCCAGCAATAAGTAAAAAAAGTCACACAATAAAGAGTCACCTTGTCTGAAACCTCGTTTGGTTTCGAACGGCTCGGAGAGGTCCTTACCGATCCTGACGGAGCTTTTAGTGTTGCTTAACGTCAGTTTACATAGCCGCATAAGTTTTGCGGGGATACCAAATTCAGATAGAGCGGTGTAAAGGCAGCTCCTATTCGTGCTGTCGAAGGCGGGTGTCGATTTTCTTTTCACGGGTCTTTTCCAAGATTGGTAAATATCTGGTCAATAGTTGACTTACCAGGTCTAAAGCCACACTGATAAGGTCCAATCAGTTTGTTGACGGTGGGCTTTAGTCTTTCACACAATACGCTAGACAGGACCTTATAGGCGATATTAAGGAGGCTTATCCCACGATAATTGGCGCAGACTGTGGGGTTTCCTTTTTTATGGATTGGGCAGAGCACACTTAAATTCTTATTGTTGGGCATGCTTTCGCCCGACCATATTCTGCAAAGTAGCTGCATGCACCTTGTCAGCTCTTCACCGCCATGTTTGAATAGTTCTGCCGGTAGGCCGTCAGCTCCAGCCGCTTTGTTGTTTTTTAAGCGAGCGATTGCTATTCTAACTTCTTCATGGTCAGGTATTGGAACGTCTTTTCCATCGTCGTCGATTGGGGTTTCAGGTTCACTATCTCCGGTTAATCCGTATCCATTGCTATTCAGCAGGCTGGAGAAGTGTTCCCTCCATAAATCGAGTATACTCTGGGCATCTGTCACTAGCTCACCTGCCTGGGTCCTACAAGAGTTCGCTCCGGTCTTGAAACCTTCTGTAAGTCGCCGTATCTTTTCATAGAATTTTCGAGCGTTACCCTTGTCGGCCAGCTTCTCAAGCTCCTCGTACTCGCGCATCTCGGCCTCTTTCTTTTTTTCTCTGCAGACGCGCCTTGCTTCCCTCTTCAGTTCTCGGTATCTATCCCACCCCGCACGTGTTGTGGTTGATCGCAAGGTTGCGAGGTAGGCAGTCTGTTTTCTCTCTACTGCGGCACGGCAATCCTCATCGTACCAGCTGTTTTTGCGACCTTTCCGAAATCCGATGGTTTCGTTTGCAGCTGTACGCAGGGAGTTTGCAATGCCGTCCCACAGTTCCCTTATACCGGGTTGTTGATGAGTGCTCTCAGAGAGCAGGTGTGCAAGTCGAGTAGAAAATCGCTCGGCAGTCTGTTGTGATTGCAGCTTTTCAACGTCGAACCTTCCTTGTGTTTGTTGATGGACGTTCTTCGAAAAACAGAGGCGTGTGCGTATCTTCGCTGCAACAAGATAGGGGTCCGAGTCGATGTTGGGTCCTCGGAGTGTACGCACGTCAAGAACACTGGATACATGTCTTCCATATATCACAACATGATCGATCTGGTTTTGTGTTTTTCGATCTGGGGACAGCCAAGTGGCTTGATATATTTTTTTGTGCTGGAATCTAGTACTACGAGTACAGACAACCATATTTCGGGCCCCGGCGAAGTCGATCAGCCTCAACTTATTAGGGGATGTTTCGTTGTGGAGGCTGAATTTTCCTACAGTCGTACCAAAGATACCTTCTTTGCCCACCATGGCATTAAAATCGCCAAACACGGTTTTCACATCGTGTCGGGGATAGCGCTCATAAGTATGCTCTAGGCGCTCCTAAAAGGCATCTTTAGCCAAATCATCTTTCTCTTCTTTCGGGGCGTGGGCACAAATCAACGATATATTGAAAAATTTTGCTTTGATGCGGATTGTGGCTAGACGCTCATCCACCGGAGTGAATGCCAGTACTCGACGACGGAGTCTCTCTCTCACCACAAATCCGACACCAAATTTGCGCTCCTTTATATGGCCGCTGTAGTAAATGTCACAAGGACCTACTCGCTTTTGTCCTTGTCCCGTCCATCGCACTTCTTGGACGGCAGTGTTGTCAGCCTTTATTCTTACGAGGACATCAACCAGCTGGGCAGCGGCACCTTCCCAATTAAGGGACCGGACATTCCAGCATGCCCTGAAATCGTGATCCTTAATTCGTTTGCAGGATCTTCAACAGAAAGGGGTATCTCATCCGAGGCGTTGTTAACATTTCCATTGGGGCTGGTTTCTACGTGGCGGGTCCCAAACCCAGCGCACAACCCCGCTAGGCGAGTAAGTTTAAAGATTTTACACATTTATATGGCAAGCCGCTTGCTTCAAGACCGACGCCCGCTCGCAACCGCACGTCTGGTGAACAGACGCTGCAGTTAGACTTCAGCGGACCCTTAAACCGAATAAGCCGGAGTGGCACCAAGAGTAGACAGGTCGTTCTCTAACTGCTCTTTCCTACTGAGTGGAAGTCTTCCCCTTCTTCTGCTTCCACCGGCGGGTACTGCACCGAAAACTTTCAAAGCTGGAGTATTCTTATCCGTATGGCCTAGCCAGCGCAGCCGCTGTTTCTTGATTCCATGAACTATGCAAATATCACCGTATATCTCATACAGTTCATCATTCCATCGGCTGCAATATTCACCGTTCCCAACACATAGACGCAAACCTTTCTCTCGAAAACTCCTCATCAGTAATTGTCACGGACTATGTCTCCACACCATATAGTCTTCGTTCCGCGCACGTACGTCTATCCACTTGGTGAAAGGATCATTGCCCGATATATACGAATATTCATTTATAATGGGTAATAGCCTAAGCCTAAGGGATAGCATATAGCGCGCATTGCTACTCATTGGCGTTAGAAAACGCTACGCTGAACGCTCCAATTTTGGTATGTCAGTTAGAAGCGAACCTGAAGGGATGAGCTGGGCAATACATAGCTCTCCGCCTTCTACTCAAAAATTCTTAGTAATTCTTTTATTTGCGAGCGCCGGACTAATGCATTTTCATATCTACATAAATGTAATCATGAACTTACTTACACGTACATATATACATGTGTATGTTTACGACTATTACTACCAAAACTAGAAAGAAAAAAAAAACAATAATGATACAAAGTAATGAAAAAGTCACAGTCATAAATGTCTATCACATCACGTCTGCAAATAGCCAAATAGCGACTCATTCAAAAACAAACACACATACATGCATATATGCCTACATAGGTGTAATAACAAATGAAGATTTAAATTGCGATTGAAGCTAAAAAAAAAGAGGTTCTATGGCCACTCGTTGGCCGGGGTGAGTGTGACAGTATGGCGAAATTTTATTGGCATTGGCGTCAGTCGACAATTATTACATCAATTATTAATAGCCGATAGATTACCAGAGTCAGAGTTAGTGGCACTGGCCAACCCATAGGCCACTGCAGCCCATGTGTGTATGTACATACATACCTACATACATACATACAAATGTGTTTTTAAGGCATGCCTATGCGAATTGTGCTTCCGGCTTTAACAACGGCTACTGACTGCTTGCTATCTAACTTTCTTTATTATTCATTTATTCTTCTTCTTCTTTGGTCTGTTGCAGGTTCATTGATTACTTCAGCCGGGTGACCGCATCGTCACGACGTCTATCGACAAATCGATTTGCATATTTATTGCGTCAAAAGCAACGGGAGTTAAACACCTTTTTTGGTGATCGACCGCAATTCGCGAAATTTTCACGAGTATTTTAATGGTGAGTAATGAAGAGACAACTTTCATGGGTGACTCGTAATTAATTCGGTTGCGAAAATGATGTTGGAAAAAAGTCCAATGTCGTCTGCGAAGGAAGAAAAAAAAACCAAAGCAATAAAGTTTCAGTGTGCAATTGGAGAGTGGTTAGCAATGCGTACTACTACCCGAAGGGTCAGGGTTCGCTTGCTGGTCCGATCAATATCCTTATACAAAATCAATTTTTCGTGCGGTTTTTTTCAAAAATTAGACTTTATTGTGAAAAAATTGTTATACATTTAATGTTCAAAGTATTGCCCATCGGAAGCTACGATGTTTGCCCATCTTTCTGGCAGTTTGTGGATCCCATCCCAAAAGAACTTCTCCGGCTTGGAGGTCAAGAAAGAATTGAGCCAATTTCTGATACCCCGTTCTGAAGTGAAACGTACCCCGGTGAGGGCATTCTGCATTGATCTGAACAAGTGGTAATCGGAAGGTGGTATGTCTGGGCTATAAGGCGGGAGAGGTAGAACTTCCCACCCACAGTTTTCCAAATAGTTTTTAACTGGCCTTGAAACATGTGGCCGAGTGTTGTCATGATGAAAAATTATTGATTCGTGTCTGGTCGCATATTCTGGTCGTTTTTCCGCGATGGCCTTTTTCAAACGAATCAATTGTTTTCGATAGAGGTCCTCATTGATCGTCTGACCCGATTTCAATAGCTCATAATAGAGCACACCCTTGTGGTCCCATCAAATACATAGCATAACCTTGACACCATGGATATTCGGCTATGCCGTGGATGTCGATGGTTGGTCGGGCTTCACATACGATCTCTTGCGCTTTGGGGTATCATAATGAATCCATTTTTCATCGCCAGTGACAATCCGATACAAAAATTACTTCTTTTGGTGGCCTTGAAGCAACATTTCCGACATGCAGAAACGACGTTCGACGTCTCTTGGCTTTAGTACTTCATAAGGCACCCAATTTCCAAGCTTCTGGATGAATCCTAATGATTTTAATCGTCTGGAAACGGTTGCTTGATCAACTCCTAATACTTTTGCATATTCTTCTTACGTCTGGCATGCATCTGCGTCGAGCAATGTCTCCAATTCTTCGTCTTGAAATTTTTTTTTGGCTGTCCGGGTCATTCTCCTTGATCAATCGCCACTTTTAAACCGTACAAATTACTTTTGGCACGTTCGCTCGGCTAAAGCATGGTCACCATAAACGTCTAGTAAAGTACGATGGGTTTCGGTAGCACTTTTCTTCATGTTAAAGTAATGAGAAAGAAAGTAAAAACCCTTTATCTGGTAAAAATTTCGACTTTTTCAAATGAATGTAACAAATTGTTGTTCACGCTAAAACAAATGACATCCGCTGAAAATGGCACGAATTGACAGTATCTTTGAAATGAATATAGGCACAGATGAACACGACGCGAAATAATACTAGAAGAGCCCTCTCTTAGAAAACCGCACGAATTAATGCATACGCCCAATAATTGCGACCGTCCCTCGGCAGGGAAAGTCGGCCTCTCTGAGTATACCTCATGCTGAGGTTGAATAGTAAAATGTAGAACCTCCCTCCCCCTTCTTGGGAAAACATTAAGATGCACACCACATATTGGAGGAGGAGCTCAGCTCAGCTGTTGCAAAGTGCCAATTAAATAGTAGTAGAGTTTCAGATAACCTAATGAATTATCGGCAAAAAGGTTAGATTTCCGAACTATGATGCCCAAGGGTAGATAGAAATGCAGGCTACGAGCTGGAAGTGGCTCGCAATATGCACTACTTGGAAGTACACAAGTGTAAGAAGGCTTGAATAAACTCTCTCTTACGGCATTCAGAATAAGGCAACAGATCTTAGTGCACAGTTTTTAACTGATGAGGAGCTAGACTCCAAGAAAAGAGGTAGGTCGTTATGGATATTGCTGAAGTTGGCTGTCTCTTCATTTTCTGAACTATATCAATGTCATCGTATAACTCGAAAACACTTCATCTTGACATTGTTCATGCATCTGCACCATATAGTATTACGGGAATGATGAGTGACTTGAAGAGTTTGGTCCTTGTTGCAACGAAAGAGATCTTTATTTTTCAATTGTCTAATCAGTCCTAAGCAGCACCTATTGACAAGAGTTATTCAGCGTTGGATTTCATTGGATGAATGGCATTAATATTGATGTTAATGCTGAACATTAAGTACAAAAAATTCTAGAGAGTCAAATCTGGTGAATACGCTGCCTGAAGCATAATTACGCTGTTTGATTTAGAGTTTAATAGATGGACAAATGGTTGGTAGATCAGACGTAGCGGTATGATCCAATCGATTTGGTTTGTCGTTCCACGAAATTCAAAGTATACTCATGTGGTTCTCGCAGATCGAGAATCTAGCTTTGCGCCAGCCAGAGGAATCGCTTAAAAGACGATATTTTCCTCTGCACTGTTGAAATATGTAACTTCTACAGCATAGCCTAAAAGAAACTCCAATCATGTTTTCAGGTCATGCTGTCAATCTTTTGTCCACTCATGACTTATATTAGAACAGTTTTTTAAGAGAGTTCATTCCACGCGAGTTTTCCGGATCCCATTTCGATCAACCTTTTTCAGGATTGTTGCATGTGGAAATGTTATTAAAGGATTTTCCAATAGTTATTTTGAATAGTTTGCTATTCCGGTAGATTTCACTTTGAAGCTGTAATTTTTTGACATTTGACAATTAAAAAATACGCGTGTAACAAATATGGAACGATACACGCTTCAACAACGCATTGAAATCATTAAATTCACCCATTTCCACCTCAGTGGCTAGTTCCAAAAGCAAAACTGTCGCATCTGGAGCTCAGAAAACCCAAGTTCTATTATTTAAAAGCCTCTCCATCTTCAACGTGTAGCTGTTTGGGAAGGTTTATGGTCCAGCGGGGTCATTGGGACTTACTTTTCCGAAAATGAGGCTGGAACAACACGTACGGTGAATAGATTACGCTATCGAGAGATGATCAATGACTTTTTTATCACCGGAATAGGATGGTATTGATCTGGACAATGTTTATTTTGAAAAAGAAGGCGCTTCGATGGCTTCGTTATCGATGTTTTAAGGGAAAAGTTTCTTTGGATATCTTTTATTGGGAAACCCTAAATGTTATATCTTAATGCGGGCTGCCGATAGGACAACAACAGTTTCACACGTTTAAGTGAAGCAGATGTGGTGAGTTCAAATGTAGGTGTAAATAATAACTAATTTGATATAAATACACATACATATAAATTTTAAATAAATATAAATAATAAATAAATTTTTAATGCAAAAACTAATATTCGATGAATTTCCCATAATCGTCTGCAAGTTCACCAAAAAAAAAAAATCGCTCAAACGGCATACTTGAATAAGAAACTATTAAAAAGCTTCCCTTTATTAATATTTATAGGTATATGTATGTACATATTTCAAGAATTTTGTTACTAAAATATTTTTTTCCAAAAACAAAAAAAATTTACCGTTAATATGAGTTTATTAACCTTGTGGTCAATTGTATTGAATTCCTTGACTCGCCTGCAATTACCCAATCTACAAATTGTGATTCTCCCCAAGCAGTCAATGCCAACTGAAATGTGCCAATTCCAGCTAGATATGTGTGCACGTATGTACGTGTATGTATGTATGTACATACTCGTACATACATATGTATGTTCATGAACCTTATTGAAGTTCAAAAGTTCCGCAAGAAGAAACCGAAAAAATGCGATGAGAAGTGCCCAACTAACGAAGTAACGAAGTAAGAAGCAAGCGACGAGAGTGACCGGGCGGCGACCCACCAGCGACCGAGCAGCTGTCACATCGCACCAATGGTCGTAGGTCAGTGTTGGCATGTCTCGCAACAGCAATTTCAATGATGACAATACCAGTAACACCAATAAATGTAAGGAAAACCAATATGTAGTTTTGTATATTGTACAAATGTACGTATACGTATGTATGTTTGTGCATACTCGTATATATGTATATATGTATGTATGTATGAATGTACGCAAGTGCACACACTTTACTTTGGTAAGTACTTTGAGGAGTAATAAAATTAAATGTGGCGAAACCAGTATTGGCCCACACTGAGACTATGTATACATGTGTTTATTGCATGTGGCACACATTGCATATAGTACTCGTATATACATCTTTATATGTACATATTTACTTAGTGCAACAGCAGCAGCTGCAGTCGTAGCAGCAGCTCCGGCTCAATAATAGCTTCGTCTAACAATAATTTGTTGCATTGCCACGGAGATTAGATATGTGTGCTTGTTGTTGTTGCTTTATGTTGTTGTAACGCAGCAGCAACTCCTAGTATTGCTGTTGCTATTGCTGTTGATGGTGGCCAACAACAAAATCTTTGCTGTGGCTGTGCACTCCTGCGCTATTTACCTGGGACATGTTGGCGATGTAATGACGATTTGTATCCAATTATCTCTAATAACGCATTTGAGAATTGATTGGACGTTGCCTTGACGTTGAAAATAATAACCGGCAACTAAATAAATATACATATAAATGTTTACTATATTTTACGGTTTTTGCGATAAAAAATTCAGTCGCAAGGGTCATTGGAGTCATGGAATTCGTGTTTGGAGACTAAAGATGAGATAGGCGCCAAGTAAGCATAGCCTTTGTCTGCCGAATACCGGACTCTCACATTGTACTCGTTGTCGTCAATCTGACCTATATTAAAAGCATGCGATCTCAAAGGCAATGCCCCCTTAATGGTTCTATCAACAGCCTGGAGTCCGGCTTCTTTACAGATAGCAAAAACTTTGTAAGTTTAGTACCATACATTTTACATATAGTTTTTGCGATTCTGCAGCTCTTAACTCGTTCCCAGAGTTTATTCGCTTAACGCAGTTTTTTAATTCTTGATTTTCTTCATTTCCCTGAATGGAACTGGAAGGTTCATTACTACGTTCTATTTTAAATAGACACCCTACTTAGCCAGTTTGTCAGATATCTCATTACCTTCAGTGTCCGTCTAGCCTTTAACCCAGTAAATTTACACACACTCTTCTGTTTTCAGCCAGTACTTGAATCGCGGACTTCGTGTTGTATTTAATTAAGGCCATTGCAGTAGCTCTGCTGCTATTGTAATAGCAAATATTTCGGCTCGAAAGATACTGCCGTAGATTGGTAGCTTAAACGACTTTCATATCTCTAGTTCCTTCTTGATTTTAGAACCATCTGTAAAAATATGGCCTATACTCCAGCCGTTCGCCACTATTGTTGCTGAGAGCAGCTTTCTGAAAGTCAGGCGCCCGATTACTCAGTATAGATGTACGCTCAGGGGTAACGCTTTACTACTGTGCCTGTGTAAGTCCTGACTTGCAACTGCCGGCAAGCATATAGCCTTGCAGCAGTTGGGATTAGTCCGTTTTTAGTTACCGGGTTTGCTAGACGAATGCTCAAAATCACATGTAGCGATGCGAATGGTATTGGTCTGAGTGCCCCAGTGATGCTGATCATCAAAGTCTGAATATTCTTTCCAACCCATCATGATATGTAGTTTTGTACATAGCTTTCCACCATATAACAGCAATGAAAATCTAATGATAGATATCGGGGAAGAAATCCCAAGTGCAGCCTGACATCCCTTTGCCGCTGAAGCCTTCTTCCTTCGCTCCTCCACATTGAGTTTCCACGACAACTTGCTGTCCATAACAATTCCCAGATTCCTAGTGCTGGAATTTTGCTGTAAAATGTCCTCTCCTAGCTTAGGCTTTATCTAAGCTGGAAATCTGTATTTCCTTGTAAATAGGACCATATCTGTTTTATCGGTATTAACCTGTAGTGCTGCTGAAATAGCGCAGTTGTTAATTCTTCTAAGTGCCAGATTCGCGAGAGAAAAAAAGGCTCGGAGAAGAGAACCGCTTTAGATGACGACCCTCGCCACTGCCCAGCTGATTGATGTCCTCTTAGGAATAAAGGCGATGGACAGCCAAGGAAGGAAGAGGATGGGTTACCTGCAAATTTGGTGCTGGATTTGGTGAGAGAGATTCTATTGTGGAGTACCGCCATTCACTCCGGTGGATGAACGCCTCGCCACAATCCGCATCAAAAGAAAATGTTCCAACACATCGCTGATATGCGCACATACCCGGCAATAAAGAAGGACGATATGCCAAGAATGCTTGAGCGCCTGGAACATGCTTATGAGCGCTATCCCCGACATGATGTGGAAATCGTGCTTGGCGATTTTAATGCCAGGGTGGGCAAAGAAGGTACCTTTGGTACGACTGTCGGAAAATTCAGTGTCCACGACGAAACATCCCCAAATGGGTTGAGGCTGATCTACAATACTTCGCTAGATTCCAGCACAAGAAAATTCAGCAATGCGTACATTCCAAGGTCCTTCATAGACTTGGACCGCTCTCTTGTCGCAGCGAAGATACGCACCCACCTTTGTGTATCAAAAAACGCCCCTCAACAAACACAATAAACGTTCAACGTTAAAAATCTGCAACAGATAGTCGAACGATTTTCTACACGACCTGCACTCCAGCTCTCTGACAGCACTCATTAACAACTTGGTGTTAGGGAACTGTAGGACTGCATATCTTGCTTCCTATGTACTGGTTGACTACAACGTAAAGTTCCGATCGACTACCACAAGGAGAAAGAGAAGAAAAAGGAAAGCTAATCAAAAGGAGATTTTGATTTTCTTTATATAAAATGATCTAATTTTAAATAATTTTCATTTTCAAAATACGAATTGAGAAGAGCCTTCACACTTGAACTAGCAAAGATCACCCATGCATATACACGTATGTACATACTTATTATTATTATTGTGTATATACATACCTATGTACCTATATGTACTCTAAAATGAGAACTTCAGCGCCTCAACATCCAACATGCATACATCAAGACCAGAAAGTTTCCGGAAATTGTTTGTTTTTTTTTTAATATTCACGGTTTATATCCTCCTCCAATTTGTAGTTATGTGTTTTGATGTTTTTCCAACAAATGGAGGGACCTACAGTTTATACTAAGTCGCCTCCGAACGGCTGATGGTTTTTTTGTGTGGAGCTTTATTTCATGTCCGATATTCACGGTTTGGTTCACCATAAATTCGTGCCAACGGGACAGACGGTCAATAAAGAGTTCTATTTCAGCGTTTTGAGGCTTCGTGCAAACGCCATCTATCGTAAACGGACGGAATTGTGGGTCAACAATTTCTGGAAACTTTTATGACGATGTGCACCGAGCTATAGTTCTGAACGAATTTAAAGCCAAAAACTGGTTCAATATCATTGATCAACCTCCGTACGCACCGGATTTGGCACCATGCGATTTTTATTTTGTTTTGCTTTCAAAACTCAAGCTAACACTTCGTGGAACCCGTTTTGACTCGATTGAGGCCGTAAAAGAAAAGTCGCCGAGGGAACTGAGGTCGACTGATTTCAACAGCTGCTGCAAACAAACTGGTTGACAGATTGCGCTCATTTTTGGCATAGTAATCAAGGACAGTGCTACCAACTTAACAAAAAAAAGTGCTGAAAAATATTCAGCGCGTGCAGTTTAAATGACAATTTCCGGAAACTTTCTGGTCTTAATGTACATCCAAGTATATGGAACGCCAACCGGCTGTGAGCCCAAAGATCAGTGGGACACAATCACAGAAGTCATTTCGGGCAGATCACACAGGAAGTTATCAACGACGAAATGGGCTTTTATTGCCATGTGGAGATATAAAATATGTATGGTAAGTCTACAAAATAATAGCATATACAGTTATTGTAATATGAGTTCAAGGAGCAACAATCAAAAAAGATACAAAATTGTAGACTAACAAGACAAAAGCACGAAGGAGAAGTATAATGGGAGAAGGATGAGTGCAATAGGAAGAAAGGGTATTAGAGAAGAAGTCGGCGACATGGTGAAATGGCAAAATGCCGAATTATTATTATTACAATATATTTACTATGGAGCAGCGGCAAGACGAGCAACCCACTTACCGACTGCACGAGCAGCGCCCGGTTGAAAGCGCATCCAGTGAAATTGTTGCACACTCAGCGCGCTTTGGCTGTAGTATTTGTTTGAAGTTCGAGCACATCTTTATCGCGTCGCAATCACAGCGGAGTTTAGTGCCATGCATAGGCGACTTTTTGGGCGAACTCTCGCTAACACCGCTGCTGCAGCACATGCAGATCACTTAATGCGCGCTTGTTGTTGGCCTCCTCTGCCCTTTCTCCCTCGCACCACACCTCCAGGCAGCCGGTGTCTCATGCGCTTGCGGTCAATTCAAATTGATCTTGCGGTCGACACTATCTGTGGCCATTGGCAGCAGCAGCAGCAGCAGCAGCAGCGGCAGCAGGTTCATGCCATCTTTGCGCTACAAGCCATAAGGTGTCGAGCGCGCATGCGCAACATTTGGTAGAAACGGGCGGCAATCAACATATGTACATACGTGTACATATGTGTGCATGTATGTGCACACGCCTCATATATGTACATATATTGTTATGTATTTGTAATTGTGGCACAAAATTCAATCATCATTACGGCAAATATATACGGTTATTGTGGCAATTGCCACCGTTTTTGTTGCTGTTGTTGTTGATGTTGGTGTTTTTGCTGTTGCAAGTGCACAAATTTTTATTGCACTCGTAGCAACAATTTCGGTTAATTTGGAAAACGTGATAGACACACGGCGCAGCGGTTCGCTGAGGTGAGATGCGGTGGCGCAGCAGCAGATGCGAGCAGTCTTCTGGTTAGTTGTGTTGCCCAGACACCCCACATATGTATATTCGTATACATGTAATTTATATAAAAATGAATTATTTATGCTGGCATACATACATATATTCAAGAAGCCGCCGACCTCTGTGTCACCTTTAAAGAAACACTTCTAAGGTTACGCTGCACCGCTGAACTTCACGTAAGAGAAATATACATATGTACATCTAAGTATGTGTATGTGATTTTTTTCAATAAAAATTGCTTTTTCATTTATTTCCCGCAACAACAATAACGCCAAGCTACGACAGCTACATGTAGCTTCTTCAAAGGCTCAAATTGCTACGTTGACATTCACCACAATTTATTAGCTATGTTTGTCGACATTCTCCAAATTGTTAAATGTGCAGACAGCTAAGCAGCTAAATGGCGACGACGGCAATCGGCAATCAAGTACTTGCATATAACGGTTTTATAGTTTTTACGAGCATATGTACCTTTGATACGCCAAAATCTAGCTTTTAATAGGTCAACTCGCTGCGATGTATTGAACGGGTCAGTAGGAAACACAAAGAGAATTTATTCTATATATAAACAGCTGAGAACTATGAAATAGCCTGAGTCTCAGTTTCGGCAGGGTTCCTACCATTACAAGCTACTGTATTATATTTGTGGGATTAAAGTGGCAGGGTCACTAACTGATTAGGAAAAATGTGTCTCCACCACGAAAGCGCAATCTTCATCATGCCAAGTGGAGTAGAAAAGTGACTGTCAGCAATATTTTGAAGAACTTTGCTTTAATGGGGATTGTGACTAGGCGTTCATCAACTGCGACGGAGTCTCTCTGCCACCATAAATCGAAATCCAAATTTGCTGTACTACTCCGTCCTTGTCGCATCCATTACACTCCTGGAAGGCGGTAATATCAACCTTTCGTCGCATGAAGATATCACCCTCCCAACTAAAGATTTTCCAGGTTTGCAGGGATTATAATGAAAGGGGCTTTTGTGACTATTGGTGAGTCTCAAAGCCAAACGAGATATCACCAATATTTTTGACGTAAGTACGCTCCGAAGACCCAACAACGACTCGTATCACTATCTTGTTGCAGGATATCAACAAACAAAAGGCAGGATCTGTTTCTAAAAGCTGCAATAACAACAGACAGCTGAGCGGTTTTTTACTGGACTTGCACTCCTGCTTTCTGAGAGCACTCATCTCGTTTTAAGAGACTGTGGGGTGACTTACCAACTTCCCTACGTTCAGCTACAAACGATCTATTTGAGAAGCTGACCGACAAGGGAACTGCTAGTTTAGTTAGTTCTTTGACGACGTACAGAAGGTTTCAGGACCGGAGTAAGCTTTTGTATAGGCAAGATCCATTGTGGGATCCAGCCTCCTTAATATCGTATATAAGGTCCTATCGAACCTATTGTGAGGCAGACTAAAGCCCCCCGCCAACAAATTCACCATTGCCAAATTATTCACAATTACCAAATCTTGGAAAAAAACTGTGAAAAGAAGATCGACACCCACCACCTCTTCGTCGATTTTAAAATAGCCTTCGACAACATGAAAAAGAGCTGCCTATACGCCGCTATGTCTGGATTTGGTATCCCCACAAAACTTTTAAACCTGTATAAACTGAAGTTAAGCAATACCAAAAGCTCCGAAAGGATCAGGTCCTCTTCGAGACGTTACATACCAAGCGATGCTGGAGAAAATAATATAATATTTTACAGATGCTGGTATGCGCCGATGATATTGATATCATTGAACTCAATAACCACGCCGTGAGTTCTGCTTTCTTCAGGCTGGATAAGGAAACAAAGCGTATGAGTCTTGTAGACAATGAGGGCAAGTTCATTCGCGACTCGCCTCCCACAGTCATAGTTTCGATGTCGTAGATAACCAGCATAAGCAATAAAAACAATTAGAGACTTGAAACCCAACGCAAAATCACTCTCGCCGACTGTGCGTAAGAAATTGAAAACAAAGTCCTCTCAATGAACAACGACCAAACTCTACAAGTCGTTCATCATTTCCGTCGTGCTATATGATGCGGAGACATGAACGACGGAAAAATTTGATAAGTCAGTGTTGACATAGTTCATGGAATCAAGAGGCAATGGCTACACTGGCCAGTTCATGTGGTCGGGATGGATAAGAATATTCCAGCTTTGAATGTTTTCGATTCAGCAACCGCCGATAGTAACATAGGAAGACTTCAATTCCTTTAGAAAAACCAGGTGGAGAAGGAGCTGATTGTATTTCTCTTGGCACCAAATATTGATCTTAGTTTATAAGTCATTAAATTCTGTAATTTGAAATAAACTTGAAATAAAACAATACTCAAGGCGTGGTTAGCGCCTGGGGCCAAAACAACACCTAACCAACCTAATAAAGTTCTCATAGACTTCCTGTATGTGCTGCTCTTTACCAGATCCAAATTAAAGGCATGCGATGCCAACAATCAGTATACTATATGAATATATGTATATGCTCTGAAGCTCGGAAAGCCTGTGCAGGTTAGGGGGTCAAGAATTAAGGCATGCTTGTCGTAAGGGGCGACTAAAATCCAGTAAATTTCACATCATATCCATTGCCAGGTCTGTTCGGCAAATGAAATAAGATCGTTTTATGTACGTGCTTCACTTCGCGGAATGGAACTGGTAAGTCCGTAGTTACTTTCTAAAAGTACACCCTCTTTAGCAGACATCTCATTGCTTTTTGCGCCGTATGCTCTGGCATGCAGTTAATGTAAATTCCTCCTTTTCCAGCCGGTATTTTGATCGCCAGCTAACATAATAAAACCGCATCTGACTTCGTGCTGTATGAAGGTAGCGCAATAATGACCACTTGATTATGGGAAGGCCTGCTCCTTCCAGTAACTCGACCACCATTTTTATTAGAAGCTTTTCAGTTTGAAATATACTGCAATGGTTTCGTAGCTTAATGAGCTTCCCATTTTTGGTTGGGCGCAGTAAATGCTGGTTCCACTCAACCCTTCGTTTTAGAATCAGCGGTTAGTGCAGATCAGATATGTAACCTTAAATGAATGAATGAGTTCTTTCTCTTCTCTGAAGGTCGGATTATTCGCTCAAGAGCGCCCCTACCGAGCCACAAGTAATCCGTAGAGAAATGTACATTCTCAGTGCGATCATTCCCTCTTTCTAACATATAAAGGCTTCTTCCATCTATAAATTATTCACATGTCCATTAATTTTTGGTTCAGTGAGTACAACAATGATAAAAATCTACAACATTTACCAACCGACCATTTCACAAACAGTATTTTAGTTTTTTTTTCTATTTATTTTTATATATACTCGAACATATGTATATGTATGCATATTATTTATGTATAATGTACCATAGCTAAAACGGATTCTAATGCTGATTTCTGCATATTAAAATGTCGTTACAAGTTTATTGAATATTTTTTCATTTTATTATTATTATTATTTTTAGCATTTGGTAGTGGCGGTGAATCCTCATTGATCATCTGCCGAAAATGCCAAACGCCACGCTGCCGACCAGCGAACGGGTTAAAGGCATGCCGCAGCGATGCCAAACATGGAAATTTAGGTGGCCATTGAGATTTTCAAAAACAAACAAATTAAATTAATGGAGGCTTAGAATGGTGGATGGATGATGGAAGCTTTGTGGAATGCTCTAAGTACTTTTTTTATTTATTTTTAATTTTTTTTTTTTGTTTTTTCAAATCTTTTTAAGGCCGTTGTACAACAGGAAAAGAGTTTGCTATTTTTAATGATTCTTTTTTCTATTTTTTTGCTTTTTCAAATTGAAGATCTTAAACCCCTCTTATATATATATATGTATATATCTGCATATGTATATATGGTTGTATGTTTGTAGCTTAATATGCATTCATATATGTATAAACATATGCACATTTGTTAGCCATGATTGAATAAATATTTGTGTAAACAAGCGCATAAGCAAATTAAGTGCCGCAAATAATCGAGCATTCGAAGAAAATTGCAGAAATTAATTTGACTGCCAATGATTGTTCTTCTGAGTCACGTTGAAGCGATGTGAATCGATTCGAATTCATTTGTTCATTTTTTTTAATTTTTTCTAGTATTTTTATGTTTTCATTTTGCATTTGAGTGATTCACATTTGAGAAAAGAATTAACTGGCAAAGGCAAACATCATCTATTATATGCCAAGCAATAAATACACATGGCTAGCAATCATTAGGGTGGGTCGAAATTTTATGGAAATTTCTTAAGTTTAGTCTAGATAAAATGAAAAAATTAACAAAAATTAAAATTATTAGTAAAAAAAAATTATTAAAAACGTTTTTAATGAAAATAATTATTTTATTTATATAAATTTAAACCTTTTTCATACTTTCAGCTGCCTTAAATCGTCTTAAAATTATAACTATTTTGGAAAAAGAACAAAATTTTTTCAAATTTCTAGTCCGAAAAAGGTAGCAGTGAAACATTTGGATTATATACCTATGTCATTTCTTTTGCACATAAAAACCCAAAAAATTCTCTGCTTGAGTCAAATATATATATATAATGTGTTAGGTATACCATAAATACTTAAAAATTAAATATCGAATTGCCAGGATTACTCCAAAAAAAAAGGAAGTCCCTAGCAAACACATCTATTTTAGGTGTTTTCCAAAAGTGGTTTGTATAAATAGGTAATTTCAAACATACAAAACATAAATTTAAAAAAAAATCTTTTATTTAAAATCACAAACTTTTTTTTAAATGAGGCAAATATATTCATGTAACATTCTTACAGAAAAACAATGCAAACGCCGGGATATGAAGATAAGAAAAATTGAATTGGCAACCATAATATACTTAAGATTGTTTAAAACAAAAAATAAAACATAGTAATTTTTGTTTAATTTTTATTATTCTTGCAGAAGAAGTTATATTTTTTTAGACCACCCTAACAGATATGCATGTATTTATTTTCTTAATATTAGATATACGCGCTAGTTGTTAAAGGAATGAATAGTTAAATAATCGTTCGACCATAACTGCCAATCATAATTGGTAGTTCTTGCACACCTTGCAACGCACCGCGCCGCTCCTCTGGTTCACTCTATGTTACATTGCATGCTGCATGTTCATGTATTTTGATATTTGTTTTCATTTTTTTCTTTTTTTAGTTTTACTTTTCATGTATAGCGGATGGCGCCAAGTGCCATTGAATTGGCGCACTCATTTTTTTTTACCGCTCACCGCCAACTGCCGACACAGCTGTGGGTATCACAATTCGTGCAACAAAATGCAACGACCACCGCCAACACTGCAGCTACAATTTGCCATCACCTGCTTTGACGATGATGCTGTTGCCGTTGCATTTCATCAAATAACTCGGATTATACTCTCATTTTTCATGGGAAGGTCGTGCAACTGGAACGGCAGCTCAAGCATCAGCAGAAGCTGAAGCTGAAGCTGAAGCTGATCAATTCCACGGCTTACAAATAAACAGCTGCAAACAGCAGTAGCAGCAACAACAACAACAACAATTTGTACAGGCAGCAACAATTGTTACTTTCAATACAATCTAATTGAGTATAAAAAATGACTCGATAAAAACAAATGACTGTGCGCTAACTAAGAATCGTCTTCCTGCTATGTTTGTATTTATGTTCTATTTTGCCTGAATTCCTTTATGCATTTCCATTATTGATAGCCAACAATCAATTAGTCAATTAAAGCAGATGTTTTTCTTTCAGCGCACGACAGTTGAAACCTGAAGTAATGATTTGCTGGCGTTTAATGTAATTTTCAGAATTGAGGAAAAAAGTAAGAAAAAATACTATATATGTTTGGAAGAATGTTAAGTTTTTTATTTTATTACAATTTACTTAATTTTTTTAATTTATCTTATTTTTTATTTATTTTATTTTATTTCTTTCTTTATTGTACTCCTTTTTGGGTTACATATCACATATCTGTTGTTTACAAAAAGATATATAAAGCTATGGCTAAATTATTTTATAAATTATTTACAGAAATTTAGCATCTTCAGCAATGTTTTGGGAACCACTCCTGTCGACGAGATGATAATCGGCACAACTATGACTTTGTCCAAGTGTCACATCTGATTTACTTCTGCTACTAGTTGCTGATATCTCTTGCTCTTTTCGCTATAGCATTCTTGAAGATTATGCGAGTTAGGTATGCCGACATCAATATGAAGAGCTCGTTTTTCCTTTTTCTCGACAAAAATAACATCAGGCCTGTTATGCTGGACACACCTATCTATCAGAATCGTGCGGTCCCAGTATATTTTATGTTCTTCGTTCTCTAGGACTGCAGCAGGCTTATATTTGTACTAGGGCATCTCTTCTCTTAAATTTTTGCCACGTTGTTATGCCGTGTCAAGTCGCTAACATAATACACGCCCCTGTGATATGCTGTATAGTTTCTGTTTGTTGTTGGCACCTTCTACATCTGTCATTGTCGATTTGTTTGCGAGCAATGTATTTTAAATTGTTTTTGTTGCAATTACTTGGTATGGAATTGCAAACATTAGTCCTTCTGTTTCTAAGAAGATGCCCGCATATTGCAACCATAGGTTTGAAGCACAAGTGCCGATCTCAGGTTGGCTCAATATATATGGATGCCTACCACGTAATGTTTTAATCTTCCAGTCAATTAGCAATATTTTTGTTTGCATCGCGTTTGTTATTTCGTCAAGTTTCGTGTTTCTGAGATTCAAAGGTGTATATCTCTCGTCCGCTCTGCGTATTGCTATGTGGAGGGGTCTGTTCTGTTGTAGAAAGTATCGGCGCATTGTTTTTTGCAGAGATGCATAACATCAATAAGCCCACGTCCGCCTGAGCTTCTAGGCAAGTTTATTCGCTCGATTGCTGATTTAGGGTGATGGGCACCGCATTTCGTTAGCAGTGTTCGTGTTGCTCTTTTCACGTTTTCTAGTTCCGTATCGGACCATTTTACTATACCGAAACTATACGTTAGTATAAGCACCGCGAATGTGTTAATGGCTTTTAAAGAGATTTTTACCGTTCAGACAAGATTTTAGAAGCCTTCGGTTCTGTACATATAAGAGTCAGTAATTCTTCATATCATAACATTATGATGAATTCTTTTAGTTTGTATAATATTGGTAGGTATCATCAGGGTCCAACGCTACTATATATTCGCTGTCTGTTAGTGGGAAGATTCGTGATACCACTTTACCACTTTCCACACTGATTGTTTTGCACTTGTCTAGCCCAAAGGACAAGTATATATCTTTGGAAAATTCTTCCGTTATTTATAAAAAAAAGTGCATTATTTTAATAACAATTTTATTTTATTACATTTTTATTTTTTTTTTCCTTTAACCTACTATTTGGTAGTATTATCTTTTTTAGAGTTTATGTTATCATATTTTGCTTTCAGGCCTACTAAAGCATCAATTTGTCACCTGCCACAAATGGCATTTTAATCGCTTCTTAGGTACATTCATATGTACGTATACACTCCACTGCTGCCATAATTGTCTTTGCATTACCAAGTTCATGACACAGTTTCTCACTCGCATTGGTGAGAGAAAATTATTAAAAAAAATATTTAGCAAGTTAAAATTCTCTATTGTTTTTGACGCTTTTCCATCACCAACTCATATACATACATATGCATATTTCGACTTCACTGATTTACTTTCATTACTTTACAGGTTTTTTTTATTTCAACTGTCATCTTTGACAGTACTGTCAGCTCCCACAAATGCGGCACATTAAAGTGAATGCATCCACTTCTCTCGTTGTGTTTTTTCTCTTTGTTTGTGACACATTACATTACAATAACAACGAATAGGCATAGCAAAAATACATAAATACATTTTTTGTTTGCTTAATGTCATTGCTAATTAAGCACATTTCGAGTGATTTTTTCACACTACTAATTTGTCAACAAACTCAAGCTTCAATTTGTGTGTGCAGGTGTGGCAAGAAGAAAGTCTTAAGCCGATATATCTTGTTTTTTCTTCTTCTTTTGAAAAAATCACTTTCGTCAATTCATTAAAAATGCATTAGTGTCAGAAAGAAGCAAATATTATGGAAAAAATTAACAGAAAAAACTCGCTTAGAAACTGCTAAGTAATGCATGAACTATATTAAACAAATACCAAACCAACATGAGATTCTAGCATTTTAGTAAAAATTAACCACATTTTGTTTTATTAATTTCGTGTTTTTATATTTTTATTTTTCATTTCTTATATATTTTATATTTTTTTTCACAGTAATTATAGCGGTAAATTGTCAAAAAATCCTCTTGCGCTCAATATTTGCTTAGTAGATTATCGAAAAGGTTCATTGACTTTCTGTTAAGAAGAATTTGTTTAACTAAATAAATACGCCAACACCGTTATTATTTAGTTCCTGGTGCTTTGGCGCATTTTTCGTGTCGTAATGAAATATGGTGGTGTCCGGCGCTGGATCCATTATCTATAAAAGTATAAATAAAATATGGCATTTATGGTTGATTTCACAGAGAAATCTGTTTAATAAATTTACAGAGCCAACATTTCCAATTTCTTGTTCTTCTTCAAATATGTACCGCGCTTGGCAGCAACTCAATGCCAAAATTATGAATAAAAGTGCGATGTAAAAAATTTTTAGATTTTGAAGCATTTTAGTATATATTTATCAGCCTTTTTTAAATTAATTTATTTATAAATTTTAATTTATTTATTATATTTTATCTTTTAATTCACTTATTTGTTTATTATCTATGTATATACACTTATGTTTTTAATTTAATATATTTATTTTTAATTTTTTATTTCTTATTTATTTATATATTATTTTATTTATTAATGAATTTGTTTTTGTAATTATTTATTTTCTTTTCATATATTATTATTTTTTTTTTTCTTGATATAAAAAATTTCACGTAGCACTTTTAGCAAGCTGTGTTCTTCACTCTGTTATTGAAATGAAACTGGTCAATCTCGTCATTTTGCAAATGTGCTTAATATAATTAAAAATATAAATAGGTTTTTCTCGCAATCTGGGGAATTTCTGGTATTCAACTCGTAGATTAATATATATTTATTTATATATATGTAATGTTTGCTAACACTTCAGCCACTTAATAAATGGCAACATAGATATATTTACATATAGGTATGTACATATTTACATACATACTTGCAAACCTACATAAATTTCAAATTCAATTGATTAATTTCTATACAGTGTTTCTTATCTCTACTGCAGGAGCATATGAGCTTGGAAGCTGAGTTTGTTTGTGCGCAAAAAAGTTCACTTGCGAACCGTCAATGGGCTTCAAGTAAGCACCTCACTATATTAAAAGCCCCTCTTCTTCCAACGACATTGTGCTCAGAGCTTAGGAAGAGCTGTATTAAAAATACACAATTGAAATAGGTTGTGCAGAATATCTATGTATTTATATATACGAGGGAATTATTCGTAACCTTTGTTCTCTTTTATCTTCTCTACATTATCGCTATTGATTTCAATGCATTTCTTAAGCCTATAGATCCACTTCTGAAAACAGTATTCAAAATCTTGCTTTTTAAGCTTATCAACTCCAGCATTGACCGCATTAATTATCTCCTATTGCTATTAAAGACCCTTCCTTTTAAATTTAATTTAATTTTTGGAAACAACCAGGAATCTCAAGGTGCTATATCTGGGGAATATGGTGTGGGACATATTTCTTCGATCTCAGAGATCGATATAAAATTATTCGTTATTTCAGCAGTATGGAATGGCGCGGTGTCGTGATGTAAAAAGTAGCGCCGCAAATCCTCTTTCTTCCTGTTTTCCAACAAAGTTTTGAAAGCTTTCGGTAAGCACTCTTCGGAGTACATTTTGCAGTTTTCCAGTGGAATAGCAGCTGCGATTTTAGATCGGGTGAAGTATACTGACATCATTACTTTTGCTGCTAATTTTTGTTGCTTAAATTTTACGGCTGGGTTTGCTATTGTTGGGCTCCATACCAAGGATTTATGGATCGTACTAATAGAACCAAAATTCGTCACTAGTAACGACTTTACCAAAGTTGCTAGACTGACCATTTTCGAATTTGTTTAGGAAAAATTTAGCAAAATGCACTCTAGCCTCTTTTCGTTCCTCATTTAAAATTCGTGGTACTCATCGAGCAGATTTCTTCGTGTATCTTGGATGTTTTTAATATTCGCGATACAGCCATAGTATTCAAGTCCAATTTATTAACAATAATTTCTTGTGTCTACGTGGGTCTTCGTCAATTTTGGACTTCACCAGAGCCACAGTGACATCATGAGTGGAAGATTTTGGTCGACCTTCTCAGGGCTTCTCCTCTACGGAAAAGTGTCCGGTCTGGAATATTCAGAACCACTTAGAAATTGTCTCTAAAGACGGCGCATTCTTCCCATATGCAATTTGGCATCCACTGAATATTTCTTTTGGCTGTAAATTACGCCGAAACCCGAAGAGAATCACATGGCGAATTTCTATTTGCATTGGTGGTGATCGTTTTAAAATTTGAAAATTAATTAAGTAATTGCAAACGATTTGGTACTTTCAGATTTAACAAAAACAAATTGTAAGTCACCAACTGGCCAAACTTTTGTTAATCGCCTTTTATATAATATATATATATGTATAAGTGGTCTTTGTAACCGCTGAAGCAATTGTTGGCCGAGCACCTCCTCCAATTCGTGGTTTTCCTTTTGATGTTTTTCCAACAAGATTAGAGACCTATTATTCTTATCCGCTACCGAACAGACGATGGATTTTTATTAGGAGCTTTGAGTACTCGGATGTTATAGAGAGGTGGAGCTTATGGCCTACCCCTAGAACATCGAAATGGTAGAAGGATGGGTGCTTCTCAAACGACTTCTGCCGCAGCTTCAGGCATATAAATTAGGAAGAATCGGTGGAACATTACCTCTGTCACTGGTCAGCTTTAGGTGCGGTTCGTTATCATTTCTCTTGGCAATTTCTTCTTCGATTGCCTTGCAGAGCTTGCATTGGGAGCAACATTAATCTCCTGAATTTCATAAAACACTCCGAATGGGTGAATGGGTGAGTGGTAAAACTTGAGGAGTTCATCAAAAGAAGTATGCGTCCACATTTCTTGAGAAATATGTTGATATACTGAAGGTTACAATACTGGTTGTTATTTGATTTTTGACATTCCCGGAAAATTTCTTGGCATTCTGAGTTTATGAAGAGGCAACCACTCCAAGCAGTAAATCTGACCAATTTATAAAAAGTTGGATACTCAAAGTCCTCGTGGGATAAGTCTCAAGCCTTTGCACTGCCGCATATTTGGTAATATTTAGTACGGTGTGTAAAAGACCGCCACACACGAACGTTATCAGTGCGAACACAGACAACAGGCGAATCCACCATCGACCAGACATTCCTCGTGCTCCAAATCTTGAGAAATACCCGTGAAAAGAAAATCGATATTCAATACCTATTCATGGATCTTTTAGCTGCTTTCGACAGTAGCTGTGCCTGAATTTGGTATCCCTAAGAACCTGGATATACGAGTAAGTGAATGAAGCAAAACTTAGGCAATTAAATAAAAAATAAATAAAAATATAGTAAATAATTATATCATGCCAAAAAGTGTATACAGAAGGTCACGCATGGAAAATAATTTTGTTTTAAAAAAAAGACTCAAACAAATCACTACGTAAATAAAGAACATAAATTCCGCTCGTAAATAGACCAAAGTGCCACTGAGTTAGTATGTGATTAAAAATTAAAAACAAAAATAAAAAATAAAAAAATGGGCATGTCACAATGGCCTTTACTCAACATAGTTGTCTGTGGCCGCTGATGGCGATGGGGTTATTGTTGTTGTGAAAAATGCATTGACAACCGCAAGCATAAGAGTTGCCAACATTTACAGACAAACATCTCAACATAGTACAATTACCAACAGTTACATGTAGTATTTACAAGGCGACGGTCATATCGCTGCTTGCTTCCTGACCAGCAGGCGACGACACCACCACCACAACGCGTCGTCAGTGCGACAAATCGGCAGCAGAACGCTGTCGTATAATTGGTGGCTGCAGCTTGATGATGGTGGCAATGTGTTTACCCGCTTGGCTGCCACTCGACCAGCTACACAATCCAAGCAACCAGTCTGCCCGTCTACCCGCGCTCTGGCACGCCAAATGTCCAAATGCCGATGGTGGTCTAATCGGTTCCGCAATGGGAAGCACTCTGGTCCAAATTGTAAATAAATTGCAAGATAAATTGTTTGTTTGTGTCAATATTTTTCTATGTAAATTGGCAAATTTGAACCAAGTCAGCGACAAACAGCGCTAAGCGGCCGCCATTGCTGTCAGTGCAAGCAAACTTCTCGCCGCATGGTGCTCTGTTTTCGCCGACACTAAGTTTAACGCTCGTAACTCGGTTTTAAATGGCAGTCAATTCGTTGTTGCTTTTCGATATCATTGTCAATGTGAATGAATGGGAGGAAAATATAAAAAAAAAAAAATAAAAAAACAAAAATGCGCCACCATTCTTTCATTGTTCGGTGGGTGGTGTGGTGTACGGGGGCCAGGGAGAGTGTTTAAGAAAAGGTCCCAAAGACATAACGTTGTAGGAGGTCAAGTGATTTGTACTTGATTTATAGCTTCGCGTGGAGAAATTTTTCCGCCAACTAAACGATTTTTGCACTCGAAAGGCTACTCACTTACACTGGAGTAAATACGAAATACATACACACATATGTATTTGCAAACAAAAATTACATACATAAATTTTGTGTAAAAATTTATTGTCAAAATTGTGTAGAAATTTTTGTATTTCTTCTACGACACATTAACATAGGTACATGTAAATATATTTGTATATGCAATACATAAGGGTATACTTTTGCCTCCAACGTTTCTCCTGTTTGAAGGCTGAGGCAGACAAAAATAACATACGTGTAAATATAAAATATTGAATTATGCGCTAAAAGCTTCCGTAATGAACCGTAGCAGTTTTAATTTTTTGAATAATTTATTTTGTCACAGGAAAACAATTTTAACAGTATATTCTGCCTTTCCATCTCTCCCTGGTAAGGAAGTAGTGGCCATCTAGAGCCTAGCAAGCATGAATATTCTATATGTTTCGAAAGCTTAAAACATAGAAACTTCGAAAAGATATCGTGAAGCCACCGCAGACGAGCTGGTGACAGCGCCTGCTACGAGTTCACTTGATCGTGGAAAAACTTTCTGATCATATATTGGTATAGTAAAAAGTAGTCCATTATTTTTATTACATTGCAATAGATCGATTTAGTGATCTGTATCTCGACTTCTGTAAGTGGCTTGTACGATCCTGTATGGCGTTAGAAAGACTATATTTTGTACTAAAAAGATAATGGTAGAAGTGCTGATCACTTAATCCAGTAGTGTTGAGAAAAATATAGGAGCACTTGTCCAAGATGGACACCATCAAAAGAGAATACGCTATATTCTACAATAATATTTCTTCGATAAAGGCAATCATGGACACTTTTTCGTTGATTTCGTTCCGGTAATTTCGATGTAAAAGATGTGCCACGATATGGAAGCCAGTTGAACACTGTGTCGATTTGAAACCACTTGAAAAATGCTGAATTCTGATTGCTCATGGACCGAATTTCCATCTCCAAATCGTTGCGGAATCATAAACAAATCTATCCATTTCTGTAAGGACAGGGGGACGACACAAAAGATTTAAAAACCAGGGAAACTTTGTTGTGTGCTTCGTAGGATTGATAACGAATCCACCACTATGAGTTGCTTCCCTGCTGCTAGACTTTTAATTCGCACCTGTACTGTCAGCGATTGGACCATCTGAAGAAATCAATCGCCCATAAGTGGCCTATTTCGGCCAACAGGATGGGAATTCTGTTTCATCAGGACAACGTTAGATGACTCGCATGAAGCTCACAGAGGTTGGTAGGTTCTTATGCATCCACTTTATACTCCGCACCTCACATCAACTAATTATCATCTGTTCCTGTATATGGGGAATAAATTGGTTGGTGAAGAATTGGCCTCAAAAGAAGCATATGAAAATCGATTTTACCATTTTTCAGTTTTTGACACCCAATTTATAGGGCAGAGGTACATTGCTTTGATTTTCGAATTGTTTTTTAAGTTTTGAAGAGCCCTTTACTAAGATCATGTATAATTTGTAATTTTCAAAGTATAATTTTTAATTTCAGAAAGCATTTTTTAATTTTCGAAACATAATCCACGGTTTTGAACAACATTTTATTCTGCGCATATGTAACTGGAATAAAAATTTATTTGTTAAGTTTCAGAAAGTTTCGGAACTTGTTTTATAGTTAAAAGAAATCACTATACGGGTTTGCAGCGTTATTCGAAATGTAATTTTTTACTTCTCTTGTGCCAAGTGTGCACAGACAAAAAGGAAAAGCTGGAGCCTTTCTTTTGTCCGATCTTCAGCCGGTTTCAAACCGTCTGTAGGTGGAAGAAACTAAAATAGTTCATTAAATAGAGCGAGTTGTTCGTATGAGCATAGTTGGGAGAAGCAAAGGAGAACACGAAACCAATCAACGAATGGAACGAAAAAAAGTACCCGAAAACCAATTTACTGTTTCGATGAAATGTTTTGATGATTTGTGGGGGCTAAAAAACCCAACTTTATTCTATATTGTGTTTTCACGAGAACCATATCAACAAACTCCTTTTTCATGTATCAGAAGAATAAGAAAGAGAATGTTTTGGAGATTAAAAAAAAACAATGGAAGAAGTGGATGTCTTCGGATAAGCTGAAGCCTATGTTCCTTTCACGACCTTATCAAAATTATGGTATTTCATTTAAGAATTAAATACTATTTCTCAGATCAGAAAAATTAGTTGGAAGGCTCTATATGGTGAAATTTTCCGATTACTATTGGAAAGATTTTTGACTTAAGGAAATTATGTACAGTAGGTTTCTATTATACCTATATAGATATGAATACTTTTAGAAGGTTTTTTGACTCACATCTGAAAATATCGGAGTATGGGAGCTATACGTTATATCCGGCCCGATCTGGCCGGTTCCAAATAAATGATCGATTCAATGTACCATTGCACTGTGCACCAAGTTTAGCTGAAATATAATGTAAACGGACATAGCTTAATCAACTCAACTCGTAATACTGGCCCCGTCGGTATAAATTTTGATGAGTCTATCTCTTTTCCTTCCGGTACTTACATACTTCTGCCCAAATTTAAGATATATGTACATACATATATTGCTATCCATTCCGCGGTTTCAATAGTAGAAAGCTGAATTTTTTCATCTGTCAAACTTAACTGTCAAACGAAAAATGTTTTGTTTTCGTTAAAAGTCACGCAACGAAGGGATTAACAAAAGTTCGATAAGATGACCAGAAAAAAAGTCTTTTTATTTATATTAATTTTTTGTATTTAATTTTTGTCATTTTTTATCTTCTCTACATAATCGCTATTGATTACAAAGCATTTCTTAAGCCTATGGATCCACCTCTAAAAACAGTCTTCAAAATCTGGTTTTTTAAGCTTATCAAGTTCGGCATTAACCGCATTAATTATCTCCTCGTTGCTATTAAAGACTTTTCCTTTTAAATTTTATTTAATTTTTGGAAATAACCAGGAATCTCAAGGTGATATATCCGGGGAATATGGTGTTGGACATATTTCTTCGATCCCAGAGATCGCAATAAAATTACTCGTTATTTCAGCAGTGTTGGATGGCATGTTGTCAAATCCTCTGTCTTCCTGTTTTCTAACAAATGTTTGATAGCTTTTGGTAAGCACTATTCAGTGTGCACTTACCGTCTGACCCTTTTCCAGAGGAATAGCAGCTCTGATTTTAGATCGGGTGAAGTAAACTGACATCATTACTTTTGCTACTGATTTTTGTTGCTTAAATTTTACGGGTGGGTTTGCTATTGTTGGGCTCCATACCAAGGACTGCTGTTTGATTTCTGGATGGTACTAATAGAACCAAAATTCGTCACTAGTAACGACTTTACTAAAGTTGCTAGACTGACCATTTCCGAATTTGTTTAGGGAAAATTTAGCAAAAATGCACTCAAGCCTCTTTTTTGGTCTTTTTAAAATTCATGGCATACATCGAGCAGATTTCTTCGTGTATCCCAGCCATGGCATTCAAGCCCAATTCATTAGCAATTATTTTTTGTGTCAATCGTGGGTCTTCGTCAATTTTGGACTTCACCAGAGCTACAGTGACGTCATCAGTGTAAGATTTTGGCCGACCTTCTCGAGGCTCGTCCGGTCTGGAATCTTCAGAACCACTTAGAAACAGTCTTTAAAGACGGTGCAATCGTGCATTTGGCATTTACTGAATATTTTTATTGACTGTAAATTACGTCGAAGCCAGAAGGGAATCACATGCCGAATTTCTGTTTGCGGACCTATACTCAGCTATCTTGCGTTTCCTCGTCTCCATTTTAGCCGATCGTTCTAAAACTTGTAAGGTAGACTAATAAAGTAATTTGAAAAGATTTGGCATTTTTAGATTTAACAAAGACAAATTGAAACTCACCAACTGACCGAACTTTTGTTAATCCCCTCGTATAATGCCATGCTTCAACCTTCATAATAAAATAGAAATTTCTTAAGAAAAAGTATCTTAGTGCATTTTATTTACTATATCATGTACAAGAAAAATATAAAATGAATCGGTAATTAAGCTCAAATCCACTTTAGCTATTCCAAGCTTAGCCCTCTTTATTTCCATGTAACTCTTGAAACTAAAATAGGCAACCACGTATGACAAGCTCCTCCCACTCTCACACAGATTTCCCTTCCTCACCAAATTAAACAAATAAAGACTTGCCAGTTAAATTAATTTGCATGGAAAAGAAAATCAATCACATTAAAAGAAACCAAACATTAAAGAATAAAATGAGAGGGAAAAACTTGCTGGATACATGTAACTCACGTTATTTGCCCAGCGATCGCGCAACAATCAATATTGCAGGAAAACATCAATTCAAACATTTGCACTGCTAGCATTTAATTGACTGCTCCTTTTCTACACCGATCGATGTGAAATCGACATTTTTAAATCGACGTGAAGAATCACAAAATGCAAAATCTTTCTCAACACTTTGCATTTTTCGCAGATTTCCCACGCACTGTTGTTAGGTTGTGAAGAGGGATCGTCTTCTATTTTGTATTTATTTCTGAAGGCGAGTGAAACAGAGCGCCAGCTTGCACTTGAGGGGCTCAACATATGCATTTTGAATACTTATTTGCCAGATTTTAACGCGAACTTTCTAGGCAGAGAGTTGAATTTCTATTTTGTATGGTTTTGTTTCCGATGTCAGTCAAATTGTTGTAAGCGTCACTTGGCAACTCAAACTTGTTATGCCATTCAGTGTGATGTTAGTGATGTGCAGTTATTTGTTGTTGTAGTGTTATAAGTAAGAAGAAGATACAGGTAAGCGAGGTATAAACTGCAATTTTCCCAAATCGATGAGTGGTAATTGTGTGGTTGTTGTAATTTAAGTCGTACCATTTATCTTTTTTTTTCTACTTAACCTCCTTTGTCGTTAGATTTATATGTACACGTACGTGTATGTGTGAAAAATTTTTGGGTTGGATGCACAAAGTTTTACAGGAAAGGGTTTTTTTTTTGTTAATTGTTGGCAGCATTTTTTTTGTTCTTCTTCTCTATGGGTGTAGGCATCGCTGAGACAAATTAAAGCAATGACAACACCACAGAAGTTTCTTCTTTTCGCCGTTCTGCGTAAATTGGAGCACCAACTGAAGCCAGGCCAGGTTAACATGATTTTTCCTACCTAGTTGTTGTTGCAGTACTAGTAGTAGTAGTAGTAGTAGTTCTAGTGGTAGTAATTGTAGTAGTAGTTCTAGTAGTAGTAATAGTAGTGTAGTAGTAGTTCTAGTAGTAGTAATAGTAGTGTAGTAGTAGTTCTAGTAGTAGTAATAGTAGTTAGTAGTAGTAGTAGTAGTAGCAGTAATAGCAGTGGCAGTACTAGTAGTAGTGACACTAGTAGTGGTAGTAGTGGTGGTAGTAAAAGAAGTAGTAATAGTGGGTATTGTAGTATTAGTAGTAGTAGTAGTAGTAGTTTTTGTTGTTACTGTTGTTATAACCCTGCAAAGCAGCAGTCTCAGTTATCGGTGTCAGCTAACGAGAGGTCATCTAACGAGATGTCAAAGATGGAGTGCTCCTATTCAATCGCTCATCTTTACTCACCCCATCGTTTCGTCATCGTTTCATCATCGTAAGGTCTACGATTTGTATTGTGTAGACAATTAAAGTACACCGACAGCGAGCTTAACTTATCTTCGTGGCATTAGACCTGGTAAATTCACCTTTGAACATATATTTACAATGCGCCAAATCTCGAAAAAGAACACGGAGAAAAGAGTCGAAACACATTTTAAAGCATCCTAGGATGCTATGTGTAAATTTGGTATCCCCTCAATGTTTATACGGCCGACGAACTGAGGAGGAGCTACACCAAAAGCTCAGGGCCGGGGTGTGACTAATGTGTGATAAAATAATAACCGCTACAGAGTTAAAAAGGGAAAGGACTATAATTTGTAAAAGCATACTACTTCTGGCGAAAACGTTTTATGGCGCAATCAGTAACCGGCAACGATGGGGAAAAGTAGAGTAAGAGTAGAGCTTTTGACTAGTTTGACATCAAAGAAGCACAACATTATTTTACTGTAAAATGCATGTTAAACGGCTAAACGGCCTACCTTGTATCTTTCATACGACTTCGAGTCACCTTTTTTAATATATGGGAGTGCGAAATCGTTACTATGAAGTCTGTACTGGTTTATAAGCTATCTTTGATTCCACTGAGACAAGAGACACTATTGGTTAATAAAAGTTGATAACTTGATCTGTCTCTTTGAGAATAGGAGAGGGAGTTATGTGGAAAAGTAGGAGTAAGAAGACAGTTAGAATGTTTTGAAACGTACAGAACATACAAATATAGATGATATTGACTATATTACCTTACGTATGACAGAATCGTACAGGTTTTGACATTTGATCAGACGATCGTTCCTCACTAACATATTTTTTCTTAGGATGCTCTGATAAATTTTATAGGATTCTATATGAGTTTTGATCAAACTTTTGGGGCTCTATACAATGGTGTACTGCCATTATGAAGGCCAGGGCTCAAGTCCTGCTTCGACCAACACCCAAACTTATGAAAAATTAATTTTTCTAATTGTGGTCGCCCATCGGCTGGGAATGTCTAGCCCTCCGAGTCTATTTCTGATATGAAATAAAGGCTCCTTATAAAAATCCATCGATTGTTCGGAAGCGGCTCAGGATAAAATGTAGGTTCCTCAATTTGTTGGAAAACGTCAGCTCATTGTGATTTTAAATTTTCGAAGTTTAATTCAAAAATAAACTCGTAATTAGATTTTTAGTTGTTTCTGAAGAACCGTAAAGCTTTGTTATATTTATGTTGTTATGTTTATTTATTTATTTTTATTAAACAACAATTGTTAAAAGCCAATTAGTTAAAACCCAAAAAAATTCAAGGACCCATTTTAAATAAAGAAATTCAAAAATTCTTAATCATACCTCTCCAAGGTCGCATTATTTGCTTATTATGCATACTTTTGTACGTATCGCATCATAAAAAAATGCGATTTGTCAATGTTCGTTCAAATATACACATATACGAATAAGTATTTGCGCTTTGTCCCTCTAATTGAAGAAACTATGTAATTTTAAATTACAACCAATCAGCGGTATTGTTTAGTCATCGACTTTATCATAGTGATGAAGTGCTTGACACACGCACACATACATATACGTATATCAACTCATCAGTCATTGTGGCAAACTTTTGACATTTTGAACACCGTTAAAACTACACATCAAATACCAAGCAAGCCTCATTCTTAAAATAAACACTTTATTTCCCATGAAAAAATGAAATATTGTAAATAAAAATAATAGAAACGTGCAAATGTGCTATGTCTACGCCCAATTTTCTAATGTGCAAGAAGTTGCAAGATGATTTTTATCTTTAATTTTTTTCCTTTAAACTTTTAGTTAATAAGCAAAATTCAGCAAAACTAAATTCTAAAAACTAGCCAAAATATAATTAAACATATAAACATATATATTTTCTGTATGTGTGTTTGTGTGCTAACGCCACGGTGTCTAGCGTTTCGTCTCAAAAATTTATTGAATCGTTTTTTTTTTGTTTTAGCGCGTTTATAATCATACATAGGGCGCTGTTTGTTATGAGGTGCTTGACTGCTGCTCAGAAGGTTAATTGTCAATTGTACAATAATTCGCTTCACTAAAAGTTTTGACAGAAACTTAAATGTTTGGGTACTTGCATATATACACTAACATATATATGTGCATATAAACATACGCTAAATCAAAAATTATTTATTTTAGTTTTTGAATTTGACGATGTTATCTTAATTATGCTTTTTTTTGATTTTGTTGTTTAACAAAGATTTTTTTAATTTTATTTTATATATTTAATTAATAAATTTATTGCTGTTTATTAATTTGGCAGAGATGTTTATCATCAATGGTCTCAGCTTCCATTAGTTCCATCAAATTAAATAAAAAAAGTATTTACTTGTTTCTGTTTACAATAAATATTTGTTTGCATTAGCCAATGATTCACCTTCCGGGGTAAGTCAGGTAATCGAAGATTTAGCATAACTTATTTTTGTGCATAAACAAATTTCGTTTACTTCATATGCACTAATTTGTTTAATACGTATTTATACATATTTAGTTTTATACTTTTCATGTATATGTAAAGGTATATTATTTTAACATTTTATTTAATTTAATTTTGCTTTAGTTTATTTTATTTTATCTCATTTTATTTTATTTTAATATATTTAATTCATTTTAAATTATTTTATTTAATTCTATATATTTATATTTTATTTAATTTTTTTAATTATATTTAATTTAATTTAATTTAACTAATTTAATTTTATTTTATATTATTTTATTTTATTTTATTTTATTTTATTTACTTTATTATATTTACTTAATTATATTTAATTTAATTTTATTTTATTTTATTTTACTTATTTTTTTATTTATTATAAATTTAATTTAATTTTATTTTATTTTATTTTATTTATTTTTTTTTATTTTATATTGTTTTGTTTTATTTTGTTTTATTTTATTTTATTTTATTTTGTTTTATTCTATTCTATTTTATTGTATTATAATATTTATTTAATTGGATGTAATTTTATTTTATTTTACTTAATCTTATTTTATTTTATTTTATTTTATTTTATTTTATTTTTTTTTATTTAATATTGTTTTGTTTTTTTCTTTTTTTACTTTATTTTATTTTGTTTTATTCTATTCTATTCTATTTTATTGTATTATAATATTTATTTAATTGGATGTAATTTTATTTTACTTAATTTTTTATTTTACTTTATATAATTTTCCTTAACTTTCCCTTTTTATGTTGTATTTTCCAATATTAAAAGATAATATTAAAACTCTTTCAATGTATTATAATCATTTTTATTTCGAACATACCCTCTCTAGCGCTCTCTTAAAACCTAAAGGTATAAATACCTCCCACACCCCATTGTGGTGGACTATTTCCATATGGTCCACCCAAATGTTGTGCATATTGTCCGGTAGCGTCAAATGAGTGACGTGCATTGTCACTTTGCCAGACAGGCACCCTGGCATTAAGACTTAAATCCAGACCTTTACCGGGACTACCTCCGCCCTGAAGATTGAACTGACGTTTCGAACGCTGCAAATTTTGTAAGAGAGCCTAAAAAAATTTAAATTTATTTAAAAGATAACACATATTTATAGATGATCCAAGATATCGTGTTTAATCTTTACTGAATACTTATGTACAAGTATTAACTACTTTTTACTTACATCTTGATCATTTGATGGTCCAAAGTTCTGTACATGATATTCTTTAGGCAGTGCTGAAATTATATTAATTAAGCAAAATAAAATTAAAATCTTAGCGAACATTTTAGCGTATGTCTTCTTCAATTTTTCTATGTAAACTGAACTCTTATGTATTGACATAATGGACTTTTATAGCTAAGATAATGTAAGTAACCATTATCTCTACGCATATATTATTTAAAAAAAATCCCCAGATTGAAAATCCCCGTGATTTCAGTACATTTAATAGGGAATATTTTCTTACTACCGCTTATTATCAGTTTTGCATCAATACACTTAAGAACAAAGCATTATTAACTGCAATACTGGACCGTTTAAGCTGTAATTGATATTCCGAGAAGAGTGGAAGAGGAAGTCTGCTGCGCGTATAAATCTTCAAAAATGCTCTGGAAAGTAATAAAAGAACAATAAGGGTCTGTGAATACTGTGTGAGGGTTATGTAACCGGTATATTTGAGACGAACATTAGTTTTTAACTAGACCTGAAGGCAAAATTCTATTAAAAAATTTTTTGGATGTGAATCGCTTTCCACAAAATCAGGGTAATTTTATGAGAAGCAGGGTGAAAAATGCCACCAGGATATTTGAATAATGGAACAACGTTATCAGAGGCGGTGGGACTCACTTATATATGATAGCAGCCCACTGCTGGAGTTTGCAACGAGATCTACTTAAAGTCGTTCATTGAAGAAAATCTTATAAGAGAATGCAAAAATTAGCAATCCCTCTTTTTTTTCATAGTCAGAGCGATAAAAATATCCTAACAGAAAAAAATTAAGGAAAACTGCGCTTGTGTTGAGCAGCGTGATTTCTTCTCATAGAGTTGAGCTAAATCGATTGGATACTAGCTTGTGACCATTGTAAAATTCCTGTAACATTCTCAATTGTACGAATAATAATAAAGATTGTAAATTCTTGTAAAAGTTAACCCAGAATGAAATGCAAAAAGGTATTTTCAGTTTGTTACTTTTTTTAACACCCGAAATTGAATTTGGTATTCTAGCGCACAGGTTACATTGTGTGACAAAACTTTGGCAGAACTGCTTTTTTCGACCATGTCAAACTACTGAATGGTTAATTTTAGTACCAAAGTAAATTTTTTTTACCTCGACGGAATCTTGATACGTTACGTATTGTTTCTTTGAGTCATATTCTAATGGACATTTAGGAGAGGTCAGCTAAACCTCACTGTGGTCAGAGGTATAACCGTCTCGTGTACAGAGTTTTTAGTGGTTAAAATGATTCCTTCTCTCACTACCTCGATGCCGTTTAACTACCTGGTATATCTTTACATCCAGGCACGAAATCCATGGTCATATTGCATTTGTTTGAGTGTTTATTCGGAAAGAGTCGTAGTGGAAAAAATCGTATTTATGACTCGACAAAATCGTAATTATGACTCGAATTACTTGAAATTCGGTACATAGGTGGGTCTTTACTTAGATTAGTAGGAAGACTAATTTTCTTCCCGGTATCTATACCAGAGACCCACCTATTAGAAAATCGTCTTTATAGTTCATTTTTACTTCAAATTAATGGACCGATTTATTTGAAAAAATATACATATTCATGGTTCGGTTAGGCTAAACTTTGGATGATAAACCTAAATCGATTATATTCATTTACTGGAAATGGACCAGGGACCTGGAACCAAGTTCGATTTGCTCCAAATATAAATCATACGTTCATTACGAAAAAGGAATCACCGATTTCGACTTTTGCAATGGCATTGTATAGATCTAACACTGCAAAAATTTGTTGACCAATTGGTCCACTACCTTTTCTAGTATTTCTCAGTGATACTGGTGCGAGCCACCCAGATTTTGGATACCAGCTTATTGTTGATTCCAGGTCGCTGGTTCATTTCCAGTAAATAAATGTAATCGATTTAGGCTTATCATCCAAAAGTTTAACCAAACCGATGCGAAGTTTTCGAATAGGTCTGGTCTAGATCCCGGAGTGAAAGAAAGTATATTTTTATTAATCTAAGTAAAAAGTCGCTTATGTACCAAATTTCAAGTAAATCAAAAAATAGTTATGATGTTTTTTTTAATAGTTCGGTCCTTGGTTCACTTCCCTTAGAGAGAGAATAGTAGCCTTCCTGCTAATCTAAGTGAAATCTTTCCTATTTATGCAATATATTTTTGAAGATCACAGAAAACAAAAACGCAAACAAAAATTTTGATATATAATATAAGACGGGTATACTAACATCTTAAGAAGATTCAGCGCTTGTGATATGCATTTTAAACGCAATGAAAATGATCTGTTTTTGAAGCAAAAAATGGAGATGAAAAATGGATCGTTTACAATAACCTCAATCGAAAACGATCATGGTCCAAGCATGATGAAAGGCTGATATTCACAGAAATTGTATGAGATGGCGAAAGGTCATCCAACAAAATGAAAATTACATAATTGATTAAAGTTCATTATAAAATTTAAAAAGATATACTAATTTAACGGGGTTCAATTTCAGCAAGACAATGCTCCTTGTCACAAATCAACGACTACGATGACCTGGGTTTAGAGATAGCAACATTGTTTTGTTAGATTGGCCTTCACAGTCTCCATATCTTAATCCCATTTTGCACATGTGGGCTATTTTAAAACGCAAGATTAAGGAACACAGTATAACATCAAAAACTGCCTTAAAGAATGCCTTAATTAACGAGTGGTACGCTATAAGTGCGAACGAATGTGCAAAGCTGGTAGACAGCATGCCTAAGAGAATTGCTGCCGTTATTAAATCGAAGGGTGGACCTGCTAAAGGTTAATGTTATTATCACTAATTCATTGTATTTTCACTGTTTCACTAATAAAAGTTCATTATTTCACTTGTTAAAACAAAAAATTCAGTAATTAGTGGGGTGCCTAATAATTTTGGCCAAGGCTGTATTTATTTTCCTTTAAAAAAACAGATTATGTTTTATTAGCTTTTCACCTTAGCTTATTTGAAAAACATGTTAATTCGAAAGTAAATTTTCGTGTATACTCCAATTTACATTCCTCGGTATATACTCCATGGACTGCTCTAACGTTTAGCGATTTGAAGTACATGGTCCTATCTTAGGATATCGCAGTAACCATTGAAGCATTTATTTTATTTATTATGAATAATTTTGGTGAACTTTCATCCACAGATTAGGTTATGCTTCCCATAAGTAATTGGAAAAATATTAAGTTACTTAAACAAGCTTATATCTTACATTCAATATCAACCAAAATTTTGTATCAAATTAATAAAGATTTTCAAAAATACTTCATTTGTCTGAGTATACACGGGGGTATTTTTTGTCGATGAAACACTCGTTTGTTGGGGAGAGGGCGACGATGAAGGGGACAGCGTATCGTGTCTCTGTGCTCGTTCCGACACGTTTTGTGTTTCTATTCGTCTCTGTAGATTTTGACATTCCCTTTTATTTTGTTTCTCACTTTGAACTGCTTGTAGCTGGCTTATAGCCAATTTCCACCGGACGTTAAATGCATTTTAACTTAAATACATTTAAACATCGCATTTAAGTGCGTGAATTCCCATGTGTTTGTTGTTGTATAAAGGTGTGTTAACTCACTTTCCAAAGTGAGTTAACTCACTTTCGATAATTTAACAGAAAATGTTATATTAACAGTCGATGCTGTCACTACTAATGTAAACATTTCGGAAGTTTCGGTATATATCTTGCCAGAGTCGTGTATTTTCGGATTTAATTAGGGACGAGACTTTTATTTTGCATGGTGAAATTTTTTCTGCAAAAATTACTTTTGTGCATTAGTTTTAACATAAATGTATATATTATGTAATTGGCGAAGATAATGCTTCTCCTCTTTCAAAAAAAATCGAATAAGAAAGAAAAAAAGTAATTGCGGAATCTCAAACGCTCCCCTCAACATAAAAATATGCGTGGCTCTGGCAGCTATCAGCTGATTGAACAAAATAAATAGTATAAGGAAACAAACAAGCAAAAGTGAGAATGGAAACATGTATAAAAGCATTTTCATTTCAGCAGCGTTTGTCCATCCAGCTCTAATCTGCACTTGCAAATCATAAGATCCATAAATAGCCAAATAAAATGAATGCGGTCTCTTGAATTCATGATTTCAATAGTTGTGACAAATTTTGCAAACTGGAAATGTAAACAAAAATCTGCTGTTTGAGTTAACTCACTTTCGGTGGAAACGTTTGACATTTCATTCACTTAACAGAGGCCTTAAATGCATTTAAGTGCTCGGTGGAAATAGTCTATTAAATTTCAAACTAATAAGAGTCGTAAGTTTGGAAATTGAAATTTGGGGTTTTACTACAATATTTACATGTATGCATGTGCAGTCAAACATACATACATATTTGCCTATGCGTATATGTATCCAAATATTAATAACTATTTCAGAGAATGGAGTTTGCAGATAAAGTTGAATTAATGCAAGAAAAATTAGAGAGTACTGAAGAAGCCGCTGCGATTACAAATTGGAAAGAGTAGCGTTGATATTTAATCGAACATAAAAATATATAAAAGAAATGGATAAATAAAAACTGTGGCTTCCTTTACACAAACGTAGTGTTTTTATTTTAGAAATATTAAAAAGCGCGAAATATTGCGAGTATAAAATTAAGCGGAATAGAGAAAAAAATGAAAAAGAAACAAATGTCAAAAAAATTACTTGAAGAAAGTGTCTCTGTTTGAACGTGAAGGCGACACAAAAAATAAAATTAGGATAATAAGCGACAAAAGTATACTCAGACTTTACTTGAACTCAACTCAAATTTGAAAGGACCACAGAAAATATATTCGAAAAATTCACTCTCTTTCGTGTTCATATCGCCTGCGCCAACGTGTCGCTCCTTTTTTCATGTAGACTGGGTAGAAGCATACATATGTTTATATGTACACGTACATTAGAATGAAAACGAAAGGAACGCTTACTCAAAATTCACAGAGCTATTCGACTGCTCCCCACTGAGCGTCAAGTGAGCATATCTGCCATCAAACACTTTCGATTATGGCGATAAACTACTTGCATAGATCGTATCTCCGCTCATTTTTATTTAGAACACTGAGAGAGGAGACAAATTGCGCACACAAAACATCTGTTGAAATTCGATTTTGTTTTTCTTTTTTCTAAATACGTACATATATACATATTCAATACATAATCAGCTGAGAAAATGTCAAGCAATACATAAGCCAACAAATACACACCACCTCCAGACAGGCAACACAGCAGCGGAGACAGCGAAATTCGACGAGAAACGAAAACAAACACAGAAATAGAAACAGAATCAAATTTTGAAATACAATAAAATACAAAAATATTGTGTGTAGAAAATAAGTAGAAGGAAAATTTAAAACAATTGCTGTATTTACATTGGTATGTATTTCATTAAGAAAATAAAGGCGAGTATATACGTGTATGTATGTACTATATAAAATATTATGTATACAAAATGTGGTGTATATTTGTATGTATTTCTTAAAAAAATAAATAAATGAATACTATTTTTATGTACGTATGTCTGCATTCATGCGATTGCTTTTAGAAACAACAATATTTTCTATCTGCCTTCTCAGTATTAAAGTGTTAACGATCGAGCGTGGAACCCCAAATCAAGTGAAAGTGAATTTAGAACGAAAGAAAAAAATATTGCACGAAAAACTATTTATTTTGAACATTTTTTTTAAGGAAGGAAAAATGAAATCTACAACAAGTTTTGTGCTACTTCTGATTTGCATATGCATTTTGTTTATCACCATGCCGCAGCAGGCAGAGGCAGAGCCACGCGTTGGTATTGTTTATCCACCAATAATGAGCTTAGTTCAGGTGGGTGGGTGGGTGTGTGTGTTTGTGTGAATTAATGAGTTTATTATTGTAGTCTATTATGAAAGTTTTATTTGTTTTATTTTGTTTATAAAATCTCATTGCTTTTCTATTCATTTAGCAGTCTCACGAAATATCTCCGGATTCGTTTGTACCTCACAAACGTGTCAAACGTGTAAAAAGAGATGCCATCGACATCGTACCCGATCGGGTAAGTGACACTCGTAATGAGAGTGAACGTGTCAAAGATCGCTTTCCTGTTTGGGATGATGCAAAGGGCGAGCCGATATTAGATTAGTGATTATCAATAAGTAAGCTAAGATGTATTAGCTTAAGTGGGTCAAACAGCATACAAAAATAAATAAAAAACATGAAACAAATAAACAATTGCTTTAAGAATTGAAGCTTAGGCTATTATGGCTGTTAGGACTAGACTTTTTTGTGGTTTTAAGTGCTCTCCACTTCATGTCAAAGATACAATCGGAGCGGCTGATAATTCTTGGCAAGGAGTGACGAAAAAGTTTTCTAGCTGAAATTGGATCCGGTGACCTTCCGCAGGTACTGCTATCCATACTGCTACAGGGACGGCAGGTCAAACATCGAAATTCAGAGAAATTAAACAAGGGGTATCCTCTCCTCACTGCTGCTTAAACTCCCTCCTCCGCCGGAAGAGGTTTCAATGATCTTACGGCTTACCGACAGGCATTAAACACCATTCACCGGGAGTCTATCAACATTTTCCTGAACGCTTCCAAGAAAGGTATTGCTTTGTAAACTTTCAAAGCGGGAGTGTTGTCGCCGTTCGGATAACATAACCTATCCACCAAAACCTCTGTTTCCTGATTCGCTGCACTTAGGCAATGTCGCCGTATACCTCACACAGCTTATCGTTCCATGATCTACAGTATTCGGGGTTGCGCAAGAGACTGAAAACTCTCAGTGCCGACTCATCAGATGTAGCCATCGTCCAGGTCTCCGTTTAGTCACAATTAATTCAAACAGCACATATTTCCTGGGAAGATACCATTACGACAGCACACGAACATTAAGATTAGTTGGTGAATCCCACTAAAATGGAAAAATCTATAATTAAACGATAGTAGCATATGCTGCGCGGCAGAGGAGGCCTACTATATATCTTTTTAAAACATAAGAGATTTAGAGATGACATGGAACTTTCTCTCTGCAAAGGTGATGATTTCTATTTGGAAGCGCCGAAGACTTATTTCATCCTTAAAACAAAGTAGTTGCGATGTTCTACCACTCTTCAAACCCATACAAAGGAGATATGTGACGACAATTAAAAACTTCTTTGTAAAGAACCACGACATCAGTCAAGCGAACTTTAACGATACCATGGAGTTCGCCATATAATATTGGGAAATACTACCAGAACAGTATTCGTTGCCTTGAAGTCATAAGGACGTTCCAGATACAGACTGACTTAAAAACCGTTCCATAGTGATTCTACTTATATATTATATTTCGAGCGTACTGTGACCAATTTACAGGAAATAAATACTCAAAGCTGTCTTGTGTGACTACCCGTTACTTCCACAGGTAAGACTTCGACATAACCATCACCATGTTTTTGGCTTAAGTCTACAGCATAGTATATGTAAATG
>JAWMAG010000029.1:4587500-4637500 GCA_037013455.1 Ceratitis rosa
TTTTATTTTATTTTATTTTATTTTATTTTATTTTATTTTATTTTATTTTATTTTATTTTATTTTATTTTATTTTATTTTATTTTATTTTATTTTATTTTATTTTATTTTATTTTATTTTATTTTATTTTATTTTATTTTATTTTATTTTATTTTATTTTATTTTATTTTATTTTATTTTATTTTATTTTATTTTATTTTATTTTATTTTATTTTATTTTATTTTATTTTATTTTATTTTATTTTATTTTATTTTATTTTATTTTATTTTATTTTATTTTATTTTATTTTATTTTATTTTATTTTATTTTATTTTATTTTATTTTATTTTATTTTATTTTATTTTATTTTATTTTATTTTATTTTATTTTATTTTATTTTATTTTATTTTATTTTATTTTATTTTATTTTATTTTATTTTATTTTATTTTATTTTATTTTATTTTATTTTATTTTATTTTATTTTATTTTATTTTATTTTATTTTATTTTATTTTATTTTATTTTATTTTATTTTATTTTATTTTATTTTATTTTATTTTATTTTATTTTATTTTATTTTATTTTATTTTATTTTATTTTATTTTATTTTATTTTATTTTATTTTATTTTATTTTATTTTATTTTATTTTATTTTATTTTATTTTATTTTATTTTATTTTATTTTATTTTATTTTATTTTATTTTATTTTATTTTATTTTATTTTATTTTATTTTATTTTATTTTATTTTATTTTATTTTATTTTATTTTATTTTATTTTATTTTATTTTATTTTATTTTATTTTATTTTATTTTATTTTATTTTATTTTATTTTATTTTATTTTATTTTATTTTATTTTATTTTATTTTATTTTATTTTATTTTATTTTATTTTATTTTATTTTATTTTATTTTATTTTATTTTATTTTATTTTATTTTATTTTATTTTATTTTATTTTATTTTATTTTATTTTATTTTATTTTATTTTATTTTATTTTATTTTATTTTATTTTATTTTATTTTATTTTATTTTATTTTATTTTATTTTATTTTATTTTATTTTATTTTATTTTATTTTATTTTATTTTATTTTATTTTATTTTATTTTATTTTATTTTATTTTATTTTATTTTATTTTATTTTATTTTATTTTATTTTATTTTATTTTATTTTATTTTATTTTATTTTATTTTATTTTATTTTATTTTATTTTATTTTATTTTATTTTATTTTATTTTATTTTATTTTATTTTATTTTATTTTATTTTATTTTATTTTATTTTATTTTATTTTATTTTATTTTATTTTATTTTATTTTATTTTATTTTATTTTATTTTATTTTATTTTATTTTATTTTATTTTATTTTATTTTATTTTATTTTATTTTATTTTATTTTATTTTATTTTATTTTATTTTATTTTATTTTATTTTATTTTATTTTATTTTATTTTATTTTATTTTATTTTATTTTATTTTATTTTATTTTATTTTATTTTATTTTATTTTATTTTATTTTATTTTATTTTATTTTATTTTATTTTATTTTATTTTATTTTATTTTATTTTATTTTATTTTATTTTATTTTATTTTATTTTATTTTATTTTATTTTATTTTATTTTATTTTATTTTATTTTATTTTATTTTATTTTATTTTATTTTATTTTATTTTATTTTATTTTATTTTATTTTATTTTATTTTATTTTATTTTATTTTATTTTATTTTATTTTATTTTATTTTATTTTATTTTATTTTATTTTATTTTATTTTATTTTATTTTATTTTATTTTATTTTATTTTATTTTATTTTATTTTATTTTATTTTATTTTATTTTATTTTATTTTATTTTATTTATTATTTCAAATTTATTTGTTTTATTTTTATTTTTTTTAGTTTAAAATATCTAACTGTCTGTAAAATGAGGGAGCACTCAACCACTGTGCTTGGAAAAGTTTTGTTTTAATCAGTAGTGTAATTAGAACTTTGAGTGCTCTGGCCACAATCGAACAAACAATTTACCTATAGTACCTATAGCTTTGGGGCAGTAACACCCATTCGAAGTATTAGTGTACATGTATATAGGTATATATAACATACATACATGCATTCTTTTCAGCATACCAGCAACAAACATGCAACATGCCCATGTGTAAGTATGTGCTCCGAAGGAAAGCAAGTGGCATGTGACTTTCGACACGTGCATGGAATGAGTATGCAGTGGTTCTGGTAATTGTTGTTTGTGCTTTTTTTATGCTGCGGCATCGCACAACTTCCGCTTCCGCAATTTTGTCACTTACGTTCTTTCTCTCTAGTCCTTAAATAGCGCGGTGACCAATTCTACTGCAAGGCGATTGCACTCAAAGCTCAATTACCACTACACTCCGGGTTTCTCTCTGATATTTTCTTTTCGATTTATTTTTATTTTTGTATGCTTCAAAAGCGATTTGCACGCAAGCAAACATTAACCGGGCGATGATTTCCAAAAGCCAATTTCAATGAGTTTCAACTTGCAACATGAACACCGCTGCATGGATGGCATAAAGTAAAATGTCGGAAGGAGTGAAGGAAAGTAGCGGAATGTCGTAACAGGCTAAAGTGACGGAAGTGTGCTTGAGCGCTACTTGCAAAATGATTTGATTTTTCCCGGAAAAATGTGGAAACTTGCTGGTGGTGTGCGTGCAACACTTTCGTGTGGCGCATAATTGAGTTAATTCTCTAACTGTTTCCATTTGCCTTAAGCTTTTCTCCAGAGTTCGCTGATAGTTATAACCTTCTAAGTTGAATTTTTAATTTTGTTTCTAAATTTATTTTTAACATTTTTATTTTTACAAGTTGTTTTATTTATTCATTTCTAGATATTTTTTGAATGTCCATGCCTCTCATCCTTACTTTATTGTTTTTCCCTGCGGTTATTAGTGTGGTTATTTCAATTATTCAACAGCATATAGTCGGGAGGAAATGTTGTCGCGGTCGCTTGCCACATGCAATCAGGCTGTGCGTGCAGCTAAATGCTCAAACGGTGAATTAATGCACCCCTACACACTTCTAACATATCCCACCCACTTTTGGTAAGTTTATGTGCGTGTATGTATAGGAGTGCTTGCTACACAGTTCATTGACCTTTGTGTGGTAGAAATTTTCAGTGATTGAAAAATTACTTTTTAGTTCCTTTAATTTTGTAGTTGTTGCGGCTCAGGTGACATTAGCTATCGGTATATAAATTTAAAACTATATATTCAATGTATGTTTGGGTGAGTTGCATGCATGTCTATTATTAATTTGTAATCATGGTCAATAAAAGGTTTTTATCTTTCATAGACTATTCATGCATTTACTTGTATTTGTTGTGGTATTACACTGACAGAAAAAAAAAAACACTTGATGAACACAGTGAAATCCTTTTTTGGTTGAGTATAATGCCACAAAGGGAAGCGCCATAATAAAATCCTGGAAAATTATGCTTCCAATTTTATCAACTATTTTTACTTATATTTTTATTATCTATTTAATTTTTTTATCTTTTCTTTAATTTTGATTTTGTGTATTATTTCTTTTTGCTGATTTTATTTTACATTATCATTGCTTTATAATTATTATATTTATAAATGTAATTTAAATAAATTTTTTTTATCTGATCGTAAATTTTTTAAAGTACTTCTTTTTAATTTTCGTGATGTTCTTTAAATTAAATTTCTTTAAGTTTTAAAATACATTTTTCATTTCATTTATTGATTTTTTTTATTTCATTTAAATTTTTTATAAATTTTTTTGGTTTATTATTATTATTATTTTGTACTAAAAATATAAAAATATAACTTTAGTCAGTAATGTTTGAGCGCAAGTCAAAGGTAAACACCGTCAAAAAGAAAATACGCCTTATTGGACAAAGGCGAAAATGCTGGACAGGCAGCTGTAAATGTGAATAGGATTTCTGGTTTTTGGTTATTGGTTTGAGTGATTTGATTCCGGTAGTTTTGAAGTAAAAGATATCCCAGATGCTCCACGGTAGTGATGACTAATTGTCGAAAATGTCGATAAAATAATTGAAATCGTCGAGTCTAACATAATTCCAGCACTGTTTGGATTGCTCTGGAGTTAAACAGTGCTCAAAAACCACTTTGCGACCACTTGAATATGGCTGCATCCACAAAGAAGCTCGATGTATGTGTGCCATATGAGTTAACGAGAAAAAATCTTGTTGATCGTGAATCCATTCGTGGATTGCTGTTGCGTCGTAACAAAATTGACCAATTACTGAAGCGGCTGGTGACTAGCGATAATGGATGATTGATAATGGATCACTTACAAAAGCATTAAACAAAAACTATCTTGGACAAAGGGCAGTGAGCTGGCACAAACGGTCTCCAAGCCAGTATTGACGGCCTGCTCACCTACAATCTTATTGTCAATTCGGACCTTTACTGGCAGCAATTGGACCATCTGAAGAAAGCAATGGCCCGAAGCAACTAGCTTTAGCCAACAGGAGAGAAATTGTCTTTCATCACAACAACGCCAAACCACACTCATCGATAGTTACATTCTTTTGAAATGACAAAAACTATCGAGCAATGCATAATGGACACCTTGTAACCGCAGAAGCGATTGACAGTGCGCTCGTCTGTATAGTTTAATTCCTTGAAATTTTCATACTCTTTGCTGAACCATTACTACAGTAGAGTGCACGGTGTAGGTTTACAAACCTGTACTCCTTTACTTATAAACGCTTTTTGCAAATTGTAATGTTTCCTTATGATATGGTTAAAATGTCTATCACTGAACTTTTACACCAGATAATAATCAAAGCCGTTAGTGGCTGGGCTTTAATTATAAGCTTAATAATTCGTGCACTGACTAAATTGAACCTTACTTACAAAACTCCTGAACTGGAATTTGTCATGCCAAAATACGTGTGTGTTCGAAGTTCATTGTTTTTAAGCTACTAGTATGTCTATATTTTTTAGTCGGAAAGTATTAGCTTTCATCACGTCTTGTCGTCCGGATGAATGAAAACACTCCAACACTGAAAATGTTCAGACCTTGGCCGAATAAAAGTCTGGGTAGTTCTGATGTAAAGACCCGACTGTCCCGGGAACTTTTGGATCTTAGTCGCCTCTTATGACAGGCATGCCTCACCGCAGGAAAATTCTTAATGGTGAAATTGAAAGGTCAATTAACAGGAAAGAAGATCCCAAGATCAGTTCAATATCATCATATTCATGGGCTTGTTATATAGAAACTGATCGCACGTCGACTTACTACTATTTCAATATCAATAACATCAATAACATATTCATAAGGCAAAACGCTCAAATTGATTTATACTGATACATACCTACATATGTAGATAGACAGATAATTTTACGTAAACTTATACATATATTTTACGCTTACAAAGCAGCGTTAGTTTTCAGAGCTTTCGTCATTAGTGTGCCATAATAAAAAAAGATGAATGATAGACATGTATATGTACATATACATCCATCCAATATATATATAATATACAAAAAAATTAAAAATTGCTGAATCATATATGTATATAATTTACTAAAATACGCTTTCGTCGCTTCACTTTAAACTACACGTATTTATGTATTTGCACACATCTGTTGTGTCATTTGATGGGATTACACTGAGAGAAAAATATTTAATAAATTTCTGGCAAAGGTGAATCTGAAGACAGGCAGAATTGTCTGTTCATTAACTTGAAGTTCAGGATCACATACTATAGTAGAAGTAGTATAAAATGATTAAAACCCAAGCTGATCCGTCAATGGGATCAATGCTCCCTTCTTCATTTTACCCAGTATGACACACTATTTATACATATATGGTGGAGTATTTCTATGTGCAGAAGAGGACTGATCCGGTGACAAAAGTTCAAACATAATTGTGTTTATGCAGTGCTTTTGAGCTTTTTTTTATTACAGAAACCTGTAACCTCTCAGAAACAAATTCTTTATTTAAATTTTAATTGTGTGGAAGAAACATTTTAATTTCTGATTAACATCTAGTACATAATCCGAATTTTTTTCCACACAACACACATTTATGAATATAACATTTTCTGATGCCAAAGGTGAATTAAATATGTATTTCGTTTTCTTTTTCTAAATTGTACATTTTGCAAAGTAACTACATTTGTACGAATATGTTTAATCATTTATGTGCATTTGCATGCAAAAATTTATTAAACCGGTAAAGGCGAACGAAATTGTTAAAAATAAATATCTAAACTGGTGATAACGACAAATTTTATTATGTTAAGATTTTTAAAAGCGAACTATGAACTAAATTGGTTGTTTGAACAAAAAATAAAAAATAAAACGTAATAATCTTTTAATTGGACGGTGGTGCATAAACCGTACATGCATATACGCATACGTGTATATAAAGAAATGTGTGTGTATTCATATAATACTATGCACATATAAGTATCGCGTAGTTATCCGACGCTAAAACAATTAAACAAAAATAAAATAATATAAAATGCATTAAAATAAAAATAAATATAATAAGTAAAAAGTAAAATAAATTAAGTTAGAATCTAAAAAAAAAATATAATAAAAAAAGTAAAAACTAAAGAAAAAATTAAATATAATTAAATTAAATTAAATAAAATAATAACATAAAATAAAATAACAATAATGAAAAATTTAAACAAAATACGAAATAATAAAATAACATAAAATAAGAATAATAGAAAAAATAAATAAGAATAAATGAAAAAAATTAATTAACTTAAATCAAATTGAAATGAAATATAATAAACTAAAATAAAATAAAATAAAATAAACTAAATAAACTGAAATGAATAAAATGATATAAATAAAATAAAATAAACAAAATAAAATAATATGAAACAAAATAAAATGATAAAGTAAAATAAAATAAAACACAATAAAATGAAATAAAAAAATTAAGCAAAATAAGGAAAAAAGTAAATTAAATAAAATAATTAGAAAATAAACTAAATTAAATTAATTAAAATGAAATAAAGTTAAACTAAATTAAAAAAAAATGAAATAAAATAAAAAGGTTAAATATATTAAATTAAATTATATTGAATGAATAAATAAAAGAAAATAAGAGAAAGAAAATTATTGAAATAAAATTGATAAAATATATTAAAAGCCAAAATAGAACTAAATCAAATCAACGTAATTAAGTTAAACAAAATAAAATTACTTATTACGAAAGGAAATAAAAGAATATAAAATAAAAATAAATAAAACGAAATAAAATAAAAGAAATAAAATAATAATAACATAGAAATATAAAATATATATTTTTTTTAATTTTATAAAAATAAAAGTAAAATGTTAAAGAAAATAAAAAATTAAACAAAAAAAACATAATATTTATGTGAGTTAACCAACCTATATCAAATATAACTAAACTGAAATAATGTAATAATATAAAATAAGACAACTTAAAATAACAGGAATCAAAATAAATTAAAATAAAATAAAACAATGTCATAAATATAAAATAAGTTAAATTAATTAATTTAAAAAACTAAAAAAAATAAATTAAATAATTCCAAGAAAAACAAATAAATAATAAAACATGAAAAAAGATTAAATGATATAAAATTAAGAAAAATTGCAGGAAATAGAATAAAATCAATAATTAAAAACTAAAATGCTACATAAAAAGTTAAGAAAAATTTTAAAGTAATTTTAAAATATTAAGTGATTTTTAATAAATTAAACATAAAAATATTAAAATAATAATTTCATAAAATTTAATTAAAATAACAAAATTTATAAAAATATTATAAAATAAATATTTTAAGCATACTAACCACGTTTACAAATCGACACGTCAATTAAAGATAGGTGTGTGTGTAAATCTGCATATAAAAATCTAGCTGGTAACTTATAGATACAAATATGTACATATTTTCTATATATTATATACTCATATATGGCGTTTAGTAACCGCTGAAGCGATTTTTGGCCGTGTTCCTGCTCCAATTTGTGGTTTTGCGTCTTGATGTTTTTCCAACAAATGGAGGGACTTTCATGGATGGTTTTTTTATGAGGAGCTTTTACTTCATGTCAGAAATACACTTAATTTTTAATTTTAAATTAATTTTCTATAACTTTATGGATTTGAACCCGAGCCTTCCGAATGTCAGTGCGCAATGCTAACCACTCGGCTACCGCGGCAGCCATAGATAGATAGTGGCACATGTAGATTATATTATTTGAAAACATAATTTATAAAATCACCAATGCTACTAAATTTTATTTAATTTCTTGATAAGATAAAAACGTCATTTTTACTCATACGTGTATGTAGCTAACTTACCGGATACTATGTATAAAATTTCATTCTTTATGCCACTAAAAATTAGGATTCATTGAAAGAAATAAAAAATTAAAATAATTATAAAACTGAAAGTTTAAGAGTTTAGCTAGAGTTGATTATATACAATTAGGGTATTCACAAACTGATTAATATATTGGAATTTGGGATTATAATTTTTTAAAGAATTTTTATTAATTACTTTTTTACGGTTTATTCAAAACCTCCTGAATTTTTTGTATTTTTTTTTTTTTAACAAATATATTTAGAATAGAATAGCATTTTAAGTATTTCAATTTTAATAAATATTTCTCCTCTATTTTATGAATATTTATGTTATTAATTCCTATTTAATTTTCTATGTACTTTTAAATAAACATTTAATTTTTATTATCAGATTTAATTTTAATATCAAACACACAAATGTATTGTAATGTGAATACCACGAATAAAATCACAATTTAAAAACCAACAACAACAATTAGATAAAGAGAAGAATATCTATCACATAATAAACGAAAGCAAAAATAATTTAGTTTGCGACCGGCAATCAGCGTTAGCAGTTGTATATTGTTTTAACACTACATTTTCGACGAAATACGTGTCTAGTGAGGCGCTGAATTACAAATATATGTATATACACACATATATATCTACATAAATAAATAGCAATAAATATTCAAAGTTGTGACGCGACTATACTCAATATGAAAGGTGTTATTATCATTGGCCTTATGGCCATCTCGAGCATTTGGCTCTATCAAAGGGTGAACAATTTAATTAAACCACTGCCAAAACCAGAATTAGATACAAATACATATTGGGGACCTGGCAAACCGACGGACTATAAGGCGCCCAAAGATATTGTGCCATTTAAAATAGAATATGATCAAACGGTTTGTAAAAATAAAGAAGAGAAAAAGATACTTAATAAGAATGAGTCGTGTGTAAATGGTGATATGATAATGAGTAAAATTTGTGTCCATCCCCCTCCCACCAATAGATTATCGACGATTTACGTACGCAACTCAACCGCACTTGGACATTTGCGCCACCTTTGGAGGGTATTAAATTCGAATATGGTTTCAATTCGGACGCGCTTAGGCATATTGTCGACTATTGGCGTGACTATTATTTGCTTAAATGGACAGCGCATGAAGAGTATTTGAATTCGTTGCCTCACTATAAAACCGAAATTCAGGGGTGAGTAAAGAGCAAATTAAATATTATGTAAATTTTTCGGGCATATTGTATTTTACTTGTTTTCTACTTTTAATTAATTTTTATAACTTTCGTTTTTTTATATTAAAATCTTTAAATTTATTTGTACATTTTATTTATTTTATATATATTTTATTTATTGCTTTTTCATTGTTTTTGTTTATTTACAACTTTATTTATTAGTTTTTCCTCAATCGGTTTCTTACATTTTTTTCTTTACTTTCGTAATTTCCACTTTTACATCTAATTTTTCTTAAAATTAAATTTTTTTTATATTAATGTATATAATTGTTTTTTATTTTAATTTTTGAGTTTATTATTGCTTATGTTTATTATATCTTTTTTTTAGTTTTAATTTCTTTCATTATTTGAATTTCTTTTATTTTATCATTTATTAATTTAGTTTAATTTGTTTATTAAATAAAAAATAGTTTTACTTGATTTTAAATTTTCTAAACAATTTTTTATTTTATTTTCTTATTGTTTTATTCAAATAAATTTTCTTATTTATTGCTTTTCTTTATTTATTATTATATTTTGTTTTTATCCTTTCAATATTAAATTTAAAATAAGTTTTCTATGTTATTAGCAATTCTTTTAAATCTTTCAATACCCTTTTTAAACCTGTATTTAATTTTATATACTTTTTAATTAAAAAAATTTTAATTATAATAATTTACAACTTTATTCTCTTATTTCTTTTTTCATGTGATTTTCGCTTTTATTTGTTACTTGATTTTATGATATTTTGCTTTAAATATTTAATTTTTTCTGCTTTAAATTTCCTGCTGTCAACTTTTCAATTTTTACATAAATATTTTATTTTCTTCTTTTTTGTATTAATTTTGTGATTTTGATTTTGTTGATAAATTTTAATAATTTATTGTTTAATATAAATCTATATGTACATTTTATTGTTTACTTTGATATTTTTATTTTATTTTTTTTTTTTTGTTTTTAATTTATTGGCTTTTTATCGAATACTCTCTCATTTTTCGGATTTTATTAATTTTGATTCATAACTTTTTTTTTTTATTTTTGTATAATTTTTTGAATTTGTTTATTACATTTATTTGCTGATTTCAATTTTGTTTAGAATTTTAATTTTATTTATTGTAACATCTAATTTTATTATTTGTTAATAAGTTTGAATTTTTTATTTCTCTCTTTTACTTACTTTAAATTTCCTAATTAAATTTTAATTATTTAATAATTTAATTATTAACGTTTTTGAGTTATATCATATTTTTTTTAATTCGCTTGGGAATTGATCTTTAATTTATATATACATTTTTTAAAATCCTTTTTAACCTTATGTATTTTTGTATTTATTTTTTCCTTAATTTTAATGTTTAATTAATGTAACATTTTTTTAGCTATTTCTTTGGTTTTGAAATCATTTTTTAATTTATATATATCTTTTAAAACTTTAGTTTTTTTGTTGTCAGTATATAATATTTTGATTTGTCCTCTAGTTTTATTAAGTTTTATGTTATTACTTTAGTCTATTTTGATTTGATTTTAATTTATTTTTAATTTCAATTTTTGATTTTATACAATATTTAAATTTAAATTCCCTTATTTAACTAATTTAATATTTTATTTTTTTTCCTTTATTTTCTGGTTTTTGAAATTTTTGAAATTTACTTCAATTTATTTGCACTTTCAGCTTGAACATCCACTTCATACACGCAAAACCAAAGCCAGAAGCGTATAAAGAAAAGAAGGTGGTCCCGCTACTACTGTTACACGGTTGGCCCGGCTCGGTGCGTGAATTTTATGATTTCATAAATCTCTTGGTGGAGGTGTCCGATATTAATGATTATGTTTTCGAAGTCATCGCGCCCTCGCTGGTCGGTTATGGTTTCTCTGATGTAAGTAAATTGAATTGTTCCATCACTTTCGTTTTTCTAACCTCACTATCCCTCTTTCCATTATCACATTTTAGGCCGCTGCCAAACCCGGTTTTGATGTCGCACAAATGGCCATTGTCATGCGTAATCTTATGTTACGTTTAGGATACGAAAAATTCCTGGTACAGGGCGGTGACTGGGGTTCAATCATTGGCAGCGCTATTTCTACGCTCTTCCCCGAGAATGTGATCGGTTATCATTCAAATATGTGCCTTCTGAATACACCTTTGTCTATGATTAAATCATACATTGCCAGTTTTATGCCGGAACGTTTTCTGCCTCAGCGATTCTTCGTGGAACATCATTTCCCCTTAAAGGACAAATTTCAGTTTCTGCTCGCCGAATCCGGTTACTTCCATTTACAAGCAACCAAACCAGATACTATCGGTATTGCATTGCAGGCCAGTCCGATTGCTTTGGCTGCATATGTACTGGAGAAATTTCAAACAGTAACAGGCCCGGGTCTCAATCAGGAATTTAACGCCATGGACAAAGTGTACAAATTGGATGCGTTATTAGATAATATTATGATTTATTATCTCACCAATACGGCCACTTCAGCGGGTCGTTTTTATGCGGAAAATATGTCGAAAAAGTTTTTGGGTCTGCAATTGGATCGCGTTCAAACGCCTGTGCCAATGGGTTGCGCTCGCTTCAAGTTCGATCTGCCGCCAGCTCTGGATTGGGCGCTCAGAGATAAGTTCCCGAATTTAGTTCACAGCACCTACTACAATCAGGCTGGCCATTTTGCTGCATTGGAAGTGCCGGTTATGCTGTATATAAATTTCCAAGAATTTGCGAAGAAAGCGCTAGAAAAAGAGGAAGAGAAAGTTTAGATTTTATATATCCATGTTTTTGTATATAGGTTTTTGTAAATAAAACATTACATTTTATTTAAAAAAGGCAGAGATTAATTTAATTATTATTATAAATGATGTATTGTTGGCGCATTGTAACCTTTGAAGTGATTTTTGGCCGAGGATGATGTTTTTCCAGAAAATGGAAGGACCTCCTGTTTACCTTTATATGGAACCTTTATTTCGTGCCAGAAATACACTCGGAGGGATTGACGTTCCCAGCAGAGAGGTGACCGCGATTAGAAAAATTAAAATTTCTATAATTTTGTATGTTGGTCGAAGCAGGACTCGAATTGTGGTCTTCCGCATGCCGGTACGCAAGGCTCTTCCAACTTGTGGTGGGCGCCGTAATGTTTTTCCAACATTATTCCAAAACTCTTTTTAAAAGATCGAGCTGTTTCAGTGACTCAAGATTTTGTTACTGCTCGAATATAGAAAATAAAAAAAATAATCAACACATTTACTTTCCCATTTGACAATATGACGTCTAGAAGATCAAAATGTATGTACTTTGAAGTATGCAGGCCCGTATTTCTTATTCAAATTATCTACTTTAAACTACTATTAAATTCTTCGATGACGTCAACCAAAGCGCAATCTGATTACTCTCTCATTGATAATGTGCATTTTGAAATATTTATCCATATATATGAATATACAAATATTTCATATTTAAAGTCATTTTATTCACCACTACGTGTACAGTACAAACTGAAAGTTGGCTACCCCTAAATAACCAGAGAACTTAGAACAACTTAGAAGTTCTCTGAGTAAATCTCTCCCGAAAGCATGCCGCGAATGAAAGCTTTAATAAAAAGCGTATGTGTTTTTGTGAGACTACAGCGATAAACAGAAAAGGCATAAGTTGGCAAAAATTGGTGTGAAATAATTGTAAAGAGTACACGTATATAATACTTAACTGAATTTTCAGTTTCTCACCAATCACAAGAAAAAAAAATGATATAATAAAATCGTCGATCTCAGCAAATGAATTTTTAGCTTTAAATTTTTTAATTTTTGTTTTATTTTTCAAAACAAATCACAACCGATTAGCGAAATAAGAAATGTTTAAAATTTTATTTCTTAGATATTTTCGAATTTCAATTTCTTCAATTCATTTTTAACATTCTTTATTATTAACTTATACTTTTCAGTTTGGTTTTAATTTATTTTATTACAATTTTCTGACTCTATTTCTTTTTTATACACTTTTAGTTTCCTCGATTGTGATTTAGATTCGTATTCGAATTTCATTAATTAATTTTTTATTTTTTATTTTAAATTTTTCTAGTTTTATAACATATTTTACTTTTAAATTTAGTCTTCTTCCTTTTACGATTTGAAATGATTAAACAAATATTTTAATTACCGATATTTTAATTCTTTATTTTTATATGAGATTAATTTTTTTATATATACCATATATTTAATTTTTTATTCATATTGGCTTTAAAACATTAATCTGAATTTGGTTATTTTTAATTAATTTTAATTTCACTCGCTTTTTTTTTATATGGTTTTTTAATTTTATTCTAAAACATTTTATTTTTAATGTTGTTTTATTTAACTAAAATATGTTACCAAAGCTATTTCTTAGCAGAAGAATAAAATTTCTTTATATCTTAAAATATCAATTCTTCAATGAGTCCGATTTTTTGTTTTGGAATTTCTGTGAAATGGTAATTACGTCTTCTTTTTAAGAAATTATTTTCAATGAAATTTAAGAGACAAACATACATACATAATATGGCACAAAGGATTAGGGAAGCTTTCAAGTCACCTTAACAATTTTTAGATAGAAGTTTTTGTTTGTAAAAATTCATATATTAACAAAAATTCAAAAATAATATGTACAAAATTTATTTCAATATTTTTTAAATATTTCTTTATTACAAATACTAATAAATACTAATAAATTTTTATTTTTGGTTTTCGCCTTTGTTTGTTTTTTGTTTTTTTTTTCTTGCTTAACCATGTTTTCCAATGTTCATTGTTTTCCTTGCTGTAATCTAAGTTTTGGAAATCGAAAGAATTTGATTTGTGTACTTTTTCCTAGTAAGTAAAATATAAGCTTTCAGTCGATTTAAAATACGTGAGAAGAGAACAAAGCCACCGGCCGGCGTTTATGCTCCAGATTCAATGTCAATAACAACAAGACACATACATAAGTCAAAACGCTCTGCACACATACAAACAAGAAGGCTTGTCGCTTATAAGATTTCTACGCTCAATTGAAAACAAAAAAATTAAATTACTTGTATAATTATGTATTTCAAAAAGCCCAGATATATGCATACGTATGTATTGGTGATTGTTTCCCTGCAGAGAAAAATACTAGTAAGATTTTAATCATTCATCATTTCACATGTTAATAATTAGAATACATATAATATATGTTAATCATAGTCCTGCGAACTACCAATTATATAAACACCAGTTTCATACTAGTCAAATACTAGTTCATTTATGCCCGTTGAATTTCTACTCCAACAGAAATAAAAATTAAAATGAATTTGTCTACAGCCAGAGTGGAAATATGAATCTTACGAGCTACAGCGGCAACCTCTAACGTCTCGGCTAAAATGACGATACAGTAGGATATACTGTGCATTTCAACAGAGTTTATTAAGAACAGAAACTCACCCGTCGTGCTTGATGGAAATTTTCGTTGTTAATAAACTACCAAGCTAGCAAGGAAATGTTAAGATTTTATATTTAAAATAATTGTATTTAACTAGAATTTTTGCGCTGAATTAACATTTTCACCACAGAGTATGCACACATAGGTATGCATACCAGGTGTGTTAGTTGAAGTCTGCCGGTTTTATTAGTAGATGTCGCAAGCAATATGTATAAATTTCTTTGATTTGGCATGTATGTAATTTTTTTCTATTTACATTAACCTACAAAAATACGCAAGTCAAATTCCGACAAAATAATAGCGTCATATTTGTTTACCTCAGGGAATATGTCGAGTTTCGTTCCAAGTAAATCGCATTTGCAGCATTCGTTGCTTTTCTTCTTTCATCAAAAGAAAAAAGCAGCTGAAGCTTACCGGTTGCTGGTAGAAACTTATGGTGAACATGCTCCAGTGATTAGAACATGTGAGACATGGTTTCGTCAATTTAAAAGTGGAGATTTTGATTTGACAGATAATGGACATCCTGGTGCAGCGAAAAAATTCGAAGACGTGGAATTGCATGTTGATCCAACCCAATCGCAACAAAAATTGGCAGAAACACTAGATGTGACTCGAGGAGCAATTTGCCAACGTTTAAAAGCCATGGGAAAGATCCAGAAGTATGGAAAATTCGAAAGGAAATCTTTTCTGCATCTAATTGTCACGGTGGACGAAAAATGTATTTATTTTGAGAACCCGAAGCGAAAAAAATCATGGCTTTCCCCTGGTGAAGCTAGCCCATCGACTGTAAGGCCAAATCGCTTTGGCCGTAAGACAATGCTCTGTGTTTGGTGGGACCAGTACTCTCCAGACCTCGCCCCATCCGACTATCACCTTTTCGCATCGATGGGACACTCCCTTGCAGAGCAGTGTGTCGCTAAGTTTGAAGAAGTCGAAAAATGGCTCGTCGAATGGTTTGCCTCGAAAGAGAAAAAGATTATTTTTGGAATGGTATCCATAATTTGCCTGAGAGATGGGCGAAATATGTAGAAACCAATGGTCAATACTTTGAATAAAAAAATTTTGAGATTCCTCTGAAAATTAAGTGTTTTCTTTATCGAAAAAACCGGCAAATTTCAGCTATATGGTATATGCATATATGTATATATATTTATACAATTAGAATTTTAATTTATATATATATATATATATATAGATATATGTATGTTCATAGGTATACACTAACACACACAATTTAATCAATATATAATTTTTTACGTTAATTTCATAATTATTCATGACTGTGTGATAATAAAAAGTGCTGAATCATCATGCCCACATGGTCGAAATAGTGTTCCTAAATTACCCACAATCCATACAAAATATATGTACGAGTATACCATAATACCTAACATCGGACTATTAGAAATTAATTTAGAAACTACTAGAAATATTCATGGAGTACCTATAGATGATTCTATAGTGGAGTATCAATGCAAGTTTACATCAAACAATTAATCATCTTCCAACAAGCTTTTCAAAAGTAAACCTACCAGAATTTATCGATAGAAATGGTGTGGTGTTTCATCACGACAACACCCGATCATGTAGATCTTTGCTGACTATCCGAAAATTGACGAAACTTTGTGAGCAAATTTTGACGCATCCATCAAATAGCCAGGAATACCACTTGTTTCAATGGAATGAATTGGCTCGCCCAAGAATAGCTGAAAATGATTTGGTCAAGTTCTTCGTCAACAAGCAAAAGAAGATCTACACTGAGGTAATTGTGAAGTTAGCCGAAAAATGGCGAATGGTGATCGGTAATAATGATGAATATGTACTTGATTAAAATTAAATTTCGATGCAGAAAAATTTTCATTTATAAAAAAATAAATCCCAGAGAGATATATTATATAATTTATTTCAATTTGCGATGCATTTGAATATATCAAGTCTAGCAAAAGTTGGTGTGATTGGAAAGAATCATCCACTATAAGCTACTCCGCTATGACCAAACTTTTATCGCAGATCTATATATATATATATATAATTGGCGCTTCTCCTCCAATTTGTTATTTTTTCTAACAAATTGAGGGCCCTACAGTTTATACTAAGCCACATTCGAACGGTTGATGGTCTTGTTATTAGTTTATGAGGAGCCTTTATTTCATGCCAGAAATCCACATTTCCTACCGAGGGGCAACCGCAATTAGAAAATTTAACTTAACTTTTTATTTAAATTAATTGTATATAACTCTTGGATGTTGGTGGTTCCAGGTTTTGAACCCGGGACTTCCGAATGGCAGTACGCAATGCTAACCACTCGGCTATCGTCCGTCTAGAGAAAGCAGTCCCTGGAAGCACCCAGCTTTGGCAAACAGCTGGGGAATTGTGTTTCATCAGAACAATGCCACACCACACACATCGATAGCATCTCGCCCGAAGCTCCAAGAGCTTGGTTAAAAGGTTCTTATGCATGCACTTTACACTACGGACCGCACACCAAGTGATTACCATCTCTTCCCTTTTATGGCGAATGATTAGGCTGGTGAAGATTGTCCCAAATTTTTGCCAATGGGAACAGGGGTTTCTCTGAGACACGCATAACGACATTACCTTCAAAATGGTAAAAAATTATCGAACAAAATCTATAATGATAAATAAAGTCATACTATCCCAGCAGAGTTAAGTGTAGCCGGAAATTTTTCTCTGAAGTCTGCTCACAGCGCTCATATAGCTCCGAACAGCGCTGATAAAATTATTGTGGAAAATTTTTGAATAAGTTTAATAGTATCATAATTTACCATTTTTATATTATTAAAAAACAAAATTTGTAAATAATCGGAAATAATTTTTACATTCCAAATTAGTTTTCATAAAAAATATTCCACCGTTTTACAAAAAGAAAAAGTAGCCGATAGACGGGCATGCTTTAAAGCTGGTGTTAGCCGATGGATTTTTTTTCCCGGGGGAGCAGAATAGAAATGCACATCGCAACATCTTTGTGTCGCCACATCAATGGTATGTGCCACTAGCAGGTCACTGAACTCTTTGCCGATGGATTGCGTTCGTTAAAACACGAGCAATCATCGGCTAAGAAGTGGTCCAACGCCACACTAAAGAGGAATAATACAAAAGTACTCCAATGGACTACATGGTTCGCAAAATTATTGCAATAATATAGCGCTTGTATTTACAATACATATATATATATATATATATATTACGCATAGATGTTATTGTTTATTGACATTCAAACATAAGTATAGACTTATACATGAAATTCAATTAATAAACAAATTTGCAAGCATTAATTTCATGATTTTTCACGTGTATGAAATAGTAATAATAAATGCTGAATCATGTACGTTTGTTAATATTTTAAAACATGTTCGGACTTGTTTCATTTTAGGCGCTTTAATTTAGATGATTTAACAAAAAAACTTGTCTACTGATAACAACCTACTTTGCCCTACCTGTGATGACATACACACATACGTGTATGTATGTATACAAAAAATATATTTGAAGATTTGCTATTTTTTCTTTTTTTCTCTAAAATTATTGTTTAATCTCGCTTAATGTCTCCAATTCGCGTCCAAACTCTCGACATTACCAAAAAAAAAAAAATCAGAACAACAAACAAATATACAAAGTGCATATATGTACATACACGTTTGCATAGGTATTTAAATAAGACATGTATGTGTGCATATATTTTGTATATATATATATGTATGCGTTAAGGCATCGCCACTCCAGCTTTTTCCAACTGTTGTACTCAGTCAATCAGTTCGCTTGCACCGCTTAACGCGTTCGGCTGGTCTCGCTTTATTTTCGTCGAATTTTGTGGTTTATTTATTTAACTTAATATATATATATATATGTATTATAAATAAATATAAAATATAATAAGAATTAAAAAATAAAAATAAAATAAGTGGAAAAATTTCACTTTCATTTGAATTCATCTATCGACATACGTACTACATACATACCTATTGTGCCACAGTCCTGACGCGTATTCACAATGGGAGTATTTACCAGCTTCAAAGGGCTGCTATTATTGGGCATAGCGGTCACCACTGCTATGTTCGTATATAGATATCAAGAAATGGCAAGTTCAAAGCCGATTCCCGATTTAAAGCACGATGAATATTGGGGGCCGGGAAAGGCGGCTGAGTATAAAGAAAATGCGGCAATTAAAAAGTTCGATATTAGTTCTAAACCAGAGGTAATTAATTACGAGTTTATACATACATATATATGTATACATTTATATATTTACATATATAAAAAAATATGGTTGTATGTACATATTACATAGCTATGCAAGTGCATATCAATTTCAAACGCAAATTTATTTATTTAATATTATTTAATAAAATTTAAAAAACTATGGCATATTAAATTTAATCATTTTCACTGACTTACATACATACTTACGTTCTCCATATAAATATTCCATTTTATAGCTGATTGAAGCTCTAAAGAAAAAATTGTCAGAACCACTGGTGCTACCGGAACCACTTGAAGGTGTTGGATTTCAATACGGTTTCAATTCGAAATACCTGAGTGAGGTGATTAAATATTGGCGTGATACTTATCTACCCAAATGGAATGAACGTGAAGCGTTTCTCAAACAATTTCCACATTATGAAACGCAAATTCAGGGGTGAGTGTTTAAATTTTTTTTTTATGTAAACACACATACTTATGTATACATTAGAATGACCTTCAAAACAATTTATATATGATCATTTGAAAGCTCTTTCCGCAAGACTGAATACATTTTGCTTTTTATTTAAGTTATAATTCCGCAGGGAGTCCCTTTACCTTTGATTCACCATTAACGAAAAATTTTGAGACATTAGGGCGATATGAATTTGTATGTGATAATTTTGTAATAGGTGGCTTTAAACTACGAGACCTGAACATATTTTGGTTATTTTCATAAAGCTCATTGGATTAATATCGATCCAGCAGCTGGCTCTCTAACTATGATCGATAAGGTCATTTTTATGAGCTTAAAACAACGCTTTTCTTATAATTCTCTTGTTATTGTGGAGTATCGATAGAGTCACCAAAACTGTACAGGGTTTCTAAACTCAGGTGTGGCCGGGCAAAAGTAATTTAGCTGTGTAAATATCGATATTAATTTGAAAGTCGAGAACATAGTAGTGATTTTGCATTTTTTTGCCAAACCATTCCGTATCCATTTAAATTTTTATGCTTTGCAAACAAATCATTTTATGAAAAGTATTTATTTTATAATCATCATCATTTCAGTATGTTCTGACTCGATTTGAAAAAAATTAAAAATTATTAATTTGAATTTTAAAGAAAAATTAATTAATATTGATATAAAAAAATATTCGTAACACACCCATTTTTCCTAATCAACAATAATATCAAAATTATCAAACAAAATTGCCACAGTTTGTTTAAGTACATACATACATACATATGTATGCACTCACATCTATTTTGCAAGTCACGGCAGTGTTTTATTTTTTTTTTTTTTAATTTTCTCACGAATATATGATTAGATTAATATATAGTTTATATTTATATTGTAAAATTTTTTAACTTTTTACTTTCAAGCATATAATTTTAGTTTACTCCGCTTTTTGATAAGGCTAAATTACCGCTAAGGCATATACATACATATGTAAATATGTGCTCATTTCTAATTTGGAGAAGAGTTTACGACAAGAGAAAATTGTAGCTATAATAAATTTAACGTTAATATAACAATATGCTTAAAATTAAATTAATACTTTTGTAATTGTCTTTTAATATTTTTCAATTATTTATTTTGCGTACCGTTAATTTAAAATCAAAAACTTAAGGGATTTAGGGATATAATTTAAAATCAATTTAAAAAAATTAAAGTAATGTGTTCAGAATTACAATTAAAAATTATTTTCACAATTTAAATTCGATCTTAACATTATTTTTAAATTTATTTTTAATTTTGCTAAAACGTGGTTTGAGATTAAAAAATTTTAAATTTAGTGCTGAAATTTAATTAAACTGGAATTAATATAAATTTTTTTTTTGGCGGATTTAATCTTATTAAATTTAAACGAAAAGGTTTAAATTCTCAAATTAGTTTAGTTTAATTTTTTTTTTCATAAAAAATAATCAATATTAGTTTAAAAAATTAAAATTTTGTGCTGAAGTTTAATTAAAATTACATTAATATTATTATATTTTTAAATATAAACGAATTTCAAACTTTTTCTTAATTTAGTTTTTATTAATAATAATATTATGATTATTTTCCTGATTTTTATTTGCTTAAATTTGGCTTGAAATATAATTCTAAAAATTGTTAAGTAATTGAATTAAAATAACTTTTTTAAAAATTAAAATTAAATACTAAAATTATTTTTTATATGTATTTGAATTTACTTTTTCCATTTATTTTTTGCTTAAATCTTGTTCGAAAAAACTTATAATATAATATAAATGAAAATTGTTATAATTTAATTTAATAAACTTAAAATAAGGATTCCAATTATTTCTATTTTTAATTTTTATTTGTATGTATTAAGAGAAATTCTATCATCGGGGATGTGGTGAAGAGGTTTATGGATATCGAAAGATTTTCTTTAATATTGTTTCCTGAAGATTATAAATGTATGTGTGTGTATTACCACTGGAATGAATTAAAAATTAATTTCAACAACTGTTGTTATAATTTAATTTAAACAAATTAATCTTAGGAAACTTTTTTCAAAAATTAATTTAAAATAATAATGAGGAATAAAGAACTTCTATGTTAATTCTTGAAAGGTCTCATTTAAACTCCTGCATTGTTGATTAAATTTCTTTTTGAGCAGACACAAATGCTTATCAATAACTAACCTATGAAAATGTGAAAAACTAGAATGCAATTAAGAGACAATAACTCATACATATGCACATACAAGTATACCCATGACTTTAAGCGCATATCACACTCTTTACTTCAATTGACAATAAAACCAAATGAAACCATCAGTACGCCTAGAGATTACACCAGAGTTGTGTCTATGAAAGTGTAACGACCCTGACAATCTGTTGGTAAGATTCCACAAAACTATCGCAATATGTATGTATGCGTTTTTTTATACTGTCAGGCATCAACAATAATAGCGTTGTGGTGTACTCGAAGTTCATTTTAAAAAATTTGCATATTCTAATTTTAGATATCTCTATAAATGATTCTTTCAACATTGCATTTCTTGAATTTTATATAAAGACAGCGAAAAATTGCTTGGCGTGGCGATGGAAGAGATGTTACGAGAGGGTAAATTAAATCCCAAAATATGGGTAATAAAGACCTACATGGGAATTATTTAGTAAAAATGGTGGTTTATATAAAGCTGACCTCAAAAAATTATTAATTTTTCATCTAACACAGACGATTGTAAATTCGATTTTAGGTTTCACCTAAATTCGCCTTTTTCTTATTTGACTTCTTTATTGTTACTTAAAAGAATATTTAGAGATTATTCTTATAAAATCAGATAACGAGGGTGGCCTTTTATATTTCCGTTGCAGAGAACAAAAATAAAAATTAATCACGGAAATTCGTTTTAATGTACAAAACTCCACGTCACATTGTTAGGACGTAAATAAATTTCCCCCTGAAGACGATTACCGAGGGTAATCGAAATATATCGGGAAAAACTATAACTACATTGTGTTTTTACTATTTTTCTTGACCTCAAGCCGGCAAACTTTTTCAAAGTTTTTCAATATATGTATTCTTCCTTAAGGTACACTTTTGCACGAATTTGAACCAATCTTCGAGACACTTTTGCCACTCTGATTGAGATATCTCCAAAACATGAGTTCTGAACGCATCAATCGCCTCTTATGGTAAGATGTCGAAAAACGTTGACCTTACAGTTTATTTTCTACGTACGGAAATAAAAAGATGCCATACTTGAAAGACAACTGATTAAAAAATGGTTTTGTCACACCTACAATTTACTATTCTGCATTGTTGTTGCATTGTGCTACGGGTGCGACATGTCCAATATTTCCAAAATAAAAACAGCCAACCATTTGCTTGGAAGTGCTTCGTTAGCGAACAGCTTTTGTTGGATTCGGCTCATCTTTAAATATCCATACAGTCGGCTACTGTTTACTTTCGGGCTTTTCGGGATATTTTACTTTATAACATTTCTCTCGACCAATCGACACCAGCCTCCTTTTGAGCGATTGACAAGCTGTGTTTGATCCCACGCGAACCAATTTCTTTTACAGTCAAATGTTCATGCAATGTTGAATGTATGTATGTATGCTGGTCCCACTAATGCCTATAGTTGTCTCAATCTCACGATAGTTCACACGACGATCTTGCAATATCAGTTTTCGCACAGCATCAATAATTTGCGGAGCAACAATTGATTAAGGACGACCTTCACGATTGTCCTCGATCTTGACTGAATTCACCAAATGGTTTAGAGGGAAATGTTTAAGACCAGATTTGAATTCTAGAAAATGAAACTAAAATATATAAATATTTTTATTAAAATAATATGAATATCCGATCCCCTGACCAATAGTATCGGGTTTGAAGAAATATGAACTACAATATCAATATTCAGTTCTGAAACATCCTTTATAACTCTCCGATGTTCTAGATCGTTATGTTTCGAACGGGATCATTACTTCTTACTTACCTTATTACTTTGTATTTCGTAAAGGTTCTAACAGTTGCTCCAAAATCATTTTCCTTATACTATATCATCAACTCAAAGCACCGCGGTCATTTTTTCCCTTTTAAGGCTTCTGCTGCCAAACTGTCACTTCGCTTGCTCTTAATATGTAAGCCATATTAAGGTCTCTTTACAACTTTTTAGTACTCTTTGATCTCTCTTAATCATATTTCACGGCTGATAGCAGCCGAAAATAATTGCAAGAATTTTAACCATAAGATTGGGATGCCACTAGACATCTGTGATGTACCCCTGATATACCCCTGCGTGGAGAAACAAAGTCCGTGTGACATAACGTGACCTCGGGTAGATATATGGGGCAATCTTTTGACTTTATCCTAAACTCTCAGAATCTGGACTCTATCAATAGTATGATCCAATTTTCAACAGTAGTTGACTTTGCGATATGTTTTCTTATTTTTCTATTTTTTAATCATATTCACATATTATTTCCACTTCACAGGCTACGCATTCACTTCATTCACGTTAAACCAAAAGCCACAGAAGGTAAAAAGGTGGTGCCGCTGCTATTGATCCACGGCTGGCCAGGATCCGTACGCGAATTCTACAGAATTATTCCACTACTGACGAAACCGAATCCCAAGAGTGACTACGTTTTTGAAGTGATTGCACCAAGTTTGCCCGGTTATGGGTGGTCTCAGGTATGAATTCATTACAATTGAAAGTGATTTACTATACGAGTATATAAAAAAATCTGTTTTTTCCATACAGGCTGCTTCGAAAGTTAACTTTGGTCCCGCTCAAATGGCCATCGTCTTACGCAATCTGATGCTTCGTGTTGGTCATGAGAAATTCCTTATACAGGGCGGTGATTGGGGTTCTATACTCGGCTCTAGTATATCAACTCTCACGCCACAGAACGTGCTCGGTTATCATTCGAATATGTGCGTGAACACTAATCATGTCGTGGCACAAGTACTTAAGTTAATACGTAGCTGGTTTCCAAGCTTTTCCACCACTGAGGAAAATAGAGCATTTTTCAGAACGTTGGGTGACGACTTTCTCTTCTTAATGGAAGAGAGCGGTTATATGCATATACAAGCCACCAAACCGGACACAATTGGCACAGCACTCCAACAGAATCCAGTAGGTTTAGCTGCGTATATTTTAGAGAAATTCTCCACATGGACTAATCTTGAATATAGGCAACTTGCTGATGGTGGTCTCACTAAGCGGTTCACTATGGATGAACTGTTGGACAATATTATGATTTATTATACAACAAGTTCGATAACAACATCACAACGTTTGTATTCGGAAGCATTTAACAAAGCGCAGCTCGGTCTGCAAATGGATTATATCCACGTTAAGCTGCCAGTGGGTTGTGCTCGTTTTTATCATGATTTAGTTCATGCCACGGATGCTGAGCTTGGCACTAAATTCAAGAATATTATTCATAGCACATACCATAAGGAGGGTGGTCACTTTGCAGCAATGGAGTTACCTGACACTCTGTACAACGATTTTATCCAATTTGTTGATAAAGTATTTGCCAAACCATCTACACATAAAGCATAATTCGGAGGGGGAGTTTTTTGAACAAAATTTTCATTATATTTTGTATACTATACTGTTTGTTAATATTTTATTGGAAAATAAAATAAACATTTTTTTAATCCATTGCCTTCGATTTTTTATTTTCACATAAGAAAGAACTTATTACATAATAAAATATAATAAAAGATAATAAAGAAAAAAATAAAATATAAAATCTATATATTGTAAAAAAAAATTAATTATAATTAATTTAAATAAAATTAAATAAAATAACATAATATAAAAAATAAATTAATTATAATTAATTTTAATAAAATAAAATAACATAACATAAAAAAATAATTTAAATGAATAAAAATTAAAAAAAAATAAAATTAAATTGATTAAGGTTAAGAATATAGAGTTAAATGAAGTAAAATAAAAAATAAAATAAAATAAAATAATATGGTTTGAAAAGCAAAAAGCAAAATGTAACTAAAAAAATGAAATAAAACACAATATGAAATGAAGTACAGTGAAGTTAAATAAAATGAAACGAAATAAAATTAAACTAAAATATATCAAAATAAAAGACAATAAAATAAAATAAAATAAAATAAAATAAAATAAAAGAATAAAATGAAAAAGAAAAATAAAATAAAATACAAAATCATAAAGTAAAATAAAATTAAATGAGTTTTAATTTCATTTAATTTTATTTTACCTACATAATATAAAAAAATGGACATAAAATAAAAACATAAACTATAATAAAATAAAACAGATTGAGATTAAAATTATATAATTAAATTAAGTAAACTAAAATAAAATAATTGGAATGACGTAAAATAATTTAAAAAAACTTAAATAAAACAATACAATATAGAATGAAGTGGAATAAAATGAAAAGAAATCGAGTAAAATAAAAAATAATATGCAGCTACAATGTCGAAATTAAACAAGTCCTTATTTGTTATAGTAAAAGAAGAATATTTACAGAGAAATATTTATTTAAATTGAATAGATTAAAATTTTGGAAAAAAAAGGAAATACCACATTACCGTGCTGTTATGTGTATCTACTTAACCGAACAGCGCCATCTGTTGGATTTTAGGAACTGATGGTGGTGCTTGTCCACGGTTAAACAGAGAATCAGAGAGCTTATAACCACAAAAAGGCAGAGAACTTGTAGTGGTTAAGATTTCGTTGCCTTTATTGGTATTTAGATAGTAATAAATAAATTTACAACATCTGAAATGAAATAGATATGTAAATATTGTATATACTTGATTATTATGCTCAGTCATTCATAAAGCAAAATCCAGCATTTTTTACTAGATCATATATTTTTTTTTTAATATTTCTAAGTGCTATAATTTTAATACGTTTTAATTAAATATTATATACATAAGCAGACACATGTATTATAATTTTAAAATATGTTTTTAATATTTTTAGTAGAAAACATTAATCATTTGTCTGGCGCTGTTAACCAAATTAACTTTAGTGATGGCTGGTAATTAATAAGAGGTGAATTCTAGTACCGCAGTTTTTCATAGAGCCGACAAGAATTTGTAACTTCTCATTATTATAAATCCTATTCTACTTTACAACCATGTGGATTCTTTAAAATATAATAAATGTTTATAAATACGAAATTATTTAAAAAAAATTATATTTATTAAATAAAAGTAATCAGTCTTTGAAGTATGTAACTCCTGTTTTGTATAATATATTTGTACGGTAAGTATTGGTCAGTTACCTCTTGGGATTAGAGGCCTCCGAACGTCTGATGGGTTTTTATGAGGAGCTCTTTATTTCATATCAGAAATAAAGCAAACAGTTGGCACTCCGCGGCAACCGTAGTTAAAAAAAATTATTTTCCATAATTTTGGGTCTTGATCGAACCAAGACTCTAACCCTGGCCTTCAGAATAACAGTACCCTGTGATAATCACTTAGAGTGGTTTGAAATATATGGAGTTTTGAAACTATTGTAAATCAGATATCGATCTTTGGTATACTAAATTAGAAGGTGGAGTGGTAGATCCCGCCAGAATTTAAATATTAACTATTCGGTACCCAAACGGACAGAACCGTTAAACATCTGAATAAATTTTTGTCATGAATAAATAGTTTATCATAAAAATCATAAGCGAATTTTTAGAAAATAGAAATAAATGAGCGCATGAATTCGGTTGAGAGAATTGGTGAAAAATTGTTATAAAATTAAGTTTTTTAAAGAAAGAACGGTGTGTCCCAAAAATAATCGAACTTTTTGGATATAAAATAGTAAAATACACATTATATTATCTTTGAAAGTTATTATTTATTCAAAATAGGTTCCATTTGACTCAACACAACGTTCGGAACGATCAACCAGCGCATGCATAGATTTTTTTATGTCATTTATAGAAATGTTCTTCAGTACCTCGGTTACGGCTGCTTCATTTTTTTCAATTTTTTTTTAATTTTTTAAACTTCAATTTCAATTTTTTTTTCAAGTTTAACACAAAATTTTACATTTGCTCTTTTTTTTTTTTGAACCATTAGCACACTTTTGGTTTTATTGAAATGGCTGTCACTTTTACATCTGTCATCCGACTTACATGAAGTCAGGATTTGAAAGAGGATGAATGTATCTTTTGAATGTTGCAAATTTTCAATAGATGGCACTGTATGTTGTATGATTTAAATATAAAGTTCGGTTATGTTTGGGACAAACCGTGTATTTTTTTATGCTGAGGCCACTTAGGAGCGAAATCAATAGCCTTGCTGAACCTTTTTCAGTTCTACAGATTTCTATATATTTGGTATCTAAAATGAGGACGATACTTTTTTTTGCTTTTTGGTAGACAGACGCAATATTACCATATAGTAATAAGTGAAGAATTTCACTGTTTGCAGCTCAAAATTCATTTTGCCGAATTCTTTTGACAGCTTCGAGGGAGATATTCTTACTAACTCCTTCAAAATCGATTAAAAAAGTGTCCGATATATTCTTTTATTGCAGATCTGCTAATATTTTAAGAAAACCGAACGGGGTTTCGTTTAATGTTCCCGAAAAAGAATATTTGGTTTCTAGGGTATGATCTACCCAATCTATACGAAAAGGGAACCCACAGTGTGCACAAATTATCGACGGATAAGTCTTATTAATATCGCATATATTCTAGTTTTTCCATCCACCAAAGACTAGATATTCACCATGTGACTAGGGTAACTTTTATCGTGTGACTTCTTTGACTCAATGGTGGAGAAAAGATTACGAGCTGTATAGCTGTGTATGGTTAGGCAAAACTCTACAAGTCCCGTGCGACATCCGATGAGTCGGCTTTGGGTGCTTCCAAAAGAGAAGTTTTTTAGAAGATTTATGGGTCCTCTTATTGTAGTTTACAGGTTGTAAGCGATATATACATGCTCACAGCCCTTCGGTAGAAACAGAGCTAGAGGAATACTTTCACTCCATCGGAAAGATCAGGTGGAGAAGGACCTAACATTATTTGGTATCTTTAATAAGCAACAAAGGACGAAAAAAAGGCACAACCCCGCTATTCGAGTAAGTTTAAAGATTTTACACATTTATATAGCGAGCCGCTTGCTTCAAGACCGACGCCCGCTCGCAGCCGCACCTTTGCTGAACAGACACTGCAATTAGACTTCAGCGGACCCTTAAACCGAATAAGTCGGAGTGGCTCCACTGAAGCTTCCTCTCTCACTAGCCGTGGCCCAAGGCTCCACTCGGGTTGGTTACTGCATCTTGCACAAGGGTTGCTCACGTTTTCAGGGTACGCGACGTGGACGCAACTGTAACAGCATACCTAGAAGCTTGACTACACCCTAGCGCACTCTTGCCAACAGGTGCTACTTTGGACTAAGTAGGTAGTTGAAAAGTAAAGTCGGCTAACCAAACTCAACAAGTCTCTCATCGTTCCCGTCCTGCTATATAGTGCGGAGGCATGGACGATCATCTGATGAGTCGACGTTAGGAGTTTTGGAGAGAAAAGTCTTGCGTAAGATTTATGGTCCTCTTCGAGTTGGCAACGTCGAATAGCGCACACAGCAAAAAGAAGAAGTGAATAGCGCAATGCCGTTAACCCGGCTAAAATCGCGTAAGCGGTGTCTACCCCAGTAAAGTAAGTAAGTAAGTTGTTAACTGAGTTATAATCGTGTGAGCGCTACCTACGCCTGTAAAAAATAAGTAGATGTTCCAGGATCTTATGTATTTCTCAAGAGCTCGCTGACAACATTTTTAGGCACTTAAAGGTTTGGGACAGTCGTCAGTGCTAGCTTCATTTGACTAATCAGTATAGATATACATTTTACTATTACTATTATATTCGTCTTCATGTATGTGGTAGGAGAACCAGTCGCTGCTTCATACATTAATTCCAGTTTGAGTTCTTGCTTCTTATTAAGATTGTTCACATTGCACCAGCTACACGTAATACGATAAATGTGCTATTTTGGTTATAAAGCCTCCATTTGGTTATAAAGGTACTTCTGCAGAAGTTGAAGAACCGATGCGCTTTATCTATACTCCCTCCAGGTCAGTTTTAAATGAAGAATTGTAACGCTTTATTACCGCTAAAGTGAGTGAGCCGAGTTCCTGCTCTAATTTATGGAATGCGTCTTGATGTTTTTTAAGAAATGGAGGGATTCACTGTTTATTCTTAGCCATCTCCGAACGGCCGATGGATTTTTAAGAGATGCTTTTACGAGTATTTCATGTCAGAAATACAGTCGTAAAGCTTGACATTCCACAAAATATTTATTTTTTGAAAAAAGTGTTAAATGGGCATTTTTTTCTTCCTTTGTAAAACGCAGGCCGCAAATTTTTCCACATTTACAGAGAGCCCTTGTCTCTCAGCCCAATCTAGTGGGCTTTCAAGTACCCTCTCCATTATTATTCTAGGGTTTAGTACTCGCTTCCTTTTCAGCTTTGATTGGTTACATCCCAACTGTTTAGTAAAGCCAAACCTAGGTATTTTATAAAAATTACAGAAAATAAATATATTTGTAAAATACATATAAAATTAGATGTAAATTATTATGTTACTTATACTTTATGACAACTTCTAAGGTTCTTAATACACACTTAAAACCATAACACACATATCAATATACACACTGTGATCGATGGTCAATGGATGGATGGCGAAATTCACATAAACCCTTATCCATTCAATTAAATTTATTGACTTAACATTATCCCCTTTCATTTATTTGAGTGCATAAGTTAGTATGTAACATATACATGTGTAAATATGTGTAAATGTGTATGTGTATGTGTGTGGACAGTGGGACAATAAAAGATTCAACAGACTTTCAACAATGTCCAATCCGTTGTTCACCTTCATCAGCGGCACAAGGCGGCAAGGTTGGCAGTACGAGTATATTGGTAATAAATAATTTCACTGCACTTAACAGCAATTAGGGAAGAGCGTAAAAATGACAAACAACAAAGGAAACTTCGATTCCAATAACAATAATAAAAAATAAAGAAAATGAAAAAAAGTGAGAAAAGAAATCTGAATCACAGTTTAAATGTCAGCCGGAATTGACATTACACGTTCGTAAAAATCAAGAAAAAAGTAGTGGTGGGAGTTGATGTGGGAAGGCAAAGGTGAAAAGGTGGAAGATATACATATGTACTAAAGGCGACGACAGGCTCAATGACAATGCAGTTGGGTTGTAACGGTCTTGTTGACAAAATATAACAAATACAAAATAAAGGAGAGAACGCCCACCAAGGCTCACGAAGATACATCTGTATACACATACGTATATATATATATATATATATATATATGTATATGCATGAAAAAATAAATGCCTTGCAGTTAGAATTAAAACCAGTTCGAAAAAGTAGAGTTCAATTTTCAAGAAATTTCGCAAAGATTTTTCATTTTTCTTTCAAAACTGAACTAGTTACTTTTTGGTCCATTTTGAACTAGCTTGGGACAACTACATTTTTATAAAATTAGTCTAGCATTGCACGAAAAAAAGCTTGATGGTCTAATGAACATATCAGCCCGGAACTAATTTGTAACTAGTCCTCTAAGTAATGTAATCAACTGTCATATATTTAAATTTGTATGCATACCACAAACTTGTTGTGACTTGTAGTGGGACTTGTCCAACTGTCCACCAATATTGAGCTGAGTAGGCACGTTTGTACATTTGTATGTATGTATGTATGTTTTTCCTTAACTGCTTGGTGGCTTGCCTTTTGCGTTGCTGCTTTTCGAAGGATTGTGTTGTTCTCTGGCACGTGACATACATGCATAATGAGACGAAAGGATTAGCAAGTTACATAGGCAAGTATATATGTATGTGCATATGTATGTATTTATGTGGCGTAAATAGAAGCAATGGCTAAAGAATTGAACAAAGAATACAACAACACACATACATACCTACCGAATAGAGATGACAATCGTCTCAACACATCACCCACACGCCACACCTGCAGTTAACCACCCGCCAAAGATCCGACGTCTAAAGTGAAAAGAACAAAAGTCACCAAACAAAAGTCGACGACAACGACGCTGAGTCAGGGTTGAGCGCAAATTAGTTGTTTCCGTCTTCGTTTAGTTAAGAACACAATGTTACCGACTAACTACTCGTACCTCGTACTACGTACCTATTTCAATTCAACATGTGTAACGGTAATTGGATTTTTATTTTTGACTGCCATTGTGTCGTGTGATTTCAATGGAGGCGTTTGGCACTCAGCACTTAAAAAGTGCAATGGTAAAAGGTAAGTGTCAAGGTGCTACATACATACATACATACACACTTACTTACATATATATGTATATAAACAATACATATATGTCCAGGAACAGTCTGGCATAAAACTACGAGTAAACTCAGTTGTTTTCGGGCACTAAGCAATGTTTACGTGCCACTTATACATGTGTCTGTCAGCTTGTATCCACAAACATGTGTGTTGGAATAGGTGAAAAAGATTTCCTCCTTCCTTCTTTCCTTCCTTTCCCAAACAGCTCTTAAGAGACTACATTCATATGTAGGTGTCGACGTGACTGGCACTTTTTATTTCGTCATGTCATCAGTGAAATGTTAAGTATTTTAATAATTACTCAAACCTGGGTGGACACATAAAGCGGCCAGCTTTCAGCGCAATGGTAATGAAGGTATGGAAACGAGTCCTTTTGCTTCGAAATTTAAGTGAAATGTAAACAAATAATTTACACTTTCTAAGTATTACGTACAACGCCTCTATGTTTCTTTAGAATAAAGTAAAATAAGATACAATCAAAAAAAATAAAATGAAATAAAAGAAAATTAAATTAATTAAATTAAATTAAGTTAAATAAAATAAAACAAATAAGATAAAATAAAATAAAATAAAATAAAATAAAAATATAACAAAAATAAAATAAAATAAAATAAAATAAAATAAAATAAAATAAAATAAAATAAACTAAATAAAATAAAATAAAATAAAATCAAAATAAAATAAAATAAAATAAAATAAAATAAAATAAAATAAAATAAAATAAAATAAAATAAAATAAAATAAAATAAAATAAAATAAAACAAAATAAAATAAAATAAAATAAAATAAAATAAAATAAAATAAAATAAAATAAAATAATATAAAATAAAATAAAATAAAATAAAATAAAATAATATAAAATAAAATAAAATAAAATAAAATAAAATAAAATAAAATAAAATAAAATAAAATAAAATAAAATAAAATAAAATAAAATAAAATCAAATCAAATCAAATCAAATCAATACAAATCAAATCAAATCAAATCAAATCAAATCAAATCAAATCAAATCAAATCAAATCAAATCAAATCAAATCAAATCAAATCAAATCAAATCAAATCAAATCAAATCAAATCAAATCAAATCAAATCAAATCAAATCAAATCAAATCAAATCAAATCAAATCAAATCAAATCAAATCAAATCAAATCAAATCAAATCAAATCAAATCAAATCAAATCAAATCAAATCAAATCAAATCAAATCAAATCAAATCAAATCAAATCAAATCAAATCAAATCAAATCAAATCAAATCAAATCAAATCAAATCAAATCAAATCAAATCAAATCAAATCAAATCAAATCAAATCAAATCAAATCAAATCAAATCAAATCAAATCAAATCAAATCAAATCAAATCAAATCAAATCAAATCAAATCAAATCAAATCAAATCAAATCAAATCAAATCAAATCAAATCAAATCAAATCAAATCAAATCAAATCAAATCAAATCAAATCAAATCAAATCAAATCAAATCAAATCAAATCAAATCAAATCAAATCAAATCAAATCAAATCAAATCAAATCAAATCAAATCAAATCAAATCAAATCAAATCAAATCAAATCAAATCAAATCAAATCAAATCAAATCAAATCAAATCAAATCAAATCAAATCAAATCAAATCAAATCAAATCAAATCAAATCAAATCAAATCAAATCAAATCAAATCAAATCAAATCAAATCAAATCAAATCAAATCAAATCAAATCAAATCAAATCAAATCAAATCAAATCAAATCAAATCAAATCAAATCAAATCAAATCAAATCAAATCAAATCAAATCAAATCAAATCAAATCAAATCAAATCAAATCAAATCAAATCAAATCAAATCAAATCAAATCAAATCAAATCAAATCAAATCAAATCAAATCAAATCAAATCAAATCAAATCAAATCAAATCAAATCAAATCAAATCAAATCAAATCAAATCAAATCAAATCAAATCAAATCAAATCAAATCAAATCAAATCAAATCAAATCAAATCAAATCAAATCAAATCAAATCAAATCAAATCAAATCAAATCAAATCAAATCAAATCAAATCAAATCTCTGCAGATGGTTTTGTTTTGAATGCCCCAGCAATGCGGGTCATTGCTTTTTCCAGTTTATTCAGCTTTGTTATCTTGTCCTTAGCTTTCCACCGTTTTAAAGCTCTGTAGAAGGGTAATGCGGGTGGGGCATCTACTGTTCACCGCAGTAGCACCGCTTGCAGTGTTAAGGCCACCATTACTACCTGAGGTGGCCAGGTATCAGGAAGGTTCCGTTCAAATACAGCCGATATTGTCCCCTGGCTGCAAATCGTTGGACTAGCATGGCGCGCATAACACCCTGGATTAGGGGTTGACAGTTCTTGGTCACTGTTCTCCAGTAACCCTAATTGCATGCTGAGTAGCTGCCATACCACGTGAAGTTGTTTAAAATATTTAGAGCAGGGAAAATTATTATATATGAATACTATTTAAAAAACCGCTAAATTTGAAATATTTTTGAAATCAGGTAGATAGATTTTGAAGATACTACAAAACATAAAATTTTAATTTTTCTTTTTTTTTCGAAATTCTCTTATTTTTTTAATATTCTTTGTCTCGATTATTTTTAAGCGAGGAAATTATCAACTTTATCCTCTTAATATTCCACGCAAAATAATCTTCCACAATGTGTGTGTTAAATGCTTTCTATTTAATGAGTTAAAATGGCAAAGTTTTCAAGGTCAATATTTTCCTTTGACGGACAAGAAACGTCCAAACCACAACTCACAGTTGGAGGAAAAAGTATAAAAGTTATTAAAAAGTGGCAAAAAGTATTTAATGTTACCAAATTTTGCGCATTATTATATATGTACTTGTACCAGAAAAAAAGAAACATACAAAACTCGTAGTGTACATACATATCTACAGACGTACTCCCAGCCCTTAGATATGTTAGAATGAATGAAATATTCAAAGTTCAGCAATCCAGTCGTTAAAACCAATTGAGTGACATAAACGCTGAGAGAGTGTAATTGGACAAATATCTAAGAAAAAGTTTACGATTGCATTTGATGAATTCATATTTTTTTAGATTGTTGAGAGTTACTCAATCACTCATATACACATATACGACTCATGTGTACAATTGCTCGATTTGACAGCTCGCATCGCGGGCAAGATTTGAACTGCATATGTACGTAAAGAAGAATTTTGAAAAAATAAACTGCTTACATAAGGAAATGTGTAAAAATGACGTTGAAACCAATGAAGTCCGTCATCTGTCGGAACGATACTGTGTTAATTACAATTTTACAATCTTACTCATTCAACCAAATGCAGTGCGTAGAATAATAATAAATACTTTTTTCAATAGCCTTTTTTTGTGACAAATCACGCTTGGGTCGTGTCAAGTTGTTTTGTTATTTTTGTTCTATTGTTTGACATTTCATCATGGAAAGATTTACGCCTAAACAACGTTTGCAAATCGTTCAACTTTATTACGAAAATTCACGTCCTGTGAAGAATGTGCCTTGGAGCAAAACATTACGCCTGTTGTTCGCCAGTTACCAGTCGAAATGCTCGAACGCGTCATCGAAAATTGGACTCAACGGATGGAGTATCTGAGGCGTAGCCGCGGCCAACATTTTAAGGAAAAAATCTTCTAAAAATACCAAATAATATTCTTTCGAATAAATAAACATCATTAACCATTAAGTTTGAATTTTCTGTGTTTTTTTCTTTAAAAAAGTAAGGAAGCCCGAAGTGGATCACTCTTTATGTATATTTCTGTCAGCTTATATGGTACGTTTATAAATTGAATAAAGTTTTATAAAGTAAAAAGGTTTCAGAAAGTTTCATATCAGCCCTCACTCAGTAAATACAGGCGGCTTAATGCACTTTGCTAGCATGTGAATCAAACACAGCATCGAAAGCCTCTCTATCGTTGGGCAGAGTTAATGACCAGTCTAAAATTAACTCACTCTATACGAGCGGTGTCTATCTGAAAAACTGAACTGTATAAAGAGGTTATTTATATGGAATTCCTGAGACCATCACTAAACGTCACCTGCAACAAAATCTGTTGCTCAGATCTCCTACTCTCCCAATGACAATAATAGCGTTAGTAAAGAGACGTGTCCATTCAGTGTACGACCAGCAGTCGTTTGCTATGCTGCTGGAAGCTAAAAGCTTCTTAATTAAGGCTGTTGTTCTGTCAGTTGACCCCTTGCTGAAGAAGTGGGTCTCAGAGATATTTAGTTTTCTAAGCAACGCAGAGCAGAAGTGTTCCACTTGAAATCATAGTCACTGGATATCATCTCAGTAAAATATATTTCTGATATGTGTTTGAAACGGTTTATATGGTAAGTAAGTGTTCTCGTGCAAGATGATGTACTTTTTAGATCAAATCTGTAGCCTGAATGTAACAATATTTCCAATATTCTCTTCTAATCTTCATCGCTTGCAACTGTAACTCACCGGTCGAAAGACGGACAGCTAATGATGCTAACATTGCATTAGAATACAGAACAGAAGTCGGATTTTGTGTTTCGGTAGAAGATAAAACCCGAAAGTTATTAACCAGTACTCTCAGAAATGGAGTTGAGTACTACGAAGTTTGCAAAATACCAGGAACTCATTTAGAGCAAAAAATTTAGCTAATCACAGAAAATGGCTTATGCTACGATAAAACTACAAAGGATGCCTGAATGGAAACTAGTAAGCCACGGTTACAAAAATATTTTAAGAAGGTTTAATCAACCAAAAAGCGCGGGTTACTGCCTAACCTCACTTCATGATAAATTTCATGGTATTTTCCTCCTATAGAAAACAAAGAAATATAATATTACCAGCAAATGCTGATTCGATTCATCTTTATACGGTTGAATCGAAACTAGGCAACAGGGTTGGTGGTGGAGTCTACTTAAGAAAGCTCGATATCATTAACTATTTCGTTGTGCTTCTCAGACGGAACTGGCGGATATACACGACGCTCTCAAGTATCTAATTGGTCCTCTCGGGAAATTGTATAGAGCCAGCTCGCCTATGCGGTCGCAACAGCAGAGTGGTTAGCTATGGTTTGAGTCCAGCTTCGACCAACATCTGAACTAATAAAAATTTTATTTATCTTATTGCGGTCGCCCCTTGGCAAGGAATGCCGAGCCCTCGGGGTGTATTTCTGACACGAAATAAAGCTCATTCTTTGGTGTGCGATCAATAAGAGGAAGAACCTCATATCTTAAGCGACCACCTTAGAGACTTAAGTGAAATAGAAAAGATATGTCTATTGCTCAGTATTGCAAGCTCGACGCATATTCTTGATTAGCGAGTGAGCTGATGCCCGGCAATCACTTCAACCTAACCTAGCTTAAACAAATTTAGGTATGGAAATCAATTGCTGAATGTTCAAATTGAAAAGTGAAATTGTAAATTGAAAATAAAAAACAATAAAAGCTCTTTCATCTGTGGACGAAAAAAAACTGTTATGTTTCCCTTAATTTTTCGTAAAGAAATAAACAAACAAACAATTTTCAATGCAGTTCTATTTACAAATAAAGATACACTAAAGTTTACACAGTTAACAATACACTGAAAAGATTTAGGCAAAATTAAGAAAATCAACCTTCAAATGCACGCCTCTTTTTCCAACCATTTTCCAATTTTACGAGCATAGTTTGTTTTATGTAAGTAAATAAAAAAGCTTCCCTGCCTGCCTGCATACAAACTCTTATGCTTTTTTTTTGTAGTCTAAATGTAGAATAACGGTTATTTTGTTAGATTTTACATACTCTCAAATTTATTGTTTTTTTTCTTTCTTATTTTTGTTTTATTTTCTATACTTTGGTTACTTTTGTGATTGAAATATTTGTTGAGTTACAAACATTCAACTCGTTCGCTCGTATAAATCAACGTGTCTATATATGTATGTATACACTCGTCGTGGCTTAAAACAGTTACAGTTATGTCAAACTTGGCAAAATGTAAGCCCACTCCATCATCATCATTGTGTACGAGTATAATCGCAAATGTGTAGTCGGCTTTTAGGCGCCATACCGCGTTTCGTATTGAAAAGTGCAACATAAACTCGCGTAAATATGCGACGTACATATTTATGTATTTATAAACACACGATATATACATATACATATATACATATAGGTAATAATGCTTACCCAAATAAATATATAAATACATGCAAATTCGATAAACGTTAACATTTGTTTGTTTATACATTTAATTCTATATGCACAATTTGCTCAGCTTATTTAAATATGGCAAATCAATGCCGGAAATATTTTCGTATTTATGCATATATGCTAAGTTTGTTATTGTTATTGTTTGTTGGCTTGTGTCAGTGTCAAATACGTTGAGTTCTTCCCATGGTTCTGAAAATGCCTATGGTCACCCTTGAGGAAAAAACTCCTCTGAAAAATTTTGCCTTTAATGTGATTAAAATTAAAAACAAAAAATATTGAATTAAAAAATTAAAAAAATTATTTACTGTTTTTATTATTATCAGAGTCCGTAATTTTCGATGAAAAATTTGAAAAGAGTTTTGACTCTGAAGCTGACTATTTAGTGAACTCAAGTACAGAAACTATACAAATTTAAACCCCTTCATCTTTGACTGGTACGAGTATGAGACAACGAAACGTAACGATTTCCAGAACGTGGTTGAAGCACCATCTATTGGAAATTGCAAATTGCTTGAATATTTGAGCCAAAACAACAAAATAAATGACGTACAAATTCTAGTAAAAATCATATAAGAACCAGTCTCATATTCCATGCGAAACGTGTTTCAAATTTCTCATAAGCCATCTGAAAAAAACAAAACAGAAAAACATTTTTATTAACGAGAATAATAAATTCAAAACTATAATCGATTATGTGTGTTTATATTTCATTAATTTTGATCGGAATTTTAAACTTGCATATTTATGGAAATATGTAAAAAATTTCAATATTTTCAATTTCGAGTTTATTTTCAACAATACTGGAGCATATGGAATCATTAAAAATGACAAATATGCAAGGATGTATATTCAAACATATGTATATTATATACGTAAGTGTGTTTTGGTTGAACATACATAAGGAAAATTATACAAAACAATTATTTGAAACTTTAATAAAATTAGAAAAACAATACGACCTTTAATAAAATAAAAAATAATAAAGAATTAAAACATAAAAAATAAAATAAAGTAAACAAATTAGGGATAAAAAACAGAATAAAGCATAATAAAGCTAAAAAGGCTAAATTAAAACATATATACCAAACGAAATAAAACAAAAAAAAATTATGTCAAAATAATTAAAAACAAAATGAGACATATTAAATTGAAATAAGAAAATTAAATAAGTCAAATTAAAAAATGAAATATTAATGAAACGAAATCAAATCAAATAAACTAAAATAAAAGCACATAAAATAAATAATTATAAAAATAAAGTAAAATAAATTAAAATAAAATAAAAAATATAAATAAAAATATAATTAAATTAAATAATATAAATTAAAATAAAATAAAATAAAAAATATAAATAAAAATATGATTAAATTAAATAATATAAATTAAAATAAACTAATATAATATAAAGCAATAAATAAAGTACAATTAAACATTAAATAAATCACAACAAAGTAAAATAAAACAAAAAATGAAAATAAATAAATAAAATAAACAATTATATATTAAAAAAAATAAAAAAAAAACAAATAAGACATATTAAATTTATGTAAAATAATTATATAAATCAAATTAAAAAAATAAAATATTAATGAAACGAAATCAAATCAAATAAACTAAAATAAAAGCAAATAAAGTAAAATATTATAAAAAATAAATTAAAGTAAAATAAAATAAAATAAAAAATATTAATAAAAATATAATTAAATTAAATAACATAAATTAAAATAAAATACAACAAAATAAAATAAAATAAACAAAAACTTGAAATAAAATAAAATAATTAAACAAAAAAGAAATAAAAATAACACAAACCAAAATAAAATAAGATTAAATGAAATAAGCAAAAAATGATTAATAAAATAAGTAAATTAAAATAAAATAACATAAAACAAAATACTAAATATGTTTCTAATTTGGTTAAATTAAATTTGTAAAATTAAATACATTAAAACTTAAATTAAATAAAAAAAGGTTATGTCTTAATAAAAATTAAATCAAAAACTGAGGATAAAATAATAAAATAGATTAAGAATAATAAATTAAAATTACATGTGTATACTAAATAAATAAATTTAAGAAATATATAAGTTAAAATTAAATTAATTTCATTATATTAAATAAAATTAAATTATAGCACATAAAATTAATAATATGAAATTTAACTAACCAAAAAACTATTTAAAGAACAAAAGGAAAATATAAAGAAATTTAATAAAATAATATGAAATTAAAATTGGAAATAAGATATAATATATAATCAAACCAAAAAAACTATAACAATACAAACTTAAATATATATATAAATGGCAGGGAAGGAAGTTATTATATTTGAGTATTTAAAAATATAAACAACAACAGCATATTCTTTTTTCTTTAAAAAAAAATAAAAAAAAATAATAATTGCAAAATAAAATTGTTTACAAGTCAAATTCAATGGAGCAGCACTTAACATGAGTAACCTTATTAAATACCAATTGTGCACTTAATCCTTTACGCATCATTTAATAAATTTTTATTATTTTTACTTTCCAATAAACACAGGCACACTCAACCACACACCTCTGCCATTGTGTGTGCGCACTTAACAAGTAGTTGGTGTAATTCAATTATTTTCGGTGAGAGTTGCTGAATTCTTTTAAAACAAATTATAATTCGTTGCATCGTGTTGCAGTTACGCAGAAAATCGTCGTACTGAAATTGGAGGCTAATTACATTAACTCCTTGCTTTGGTTGGTTGGCAGGACATTGTTTCACATTGTCAGGGCATACAAATGCGAGTACATAAGTACAAAATATAACAAAAATAATAACAAATACTATACGATCGACCGTAAATATTCACCGCAATGGATGTGGAATTATTTGAATGTGCACTTTTATATTTACATATGTATGTATCGTAGATACACGTATACAATATATACCTAGATATATGAGCATACTGAAATACACTTGCTTACGAGTATAATTAAATATCGTTAAACACTTTATAGATGTGCATATGTATGTATGTATGGATGCACAATTACATATGTAAATATATAATAAATATGCATGAATGCTGTGGCTTTTTACAACTTTTTGAAAACAATTTACATACCAACATAGGTATGTACACACATACATATATACGAGGGTATAGCATGTGGATATATGGCTATACCTATAGCAATGTAAATATCATTTGCGGCTGTTGTAAAGTGAAAGAAAAAAGCTTGTAATTAATCAATGAATAAATTTTGAGGCCTTGCACATCAATGAGACGAAATCCGTGGTTATTGTCAATGTTAACACATTGGCAACATTTTTTTCATTTGTATGACATACAAATGGATATGAATATATGGAGGTTGTACAGAAATCTCATCTCGCAGAGTGGTTGGGAGAAGAACAAATTTTTATTATATAGAAATTATTTTATTTTTTTTTTTCTTAAAATTGTGGCAAGAATAATGGAAATTCTTCAAATTATTGCAATATATAAAAATAAAATTATTTTACTTTATTTAATTTAATAATACAAAGCTGAAAAAATAACGATTCTTTTGCACATAGTTCAAGCAGCTCACGAATCCCGGTCTTTGAACAAGTATGCCCTGGGTAGCCAACATATTGGATGAGTGCATAAGTTCGTGCCCGATTTCAAGTGCAAACTAAAATTGAAATTTTTTGAAGAAAGCTCTTTTATTAATCAATTATGTATTCGCCATGATGTTCGGCAATCCACTCCCAACGTTCAACCAATTTACGGATGCCTGATTCATAGAAATCGCGCGGTTTCTCGTTGAAAAAAGTGTCAAGGTGGTTTTTGACGTCTTCCACATTTTTAAATTTTTTTCCATTCAAATTGTTCTGCAGCGATCGAAACAAATGATAATCAGAAGGTGCAATGTCGGGTGAATATGGGGGATGCGGCATGATTTCCCAATTCATCTCCTTCAGTTTGGCCAGGGTCGGTTTTGCAACATGTGGTCTGGCGTTGTCATGATGAAAAAGAACTCCTTTGCGATTGGCCAAAATCGGACGTTTTTCATCAATTGCTTTCTTCAATTCGACCAATTGCTGACAATACTTGTTGGCAGTGATCGTTTCTCCGGCTGGCAAGAGCTCAAAATAGATCACGCCTCGGATATCCCACCAAATGCACAGCAGTACCTTCATCGGATGCAATCCACCGTTCGACATCGGTTCCGCCCCTTCGTGTGCCTGTTTCCATGTTCTTTTGAGTTGAACATTGTTGTACAGGACCCATTTTTCATCACCAGTCACGAGCCGATCCAAAAAAGGTTCGTTTTTGATCCCTCGAAGCAAAGAAATTGCTGTTGACATACGGTCCACTTTGTTCTTTTCACTCAACTGATGTGGCACCCATGTATCGAGCTTCAAAGTGTACCCAACCTTTTTTAAACGACGAAACGCAGTTGATTTGTTGACGTTCAACTCACTGACAACTGTCATCAAGCTCAGAAGGCCGTCCACTGCGAGGTTGATCTTCGAGGTTAAAATCTCCAGAACGAAATTTCGTGACCCATTTCTTTACTGTGCGGAGTGCTGGAGCACGGTCCAAATAAACTTCGCGAATATCTTTAGTTGCAGCGCCCACTGTTTTTCCTTTGCGGAATTCGTATAACATAATATGACGCATATGATCTTTTTCGCTGTTCATCTTCCATGCGTCTTTTCACTAAGCAACTCAAATCAAAATGAAGTTATTTTATGCTTGATTTACAGTTCGGACTGTCACCTTTCCAACGATATATAATATGTATATATTTCTTTCACGAGCGCCACTCTCAAACGATTCGTACGGCATCCAGCGGAATCGGGCACGAACTTATGTACTCATCCAATATGTCCGCTTGAAGGCAAGCTAACGAGAGAAGGCGAATCCCAAGGGGTTGTGCGCAGGGCTTGGGATCCACAAAAAAAAATTTCAATGAAAATCCAGCTAAAGCCTTTTATGAGAGACCCCCTTTTGATGACGGCTCTCCGCAAATATTGTAAGGACAACTGTGGAACAACATCTCAAACTCCCTCCGTACCGCCGCTACGGAAACAGTTGGCTTTCGGAGAGGTCGCAAAAACATCTGGTACGATAAAAGCTGTCGAGCTGCAGTGAAAAGAAAACAAACTGTCCACCTCGCAACCTTGTGATCGACCACAATACGTGTGGGGGGGGATAGATATCGATAGCTTAAGAAAGAAGCAGGAGGCATTTGCAAGAAAAATAATAAATAGGCAAAATGCGTGACTATGAAGAGCTCGAGAAGTTGGCTGACAAGGGTATTACTCAAAAATTATACGAAAATATATGGCGACTTAGGGAAGGTTTCAAGACTGGAGCAAACTCTTATAGGACCCAGGACGAGGTTCGAATAGCGATTTCCCGCTTAAAGAACAACAGAGCGACTGGAGCTGACGGTCTGCCGACAGAGCTATTCAAATATGGCGGTCAAGAGCTGGCAAGGTGCATGCATCAGCTACTTTGCACAAAATGGTCGGGCGAAAGCATGCCGGAGGATTGGAATTTACGTGTGCTCTGCCCAATCCACAAAGGGCGCTAACTACCGTGGAATAGGTCTCCTTCACATCGTATATAAGGTCGAGCGTATTGTGTGAATGACTAAAGCCCACCGTCAACAGCCTGGTTGGACTTAATCAGTGTGACTTTATACCTAATAAGTCAACCATCAACCAGATATTCACACCACCTTCTCGTCTATTTTAAAGCAGCCTTAAACAGCACGAAAAGGAGCTGCCTCTAGGCCACTATGTCTGAATTTGGTATCCTCGCAAAGCTTCTATGGCCAGGTAAACTGAAGCTAGACAACACCAGAAGCGTAGTCAGAAATGGGAAGGACCTTTCCGAGACATTTGGTGCCAAAAGAGGTTTCAGACAGGGTGACTCGTTATCGTTTGATTTATTCAATCTGATGCTGCAGAGAATAATTAGAGCTGTAGAGTTCAAAAGAGGAGGTAGAATCTTTTAAAAAAGTGTGCAACTACAGGCGTATGCCGATCCTGGAAATATCTCCTGTCATCAAATAAACAGTCATAGCATTTCTCGACTTGGTTTTCACTTCACTGTTGATAGTCATAACTTCCAGGTCTTTACCGTTCCCGTCCTGCTAGTATAATATGTGGAGCCATGCACGATGACACCATCTGATGAGTAGGCCTTAGAAGTTTTCGAGAGAAAGGTTTTGCGAACGATTAGTGAGACTTTGTTTTTTTTTTGCAATGGTGAAAACCGCAGACGCCGGAACAATGAGCTGCAGAATATACGGCAATAGCAGCATGGTTAAAGGAATCAAGAAACAGCGGCTATGCTGGCTAGCTCATGACGACTTGTCGCCAAAAGGCGGAGATGAGGAAGAATTGCGTGCTATTGTTGTTTCGGAAGAAGAAAATATACAGTTATTTTTTTCCAAAGACAATTTTCAGATAAATTTTGGTATTTTAAAAGTTTTTTTAGCCAAAAAAATACGAGTACAGTACAACACAGTAAAGTTGAAGCAACTAGCGATTATTATTAGAACACATCAATTTTAATTAAGATCCCACCATGAATAGGATTATCGCTGTAAACTAATACGTAAAATGCGAAAGCAAACCATAATGAGGAATATGAAAAGTTTATGAAATATTTACGAATAAGTCAAAAGACAATTAATTAATGAAGCTGTGTCTTAAAATATTTTTTTTTTTTTGTGTTTATCTAATATTCTTAATATTAACATAATTATTTGATTCGTCTTTATTCTGAATATTCAATCCTACGGTTACTCGAAATCACGTTTTCGACACCTTCGGATATTTCAATAAGGCGTGCGTTCCCTTTTCAATATGAATGTCAACTATTATTTACCTTCTCTCAGCGCTTTCAACCACCTCAACTTGCTCGCCACTTTCTTTTGCTGCTTTCCAATGTTTCTGCAACATATTACATTGCGCAGACGCGCAACATGTATCCCAAATACATTACAACAGGTGATAACAGAAATAATAGAAGAGGAGTCGGAGAATTGTAGCAGAAAGAAGGGAAATATGGTTTTGGCGCCAAAAATTATGCTTCACATTAGCTATCGCAGGCAAACGAGTATATTTATATATAGTAAAGCTCTTCATGTGGTTATGTACGAGCTAATTTTTTTAGACGAAAATATTGAGCAAGTAGCATTAGTAAGTATACGTATAGAAGCATACAATAAAATAATAAATAAATAAATTTCAAATTCAAGTAATTTCACACAATTCATCTATAAAGCACTTACAACTAAAACAGATTCATTACATACCTTTCTGGCACATCCCAACATGCAGTTAGTCTCATTTATTGCATCGTAAAATTTTTTGATTCATCGATAAAAAACACATATTAAATAACATTTACATGAATGTACAGGATTATCCATTTTGTAGTTTCGCAAATAAACGGGAATAAAATGCATTTAACATATTTTTTTCATGAAATTCCTTTTCTAGTAGTTACAGCTTCGGTATTATATGTGAAATCCCACATCCTTCAAATTCCCGCATTGTGAATTTTTGCAAACTTCCATCCGTTTGAGGTTAGTTTCGACCAAATTTTTGGCACATATAAAGCGTTATATCAGCCATAACTTGACGACTATTGGTTTTCAAGTGCTAAGTGCTTTAGGTTCATCGCGTAGTCCTACAAGATAAAGTCCAACGGCGTCAGATCGCGCGATTTCCGTGGCCATTTGACATCGCAAAGACGTGAGATTACGCGTCCCGGAAGTTTATCTCGCAATAAAGCCATATTCACTCGTGTTGTTTGCCAAGTGGTACCATCCTGTTGAAACCACATATTGTCCAAGTCGTGTTCTTCGAATTGACAGCGACAGTCTCGCCGTTGTCGTTTTCCAAAGGGTAAGGTCCAATCACACCTCCGGTTGAAAGAGCGCACGAGACAGTAAGTTTTTTTTTGATGCAACGGCCTCTCTTCAATTATTTTAGGACTCGCGGATCCCCAAATGCGACAGTTTTATTCATTTTTTTTTTTTTTTGCATTCCCCGAGTGATAAATTTGTCTCGTTGCGGAAAAAAATTATGTTCCAAAAATCGCCATCCACTGCCTTATGTGAGCTAAATTTTGTATGGATGTAAGTGTAAGTTCAAGTGCAAAATACGCCATAATGTGCCGTAAGACAGTCTCAGCTCTTGACAACGTCGAGAAATAGACACATTCAGGTCTTCGGCTACACATTCACTTACAGTAGCGACATTTGAGATGGAACGAGAAAACTGACGATGCACAAGCCTTACAATATCTGGAACCGATCCAGTCTACTCAAATTTTTTCAATTTTACAATTGCAGCATAATCTTTTATTAAAGCATAAAACGTTTGAATCACCACTGTCGTAGGTTTTAACAATTTTAACATGTTGTGCGGTTATTAAGCGATCAATTTTCCTAAATGCCTAACTATTAACTAAAACAAAACATGTCAGTTTTAAAAGTTAAGTTTGCAGATGTCAAAATACCGAACTTTACTATTGAAAACACGAAATGGATAACCCTATAGTATACTGGTGAGATGGTATGTATGCTCCCAAAACACTTAATCACGCCTCAAATAGTTTTGCATAAATACATTAATAAATATTCAAACGTTTTTCGCATTTCCAATAGGCTTGTTCGTATATATACGTACATTTAGTTAGTGAAATGTATACGAGTATAAGTATATATATAATATATAAGTACACTGGTGGTCGTAAAAATTAATCACACCTCAGTCAAAGTGACAATCTTATTAATTTTTATGTAGAAGATTTGTTGGGAAAAGCATCTTGAGATTTCGATATGTCAAAGAAATTTCAGAAACTGGTACTTAATAAGAGTACACCCCTCGGTGCTCTAAATTTATTTTATTTTATTTATTTATTTAAAAGAGAAACAATTATTAATAATTATTCCACTTACAAACTAAAGCACTGGCTGCCAGGGCCTTCGGCTTTGCTCTAAATTTAAATTTTAGATTGCCAAAGAAAACACTTTGACCGACCGAATTGTAAACCTATTACTGAAATATAAATCTGGGAAAATAATATCTCTCCTTTAACATTTTGTCCATCAATTTCGGTATGTGTTTTGAGGCTGCTACAAAAGTAAACCTTTTGATTTTCTATTGTATATCTACATTAAATTCTTCTTCTTTATTGGAGTCCGAAAAACTTTTCTTTCGAAGACGCCCAGGGCCGACTCATCAGATGTTGACATCGTCTTTTGGTCTTTCCGCGCAACATTAAGTGCCAGTGAAGATAGGTCCATCATTACTTCTAAATTTAATGTGCGCCTCTTTCTTCCTCTGCTTCCACCGGTGCACACTAAATCGAAAACTTTCAACAACATGGACATAGTTTAGCCAGTATAGCTACAGCCTCTTTATTGTATAAACTATAACATTGCCATCGAATATCTCGTAAAGCTCATCGTGGCATCGCCTGTGCTATTCGATGTTACCAATATGCAAAAGTCCATAAATTGTTCACAAAAATTTTTAGAGTTTGAATTTTATTCGTTGAAAGAGGACTTTTATTTATCTACTCAGTCCGCAGTGACAACCGCTGGAAGGAGTGGTTCTGCGTTAGACTTCAAGGCTGACATAGTTGTTAGTGTTAGTTCGCTTCGAGGTGACGTAGGAACAAAGTCGAATGAGTTGACTGTTTGTTTGATGGCAAGAGAGATCCATTAGCCTAGTTTTCTTATCTAAACTGGATAAAGCAGAACTAACTGTTCGGTTGTTATAACCAATAACAAGGGTATATGCCACCAACTTTACGCTCCTACGGAATAACTTCTTCTTTTTAGTTCCACAGCTCTTATCAATTGCTCCATTTTTCAAATGTTGACTTATGTTTGAAACCTCGTTTAGTATCAAACGCTATTGGAGCGTACTTTCCGACTCAGACGTACTTTACTCAGCCTCAGTTTGCAACTGCAGTATTTCTTTCGCAGGGATACCTATTTCAAGCCCAGCGGCGTAGAGCTATCAATGGGTGCTTTTAAGTCGGCGAAGTGGCGGTGCGTGTCGGTCCGACCAAATTTTTCCAAAAAACCGTTTTTTTCGGCTCTTTAAGGGAGATTCGGCATCGTTATCTCCCATTCAGAAGGTTAGAGCAGTTTTCCATCCATAAACTCAGTACCAATACTCCGGGCATACATATACAGCATGTTTAAATTCTTGGGTCCTTTGTAAGTGTGCTTCAGTCTTGGAACCTGCTGTGAGCCACCGCATTTTTTCATACAATTTTCAACTAATACATTCAGTGAGCTTGAGTGCAAGTCAAGTGAGTAGAGGACAAGGACGCAAGTGTATGTATTGGGTAAACCTTTGCAACTGTGTCCATTCCATTTCATTAGTACACTCTTAAGGCCAAGTAATATTCTGTTTTTGGCTCATATACGTAAATATATAACCCATAACTATGCCAGAAAAATACTTTTAAACAGTGGTACTGAGTTTCTTCATCATTAAAGTGAATTTTCCGTCATATTATTCGTTACCCAATGAGAACAAATCTTTTTGACGGTAAATTTTTGAAGCAATGTTCAGCATATGTGGGTGCGACTAATCTGCAGAAAGTCTTTTCTTGTATCTTCAGTTGTACAACTCCACATTTCCACCTCTATAACTTGAGAAACGCTACAATAGTTCTAATTACTTTAGGCGAGCGTAAAACTTCATATTTCTTAAGACAAATTATTGCTCGTGCCGCTGATTACCCTTACAACTTCATATCAGTTTTATCTCTCACCTTTGACTAATTGACGGGACTCACATTCAAGTAGCTTATCAGCAACCAATGTGTATAAGCCCAAGCCCTATATATATGTCCACCACTGTATTAGCGCTTGTACGAGACCCCGAACTGCTTATTCCTACATAGTTATGTATGAAATTTCGTTAGTGCATTTAATATCGTCTTTGAAGCGGCAAATTCACATGCTTATTACTCCTGGCACGTGGCCTTTACAAAGAATGGATAGTGTGCGTTTAAAAAAAAAGACTGTAAATTGAGTCAAATAATGCAATATCATACTTACCAAACATACACTCGTGCATATACACATATATATTATACAGGCAAACACATATGTATGTGCATGCAAGCAGTTCAAGTGGCAGAGATCTCGATTAAAAAAGAACCAGGTAATGCAAACAACTAAAGGTGCATTGAACGCATCCATGTCTGTGTGTGTGCGTGTGAGTGTGTATAATATGAATGCGTAATGATTATTTGTATGTACGCATTATACAACGATACTTAATTATCAATGACTCTTAATAATATGTGAATATGCATAACTTTCATTAAGTATATTAATTTGTTGTTTAATTAAATGTTGAAAAATTTTTCGTTCAATAATATTCGATAAAGTAAAAAAAGGGATTTTTTTTTATTTTTCAATGAAAATGTGGACTTGTTGAATATGCACAAGTAACTTGAGGCAAGAAATTGCATGTAATTTTATTATATACATTCAAGTATATGTGTATAAATTAATTGAAAAATCGGTTGATGCTGGGTGAATCACGATTGAAAAGAATTATCAAGATAAGCATATGCTTTCTTCCCAGTCCCCTTTCTTGATTACAAATTTAAAAAATTAAAACTTTTCAAATTTCGATGTTGGCTTTAATCAAAAACTAATCTTATTATTATCTGTATGCCTTTCAGGGACATAAAATGGTGAATTACATTTGTTCCCAGGCATACCATATAAGTACCAGAACGAGAAAAGATAGACCCTTCAAAATTCACACTCCTATGATCAGAACGTTGAGCTGAGTTGATTTAGTCGTGCCCAGCTGTCCACCTGTACATCTGTTTATACGCAAACTAGTCTTGATAAGCAGATATAT
>JAWMAG010000029.1:4642500-4735000 GCA_037013455.1 Ceratitis rosa
GAAGTGAAGACGCATCTGAAATTTTATAAAAACCACTTGCCGACGCGATTTTCAATAGAATGTCAGTTGACCATACCATGTGTGTTAGTTGAAGTTTGCCGGTTTTTTCGATAAAGAAAACACTTAACTTTCAGAGGAATCTCAAAAAATTTTTATTTAAAGTATTGACCATTGGTTTCCACACATTTCGCCCATCTCTCAGGCAAATTATGGATACCATTCCAAAAAAACTTTTTCTCTTTCGAGGCAAACCATTCGACGAGCCATTTTTCGACATCTTCAAAATTAGCGAAGCACTGCTCTGCAAGGGAGGTGATAGTCGGACGGGGCGAGCTCTGGAGAGTACGGCGGGTGTGATAATATTTCCCAATTAAGTGTTTTTAATGTGTCTTTCACCAGTTCAGCGGTATGAGACGGCGCGTTGTCATGTTACAAGATAACTTTGCCATGTCTTCGGGCCCATTCCGACCGTTTTTCGATCAGCGCATGATTCAAATTGATCATTTGTTATCGGTAGCGGTCCGTGTTCATCGTTTCACTAGGTTTTAACAAATCGTAGTACACCACACCACACTGGTCCCACCAAACACAGAGCATTGTCTTACGGCCAAAGCGATTTGGCCTTGCAGTCGATGGCCTAGCTTCACCAGGGGAAAGCCATTATTTTTTTCGCTTCGGGTTCTAAAAATAAAACCATTTTTCGTCCCCCGTGACAATTCGATGCAGAAAAGATTTCCTTTCGAATCGTTGAAGCAGCATTTCACAAACGGTTTTTCGATTTTCCATTTGTCTATCGTTCAGCTGGTGTGGCACCCATTTTCCATACTTCTGGATCTTTCCTATGGCTTTTAAACGTTGGCAAATTGCTCCTCGAGTCACATGTAGTGTTTCTGCCAATTTTTGTTGCGATTGGGTTGGATCAACATGCAATTCCACGTCTTCGAATTTTTTCGCTGCACCAGGATGTCCATTATCTGTCAAATCGAAATCTCCACTTTTAAATTGACGAGACCATGTCTCACATGTTCTAATCACTGGAGCATGTTCACCATAAGTTTCTACCAGCTACCGGTGAGCTTCAGCTGCTTTTTTCTTTTGATGAAATAATAAAAGCAACGAATTCCGCAAATACGATTTACTTGGAACGAAACTCGAAATATTCACTGAGGTAAACAAATATGACGCTATTATATTGGCGGAATTTGACTTGCGTATTTTTGTAGGTAAATATCAATAGAAAAAAATTACATATATGCCAAATCATAGAAATTTATACATATTGCTAGCGACATCTACTAGTAAAACCGGCACACTTCAACAAACACACCTGGTAAAAGCCTATTCAAAATTCAAGCAAGTCCTTCAAAGAGCTTGAGTTATTTATGACGTCAATACGTCTTGCTAAGTTTAAGTGGGCATGGTCTGGCGTAACCGAGCATGAACTTCGGGAGTATATGCCTCACTTCCTTTTGAGATCATTCTTACATTCCACATTTTTAACTCCAACTGCCGGAAATTGATCTCATATTCATTAAAAATGTCATTTACTTTGAAGTATATTAGGCTTAAGATGGGATGGGTCATACATATGTATAAAATGTCTCAATTCTTAAAGACTTTCAAAGGTTTGATATATACGAAATGTCATATCAAAGTTCAAGAGTCTCTGAGTAAATGCTCATCGAAGCAGCAGATAAAACTGGTGCCGGTTAAATCTAACGCAAACTCTTTCTCTGAAAAACATCCAAAGTCGACTCATCACATCGGCCATGCCTTCGCACCACACAGCAAGACGGAAATGATGAGTGACTTGCAGAGTTTAGTCTGGTCAGCATAGATTTACAGTCTAATTAATTATGAAGAGACTAGCTGTAGCAATGCTTCGCTGTCGCTGTCTTTCTATCATAACTTTATTTACTCAATACTTGTAGGAATACAACATTTTTGGTTTTACCTTTGACATTGTTCCACTTCACGGAGCATCTTTTTGAATAGTCCAATCCCTGGTCCACTTGCCGGAGATGCTAGTAGTCCAATTTTTTTGAATAGGTTGGTTCCTGGTCCACTTACCGGAGAGATATATAGACTTCCTGTTAATCTCAGCAAAAAGCCACCTACGTAACGAATTTCAAACCATATATAAGATTCCTTTGAATAGATCAGTCCCGGGTTCACTTCCCGAAATTTTTGTAAGCCATACCATACAAATAATCTGACAAAAATTTTAAGTCATTCGGGTGGTAACTTTTGGAGATTACTGTATTTTTCCATACGGACATAAGATTTTTATATATTTATAAGAAGAAGAAGAAAAAGACAAGGCAGCTCAACTTAAACATAATGTGAACCTCTTCTGCGACTGTAACATTTTTCTTAAATGGTTAGCAGATCCATTTGCAATGGCAGGAACGGATGTGACTGAAAAATTATGCCGAGAGAGACAATTTTTATTCTCCTTTCAAATAGATTTATAATCAGCCAAGTGGAATTTTTGTCTTTCACTGACCATGACAAAAGTTAAAAAGCACGGAAATATGGAAAAAACCTCATAGATATTTTTGTAACTGTCACAAATGGACATATGTATGTATGTATAAATACAATACTCATAATAGAAATGTGTAAACTTGTGTAATGCTTGCTGCGCAATAGCTGCACTTTTCAACTCCTACAACTCCGTTACAACAACACACACCCACGCATACGCACACAGCAGGATCCCCAACGCGATTACAACTCTAACCTACACCGCACACACATGATAAATTGAGTGTATGTTTGCATTTGTCACTGTTACTTCGTGTGTTCTCTGTGTGCTTTGCTACTCGCCACAGTAGACTATCAGTTACTGGCGAACCTCACACACAATCATTGCGGCGAACCTTCATATGTTTGTACATACGAGTACATGCATGCATTCCAAGCCCTGTTCTGTTATGCTATGCTGTGGCTATGGCGCCGGTATCTGACTATTTGCCAATTTTACATTTTGCAAAAACGCAAATTTAATCTCATAAATGTTACTTTTAGCACGAAATGATACTCAAACTCAAGTTAAATGCATCCATCACACAGTGTGGACGTCGTCCGTGGCGGGTTCGTGGATGGTCCGTCAAATCCTTAAGTGATCCTTGTGTACAATCAACGCAATAAAACAATTCAGCCAGCCATGTCGGACGGCTTACGACCAAACACGTGCATGTACGGGCGAGTATGTCCCTTGGGGATTGCCATTACGGTTTGTTGCGCTACAATTGGACTTTAGACTCGGCAACTGCCAAGTTTATTTATTACTGACCACACACACTCACACACACACACACACAAAATGGGATATACACATAGGAACCCACGCTGTAGTGTAAGTAGTGTACGTGCTTTTTTAATTAGGTGAATCGAGGTTCGAATCCGACTCATGATGGCTCAACTGTATCCACTATGCGTTAATTACTGAGTGAGCGGTCAGAAAAAATATATATATACATATACAAGTGGTCAAAAGAATGTACATCTGTTAGTATGAATCCTTGCATAAATACACATACATATGTATATATATGAAATCAACAGATATATAAAATCCACAGCTCGCACTCGCATTAAAAATAATATACTGTATAAAATATTCAACGTGCTTTTAATGCAGCACGCACTTTTTACACTGCGTTGTTTTTGCAAATCTCATTTAATGGTTTTGGCTCCAGAAAACGTAAAACTATTGGAATCAGAGTGGTCTGGCCGATATATTTCGCGGAAAGAAAGTGCGAGTGTTAAGGGGAAGCAGCAAATAATAATGGATATAAAACATGACTGAAAAAAATTAAAATAAAATTAATTTAAAAAATTATAAATAAAATAAAAAAGTAATAAATAAATAAAAATAAAACGAATTAGAGTAACTGAAATAAAATGAAATTATATTTACTTATATAAAATAAAAATAAAATAAAAATATGTAAAATATTAAACCATATCAAAATTAAACAATATAAAATAAAATATGCAAAAATATAAAAAAATTAACAGAGTGTTCTAAAATAACAATTAATAATATACAAATATAATAAAGTAAAAAAAAAATAAAATAAAATGAAAAACAAAATATAATCAAATAAAATAAATTATGAAAATAACATAAATTAAAATATAATAAACTAAAACAAAATAAAACAAAATATTATATGTCAAAATAATGTATAAAAGAATAAATAAAACTAATATTAAAAATAGTAAACTAAATAAATTAAAATATAATATAATAAAACAATTTAAACCAAATAAAATAAAAAAGGAAAAAAATAAAATAATATAATGTAAAATGAAAAAAAATATATACATAAAAATTTAATAAACTAAAATAAGTTCAATTATAATACAATAAAACAAAATAAAAATAAAATGGAAAAGAATTAAATAAAACACAAAAAATTAATAAAATTAAATTAGTTAAAATATACAATAATATTATACAATAAAACCATATAAAATAAATTAAAACAATTAAAAATAATAAAAGAAAATGAAATTAATTTAATTAAATTAAAATATAATAGAATAAATCAATGAAAAAGAATTAATAAAAAATAAATAAAACTCATAAGATTAAATGAGATTAAATAAAATAAAGAAAGAATGATATTAAATAAAATAATATAAAACTTCATAAAATAACGCAAATATTTAGTAAAAAAAATAAAATAGAAAGAAAACAAAATAACATCAAATAATATAAAACAAATTAAATTTAAATTCAGTCAAATTAACTAAAAAACTATGAAAAAAATTAAACAATCCAAATTAAAATTAAATAAATTAAATTAAAATAAATTAAGATTAAAAAGGGAAAAAAATAAAATAAACTAAACTAAAATAAATTAACAAATAAAAAATTTAAAAAATAATTAAATATAAAATAATAAATAAATAATAAAAAAATTTACATAAATAAAATTCAATCAAAAAAAAATTACTGAAAATAAAATACAATAAAAAAGTTAAATTAAATTATTTAGCACAAAATAATGTATATTATTATATATATATATAATTGGCACTTTGTAACCACTGAAGCGATTTTTGGCCGAGCTCCTCCTCCAATTTGTGATTTTGCGTCTTGATGTTTTTCCAACAAATGGAGGGACCTACAGTTTATACAAAGCCGCCTCCGAACGGCTGATAGTTTTTTTACGAGGAGCCTTTTATTTCATGTCCGAAATACACTCGGAGGGGTAGACATTCCCTGCCGAGGGGCGACCGCAATTTGAAAATTTAACTTAATTTTTTATTTAAATTAATTTTCTATAACTTTTGGATGTTGCTGGCACTGGGATATGAACCCGAGCCTTCCGAATGTCAGTACGCAATGCTAACCACTCGGCTATCGCGGCCGCCTATTATTATATAGTTTAACGATATATAATAAAAAACTATAACCATATTAAATAAAAGGAAAGAAGGAAATAAATTAAATAAAACAAGACATCTGGTAATGAAATTCAATTAAATTTTTGAAAATGAAAAAAAAACAAAATAAATAAACTTAGAACATTTTAAAATATATTAAATAAAATAAAAAATAAAATAAAAGAAATAATATACGATAAAATACAATATAAAATAATAGACGCTTTGTACCCGTTTAAACGATTTTCAATAGAGCTCCTCCGCCAATTTGTGATTGTGATTTGTGTGTAATTATCGAAGTCGTCTATTATCGTTTCAAACTGTTAGAAGATCGTGTACAAAAGTCATAAAAAACGTCTATCAATTTAACAGCTTTTGACCCTTTCAATAATTTTAAATTTTATTACAATCTATTCTTTATATGCATTTAACCCATTTTACAGTTGTCTTTAGAAGTCTTTAACGAATTCATGGAAATCAAATTGTGTGGTTTTATGCCATTCGGCGGAGAACATGTGAATTTCCTCTATGTGAATGTCAGTGATTTGCATTTGCCACAATTTGTTCAACTTAATGCTTATCTGCATACATTCGTTCTTTGCTTTTTTTATAGATTTTCAAACACTTTTAATTTTTCGCAGATTTTTGAATTATTCATATGAATGGTTTATATATTTTGCATAATTCCATATGTGATGCATACATATACTCGTACAATATGCCATCACATTACTGTTTTTTACTCATTTTCCATTTATAATGAAATATTTTTAACGGTAACACTATCAATGCTCTCGTCCTTGTTTCCACTACTTAAATTGCATTATCGATGAATATATGGGGGCGTCATAGGTATATATATATATTTATATCTACATATATGGTATACGAGTATACTGTGGGAAGCTAGTATAATTCTTCCACTAGTTCAAAATTAGTTCTTGATTTAGTGAAAATTAGTGATGGCTATGGAAAATTGTTTGTTTAAATAAAGGGGTTTCCAATAAGAGGTGTTTTTTTTTTGTTTTTGAAACAACAACATGGAAGGGAAAAGCCATGTTTTCGTTGTTTGTGTGACACGTACCGCCGTTCTTGTTGAAAGTAAACGTTATTTAGATCAATACCATTCTGTTCCGGTCATAAACAATTATTAATCATCATCGATAGCGCATTCCATTCATGTTCGGAAAAGGAAGGTCCAATAACCCCGCCGGACCATAAACCGTTACACGATGAAGACGAAAAGACTTTCCAACAATAAATCGTGTGCTTTCCGAGCCCTAGGCACGGCAGCTTCGTTTATTGACGTAACCATCGAGAAGGAAACAGGCCACAACAGTCAAGATGATTTTTCGATGAAACTTTTATAGGGAATTTTAATAATTTCAATCCGTTGTTGAAGCCTGTGTCGTTCCATTGTTATTACTGACGTAATTTTTACAATTGTCATAAAAAAATGTTATTAAATGTCGAAAAATTGCAGTTTCAAAAGTGGCATCTACCGAAATAGCAGACTTACAAAATAGCACCTCTTATTTTTAAAAAGTCCGAAACATTCCGTAAAGCAAAGGATTCATTTTAAAATTTATTTCTAATGTCTGACAAAAAATAGCTAAAAGCAAAACTATTAAACAATTGCAGTGGTTAAGAGTTTTGCGAAAAATTTCTTGGCTTAGTCTCATTTGTACAGATTTTTACTCAATCACTCCAAAAAAACCAAATCTTTTTAATGAACTTAAACACTGTTTGTCAAGAATAAACTACAAGAGTAGCAAATAACTTTGGTTAAATTTTTTTAGATACGTGTATTAAGAGTATTTGCAAAACTGCTCAAAATAAAAAATATTAAGTAACTTTATTTAATTTTTTTCCTGAAATTCTACCCTTTCAAAGTAATTTATTCAAACTTCGATGAGACCATTATTAACAAAAATACAGCCACTTCGCTTCAACTTACTTTTAAATTTGATTAGGTTGTTCACCTTGGCTTGATTCTGTCAACTTAGACAAATCATTAATGAAGACCGCAAATATCGGAGCCTCTTTTTGACCCACGCAGGATAATCTTAAAAAATATAAGATATCGCTTTATACTATATATCCTTCTTGAAGTGTATCCAGACTCCCGAAACGTTTGTATTTCGCCCTTTCAAGCAGTGACTTATTAGGAGTCCTACTAAGTTGAAGATGACCATCTATTTTTGGCTGAGAGACTGTAAGTCGCTGTATGAGTTTATCTTCATATGAAGTGCTCTTAAATACATACTCTTTAAAGATAAACGAGTATGTAAAACTTCTAGATGAGTACTAGTATTTTAATGATAAAATCAAACCACTATGCTATTGGTTCAAAAATCACCCGTACGCTGTATTTTACTTTTCATCACATACTGGGAGAGTTTCCTGACATCGAAACCAGGTCGCAGTCTTCTGGCAGCACGCAATGCTAACCACTCGGCTATTGCGTCAAAATAAACTATTTTGTGTAAAAATCGAGTATCTAGTAGCATTCTTCTAACCCAAGCCTGTTCTGTTTTGCCTTCACTTGAATAGATCGGTCTTTTTAATTAAAAAATAAATTTCTTGTCCAGTAATTTGACTCCAATATAAAATACCTAATAGCTAAAATTTCGACTTGAAACCCGCCATATGATGGGATAGCCTGAAAGAGAGTTACAAAGCTATATTTTTAGAGGCACAAACACTATTCTATTGAGCGGCTTACGCTATTTGGCACGGCAGTATATCTTTAAAGAATTTTCGAGTGCTTAAATCCTTGATTACTTCACTGACTTTAGTCTTTTAGGTGAAGGGCAACTCAATCACTCATGACTCATTACGCTAACAAACAATAAAGCCATAAGTATAGTTTTGATATTTAATGCCAGTGGCAAATTTCAGGGCCTAAGTCCACTGAGACTTATACTATACTATATACTCTAGTTCTCTAGTCTTCACTTCATCAAATCGTGTAAAGAAGAAATTGATATAGCTCCTTCATAATCAATTCCCCTAAGAAGCGAAAAGTCGTCATTAGAAGAGTTTCCCTTAATATAAGCTGGACCGATTTGTTTAATTTTCATCTTGAAATATTTGTGAAAATTCTGAGATTCAATTCTTATTGATATTTAATATCTATATGGCTTTTTGCCCAGGTTAACAGGCAGACTACTTTTCTCCGGGAGATCTATCAGACACCGACTTATTCGAAGAAATTTAAATTTGGTACATTTTTGGCTTTATGCTTAGACTAAGAGGAAGATTACTTTTCTCTCCGGTAAGTAACCAGGTGCCGATCTATTCGAAAAAATCATATTTTTAATTCTTTTCACATCAATCCTAATACCAATTAGCATAAAAATTGAACAAAATGTAGAAAGCCACAACAACGTGTAGCCGGATCTGCTAGTTTAATATAATAATTTCAATTAAATATTTGACTTTTCGCTCAAAAATGTAGAAAACAACCGAGAAATCCGAGAAACATAATTTTTTTCTGAAGCTTTTTCTTGGCAGCTACGAGTATTTACTAAGCTACTAATGTAAAATGTTTTCACTCTCCTCTCTTTACGACTGGGTGTATATGTACATACATAGGTAAATTCGAACATACACTTCCATAAAAATATATGTATGTATATATTTCTAGTGCCAGAGCATTGTGTTAAAAATTTTTAGTTGATGTGGCATATGCCTTCAGGCCAAATATCTATGGCATGAGCTGTGCCTAAGGTGGCAAAATGTATATACGTATTTTTATATATATATATAGTATATGTATATATAGATAGTATTCATGATATTCACCCGCTTTTAACACATTAGTATGCACAAATCATAAAAGTCGGAAAACTAAACTGAAATTGCATTACGAGTATGTCCTCTGGTAGCATTTTAATCACTATGCTTTCCTTGACATTGCTCTTGCAAACAATGAATTTCACTTTAGAGCGTGTGTGGTGTGTGTGTGCGTGTGTGTGTGTGAGTGTACGTTTCAAGTCAAAAGAGGAAAGTTTAGTTTTAACAAAACATAAGTATATAAATATCTACTTTAACATGCACGCGTACATAAATAAAAATACCTATACACCTACGGTCAAATATGAGTACATACACATACATGCATACTAGTATATTATATAACATACAAGGATAACGCTTTGACATACGAAATTTACTTTTTTTCTAATTTCAAGGTAACAAATTTGTTTATGCACCTCAAATGACTATGTAATGGTCAAGGCAATTTTAATTTTGACGCGGAAAGGCGTAACTCAATTGAAAAATAGTGTTTGAAGAGTAAAATTAAAAGGATCACCTTAATAATAATATTTTCTTGCTTAAAACAATTCGAATGCAAATTAATTATCAATAAAAACCCAATTTTTTAGTGTTCTAAGCTTAATTTTATTGCACTTGATATCCAAACCTCTGCTCTTAATTAACTAATGGAGTGTCTGTGTGAACAGCTTTAATTTAACTGATTTATGAACATAACCTATTTCTATTTCTCTCTCTTCTTGTATACAAAGTTGCAAAAACACACATAACTTGAATTAAAGTTGAGAGTCTGCCATTTTCCTTTCTTACTGACAGTTTCACTAAAGGAAAATAAATTACTTTAAAGTTAGCCTTTTACGCCAATTAATGCATTGAATGAAAATGAAACTGAAAAATATATATTTTAATATCTTAATACAAAAAAATTACTTTATTTTTTATAAATATTAACCAATATTGTCTTGTATCCTGCCAATTAGCATAATGCCAAAAAAAAAAAATGAAATTTTATTGGAACCAGATTTACAATTATATGAAAAGTAATTCCTTCTCATTGAAGATTTTCACATTCATATTGGCGAGTAAGTGTGTGCACATATATGAAGGTACTTATACATTTAAGCAGTTCAAGTTTACCAGTAGGATTTCAGCCCTGTTGAATTAATTGCAAAAAATCTATAATTTTTTTACCGGAAATTTATAAGGATCAGCAAGGAAAAGCCATATGAAAATTTTCCTATGAAATACTTAAAACATTTCCCATAAATAATATGAACATGTGCCTAAATGTAGGCAATGTTTTACTATTTCAATGCTTTAGGTCTAGTAAATCTACCATTAATCAAATGTTCACTATACGCCAAATCTTGGAAAGGTCTGTGAGAAATGATTCGATGAACAACACCTTTTCATCGGTTTTAAAGCTGCCGCCTATATTTGATATCATAGGACTTCACAATCTGCTTTCGACAGGCTTAACAAGGAAGTAAAGTGATTGGTTACTGGTACGAGTACAAGACGAAATATCTACTGTCATAAATAAAAACAGTCACCGATTTCGCTGCTCGGCTCTCACGACACTCTTTACAGTCATAACTACGTAGTCGCAGATAACTTCATTTATCTAGAGACGATCATTAACTCCAATAAAAATTTCTGCCTTGAAATCCAACGGAGAATCACTCTTGTTGGTATCAGGTGCTACTTGTGGGCAATAAACGCACTAAAACTAAAATTTACAAGTCCTTCAACATTCCTGTCCTGCTGTATGGTCTAGAAGCGTAGATGATGTCAACATCTTCTTCGATAGGGTGACTGAGACAAACGCTTCTTTGTTGGCTAGATCACGTCACCCATTAGTTCTGCTACAGCATTGAAAGTATTCAATGTCACAGTACCTACCGATGGAGGGAGCAGAAGACCTCCACCCCATTGAAAGGATCAGAAGGAGAGCAACCTGGTTTCACTTGGCATTTAAAACAGGTGCCAAACACCGAAGAGAGAAATGAATAAGTAAAAAGATAGAATAAATGTGGATACATTCACATTCACTGCCGAAAGGCGAACGCAATTAAATGAGAAGTTCTTTTTCCACAATTTTGATTGTTTTGTCGGACAGGGACGAGCACTGGCCTTCAGCTACTGCAGTCATAAATACATTTAGGTTACTTTTGAATTGTTCATATGTTATCTAAATTACACTGGTTCATAATCAATTAAAAGTTACAAACCTTTGGTTCTCGCTTTCATATTGAAAGTTAAGAGCCAAACATTAAATGCCCGCCCGATATGAAAGTGGCCCATTATATTTCGGTATTAGAGAAAAGAAACAAATATTTGTCATTGAAAATCGCTTTATCGTTTTCCAAAATATTTCCCATTAAGATCTATCATATACACTTTTGCACGCATTTGAATCAATTTTCGAAACACCCGCCGATTAAGGTATCTTCCAAGTTAGGAATATACGGTGGGTGAAATGTCAAATTGATGCTTTGAGTGCTCAAAATATACAATTGTTTCAGTTGATGTGTGAGAGCTTACCTTGTCATGGTGAAGAAGGGTGATCAGTCTTCGGCTATTGGTTCTCCTGATTTCTTGAAAGACAACTGATTAAGAAATGGTTCTGTCCCACCTAGAATTTAGTGTTCTGCGTTGTTCTTGTTCTTGCGACATGTCCAATATTTGCAAAAAACAAACAAGCAACCATTTCCTTGGAAGTGCTTCGTACGCAAACAACTTTTGTTGAATTTGACTCATCTTTAAATACCCATACAGTCAGCTAATGTTTACTACCAGGCTCATACGGGGAAATTCTTGATTCATCACCTGCCACGATATCAGACGTGTTTCCAAGTCACGCTATAGTAGTTTTTTACATTTCTATAGACAAATCGACACTTGCCACTTTTTGAGCAATTAAGAAACGTAATCAATCTTTTAATATTGAGTATATATTGGGCCACTAATGCTTATAATTGTCGCAGTCACACGATGGGTCACATGATGAACTTGTTATATAACTTTGTGCACAGCATCAATAGTTTCTGGAAAAGCAACTGATTTTGAACAATCTTCACGAAATTCATCTGGTGATAGGAGTGATCTGCGGCCTCGATTGCATTCACCATGACACCGATAAACACTGGTCCTTGGTGGAGTTTCATTCCCAAAATTTGACTGAATTTCATTGATGCACTGTTGCTGAAAGTTGTACAAAAATTGAGCGAAAATTTTCACTATTTATTTTCATTTTTTGGGATAGTTGAATATTTTAAGACACTGTTAATGACACAAATAGCGCACATATGTCAAAACGTTCTGAGTATGTATAATATGGTATAACATCAAAAATGTCAAACCTTACGATAAAGTTGTCATATGCCAAATTGCAGTACTAGGGTTGCCAATTCCCCAAATATGACAAATTTGGCAGCTTAAGTTCCGTCATATGAAAGGTAGGTTTGTTTGTAGACTCAACTAAGCTTTTTTTTGGAAAGATGTTTGGAATTCACTGTACATATCAAGCTGTAAGTTAGCTCAAGTTTTTTTCAAAAATTCCTCAAATATTTGCGAAAAAAGAAATTGTTGCATAAACCAAGCTAGAAAACTATTAAATATTTTATTTTACTCTAAATTAATTAAAAAATAGTTTATAAAAATTTCCTTGAAGGCATTTATTGCACATACATATAAGTATAAATACTCCGTACGCACATAATCAGACCTTAATTAAAATGGCAATTAAACATTTTCAGCTTCCAGTCACTTTGTACTGCAGATATATGTATATGTATGTACATATATTTGTATATATGTACATTTTACCAACCATCATTAGCATCAACGGACTCAACGGTTGTGCTTTTCTTAAAATCATCTCAATATTTGTCTATAAATTTTAAATGTGGTTGTTCATCCTTCAAGCCAAACACATGTATCTGCATACATACATACATGCATTTACATATGTACATACATATGTGGTATGTCACTACCGTCCATTGGCCATCGACGAAGTGTGTGCTCGCGCAGTGGAAATATGCAAGTAGCCTTTTACGGTGATTTTATCACGTCGAAATGATGAAGAACTTTAGCCCGTTGTCCTTGACTGCAGCGAACGCACACATAGAAGCTACAGTTAAAATAACATTTAAGTACAGTAAGTGTGTACAATATATATATGTATTAATGAACATTTCGATAAACATGTCCGTTAATTTAAACTACACAATACATATGTACATACATATAAGCACATACACATGTACAAACACACATACTCTCATACATAGTTTTACGCGCAACTTTAATATTAATAATATATAAGTTTGTACAACGTAAGTAATTAATAAGATCCTTCGTGTAAGTGGTTCGTTTGACATACATATGTATGCACAGCAAATGAGCAAAAAAAAGAGATAAAATTTCACTCAGTTATACTACATACATACGTATATGTATTATATATAGACACACTACATATGTTAAGCAAGTGAAATAAAACAGCGTCATTCAACGTGCTGTCAGTGCTTGTAGGTGAGTTCTTACACACATAGGTATACACACACACTATCATACATACGAGGGAATTAACAAAAGTTCGGTCAGTTGGTCAGTTTTTGTTAAATCTAGAACTACCAAATCCTTTGCAATTACTTTATTAGTCTTCTTTTCAAATTTTAGAAATATCGGCTCTTCCGGTTTCGGCGTAATTTACACCCAATACAAATATTCAGTGAATGCCAAATTGCATACAGAAGGATTGCACCGTATTTAAAGACTATTTCTAAGTGGTTCAGAAGATTCCTGCCCCAAGAAGATCGACTAAAATCTTCCACCGATGACGTCACTGTGGCTCTGGTGAAGTCCAAAATTGACGAAGACCTACTATTGACACAAAAAATTATTGCAAATGAATTCAGCTTGAATGTCATGGTTGTATCGCGAATATAAGTAATCATCTGGGATACACGAAGAAATCTGCTCCATGTGTACCACGAATTTTAAATGGGGCTCAAAAAGAGGCTCGAGTGCATTTTGCTCAATTTTTCCTAAACGAATTCGAAAATAGTCGGTCTAGCAACTTTAGAAAAGTCGTTACTGGTGACGAATCTTGGTTCTATAAGTACGATCCATGGTTTGGAGCCCAACAGGAGCAGACCCACCCGTAAAATCTAAGGAACAAAAACCAGCAGCAAAAGTAATGATGTCAGTTTATTTCACCCACTGAAAAAGGGTCAGACGGTAATTGCACAATGATACACCGAAGAGTGCTTACCAAAAGTTTTCGAAAATTTGTTAGAAAACAGGAAAACGCGCCATCCCACAATAATAACTTGATAAGCTTAAAAAGCAAGATTTTGAAGACTGTGGATCTATAGGCTTAAGAAATGCATTGAAATCAATGGCGATTATGTAGAGAATATAAAAAAGGACAAATATTACGAATAAATACAAAAAGAGTTTATTTGTTCTGGCCAACTTACCGAACTTTTGTTAATCCCCTCGTATATACCTACATCTCTATACACTTCTAGGTATTCTTCTGAGTCCTGAGTACAGCCGTTTTCTTTACTCAATGTTAAGAGCGAAAATGTATAGTTTTCTTTTTGTCTCTGCTTTGTGCATTGTACTCTTGGTTGTAGACCTTCTTCCGAAATGAATTTACCTTGGAAATGTCAATGTTAAGATTTTTTTGTTGAAATTGTGTAAACTTTATTGTTTTAAACAATTTCCAGTACGCTCCCTTTCATGGCTGCTTGTGGAGTGCAAGCAGAAGAAAAAGAAGAATGGGAAGTAGAAATAAAAAAGCGTGGAAATTTGAAGTGAACTTAAAATAATTGAACTAATGAGCTAAAAGCTTTATGTGATTCCCATTTGTACATACATATATGTATGTAAATTCGAAATTTTCTAATTTCAAAACTTTTTGAGTTTACGCAAAAACTAAAACAAATTAAAAAATAAACTAAAAGCAACATTATTTAAGGCCATGCACCAAGAATGGTGAGAAAATGGTCCTGCCCAGGTAGTTCATGTTCGCCTACGACTAAAGACTGGCATCAGAAGAGTGATGTACGGGGCAAGGGCGAAAGAAACTGGGTAAATGTGAAATCTATTAAAGCGATCATAGTGAGCAAAAATTTGGCAGACTAACTGTTGCCTGTTGCGTGGGGTTTAGGTCGCCTCGTTTGGTATCGAACGGCTCGGAGAGGTCCTTCCCGATCTTGACGGAGCTTTTGGTGTAAAGGCAGCTCCTATTCGTGCTGTCGAAGGCGGCTTTAAAATCGACGAAGAGGTGGTGGGTGTCTATTCTTTTTTTCACGGGTATTTTCCAAGATTTGGCGCATGGTAAATATCTGGTCAATAGTTGACTTACCAGGTCTAAAGCCACACTGATAAGGTCCAATCAGTTTGTTGACGGTGGGCTTTAGTCTTTCACACAATACGCTAGACAGGACCTTATAAGCGATATTAAGGAGGCTTATCCCACGATAATTGGCGCAGACTTTGGGGTCCCCTTTTTATGGATTGGGCAGAGCACACTTGAATTCCAATCGTCGGGCATGCTTTCGCCCAACCATATTCTTGAAAGTAGCTGATACATGCACCTTGTCAGCTCTTTACCGCCATGTTTGAATAGTTCTGCCGGTAGGCCGTCAGCTCCAACCGCTTTGTTATTTTTTAAGCGAGCGATTGCTATTCTAACTTCTTCATGGTCAGGTAGTGGAACGTCTTTTCTATCGTCGTCGATTGGGGTTTCGGGTTCACTATCTCCGGTCACTCCATTTTCACTACTATTCAGCAAGCTGGAGAAGTGTTCCCTCCATAAATTTAATATCCTCTGGGCATCGGTGGCTAGATCACCTCTCTGTGTTTTACATGAGTCTGCTCCGGTCTTGAAACCTTCTGTAAGTCGTCGTATCTTCTCATAGAATTTTCGAGCATTACCCTTGTCGGCCAGCTTCTCAAGCTCTTCATACTGACGCATCTCGTCCTCTTTCTTTTTTGTCTGCAGATGCGTCTTGCTTCCCTCTTCAACTCTCGGTATCTATCCCATCCCGCACGTGTTGTGGTCGATCGTAACGTTGCGAGGTAGGCAGTCTGTTTTCTCTCCACTGCGACACGGCAGTCTTCATCGTACCAGTTGTTTTTACGACCTTTGCGAAATCCAATAGTTTCGTTTGCAGCTGTACGTAGTGAGCTTGAAATGCTGTCCCACAGTTCCTGTATACCGAGTTGCTGATGAGTGCTCTCAGAGAGCAGGAGTGCAAGTTGAGTATAAAACCGTTCGGCAGTCTGTTGTGATTGAAGCTTTTCGACGGCGAACTTTCCTTGTTCGCGCGCGTGCGTATCTTCGCTGTAACAAGATAGTGGTCCGAGTCGATGTTGGGTCCTCGGAGTGTACGCACGTCAAGAACACTGGATACATGTCTTCCATCTATCACAACATGATCGATTTGGTTTTGTGTTTTTCGATCAGGGGACAGCCAAGTGGCTTAATGTATTTTTTTGTGCTGGAATCTAGTACTACAGACAACCATATTTCGGGCCCCGGCGAAGTCGATCAGCCTCAACCCATTAGGGGATGTTTCGTTGTGGTGGCTGAATTTTCCAACTGTCGCACCAAAGATACCTTCTTTGCCCACCCTGGCATTAAAATCGCCAAGCACGATTTTCACATCGTTCCGGGGGCAGCGCTCACAACTTTGCTCTAGGCGCTCATAAAAGCCATCTTTGGCCAAATCGTCCTTCTCTTCCGTCGGGGCGCAAATCAACGATGTATTGAAAAATTTTGCTTTGAAAGCTTAACCTTTTATGCAAATAATATTACTAGGCACACAATTTTCGAGCTCTGAATTTGTTTCAGTATTTCTTTATTATTAAATTATTTTCAAGACAGTATTAGTAGTGAGTTATTGGATTTCTACACAACACTTAATAAACAGTTTTGTAACCATATGGATGGAAACCATAGTAATATCCATATGGGTAACCGCCGGTATAAGAACGCTCTAATGGTGATACATACGAACTGACAAGTGGAGTGAAATGTGTCTTCAATGCTGGTGTTACAATGGGCGTAACAATATTGGCACGATCATGAACAATAGTCGAACTCTGATGTGATACAGCAGTGGGTACGCTGCGAACCAAATCGCCGACCTTAGCCAAGGTGGGCTCGTGTATTATCGAAGTCGCATGTAATGCTGGTGCAAGATGAATCTCGGTAGTCTTGGCTGCTGCCACGATTTCTGCATTTTCAACTGCTTTGCTCACAACGGCAGTAACGAGCATGAGTAGTGCCACCTATTGGTAGGAGAAACATATTATTTTTTAGATTTTAATATTATATATTTTTAGTCAATCTCAAGCACTTACCAATTTGAACATTTTCACGTCTTTATAGATTCTCTCAGCGACTGAACTAATTCAAAAATGATCTGAACACGCTGAATGTCGCAAAGCGTACTGTTGTCCACAACAAAAACGGGCAACCTTATTTATACCAAAAATCGAAACTCTGATTGGGTAGAAAGGCAAGAAATAAAACCAAAGATTCAAATTGTAATTGCTAAAATAAAAGCAAAAATGCAAGAATCTTTTAAGGAGTTTATTTTATTTTACTGTATCGTCAGTATTCATAATCGCTTCTGACTGTGGCTTGTTTGGCGTTGGGACAAATGTCCGAAATGTGTAGAAGGGAACTTGTAAACAAAAAGTGATTGTTCGTCCAAGTTCCTTTTGCTGCGTCTGCGGTTGGTGCTACACCTCTCCAGCTGCCCTGCACGAGCCGCGATCTGATGAGCTAGGTGCTAACTTGTTGCAACGCATTTTGGCAGCACTTTGGCACATACTCGTCCGAGTACATTCAGCCCAAAGAAGGCAAATATTTCACGCATTCGACCGGCGCAAGTCTCGGTATATTGTTTTAAATTGCCCATATTATTATTGACATTACGCATCAGAAAGTGTTGTTAATATCGTTGTTAATTATCTGTGAAGCGTTGCAAGTTCAAGTGCAAGCGCGAGTGGAAACATAGCATCAAACATACGTGTACTTCCATGTCTTGTCTTGTCTGCTTATGTTGAATCGGGCTTGGAGGCTTGTGAGATTCTTGTGTCGATGTCTTGTTAAAAAAAGTAACTGTAAAAGAGTGGCTGAAATGGGAAAGGCAATGCATACACTGAAGGTTATTCCGAATATTTTATCTCTGAGTAATCACCTGTAACCTTGAAACTTACTGACTCCTTCTTGTTGGCGCGGAAGTCAAAGCTCTGTGGGTAAGGAGTAGCAATTACTTTACAGGTGACTGGAGGTTTCATAGCAATTTGGAGCCGAAAGAGCTTTGGCTAGTTGTAGAGCTTAGTTGATTAGTTATTGTGGTTGCGTGATAAGGGATCCATTTATGGCTATGGGTGTGTTGTATAACTGCTGAAGCGTTTTTCCTCCTACAATTTATTCTGGTTGGCATTCTTTGCCGAATGCCTTGCGGTCGCGACAAGAAATATTATTTCCTTAACTCTTCCGCTTCGTTGCTGTTGACACCAGTTACTGTCGAAAACTCCTTGTGCCGATTCATTGTGATAGAATAATCTAGAGACTAGTAGAGTTTTTACTTTGTTTGCCAAGAGAAGCCTTTACTTTGCAATTGCCTACTCACCCTGAAGGAGCGCGTGCTGTTTCGTTTTGCTTTCATTTACTACAGGCCCATGCGCTTTCAGACTGGAGAAAACATAATTAACGTCGCGGTTGCTGAGGCCAATAATAGCAATATCAACAGCATACTTATATTTTTATAGAAGAGTGCACCTTCTTTGTTTGGCTCAACAGCTCTAATCATACTTCCATCGTTAGGTTGAAATAGTCAAACGTATGTGAAACTTTGTTCGGTATAAAACGGCCGAGACCTCTCCCGATGCTTTCGTAGCTTTTCGTGGTGACACTTTGCACAACCGTACACGTTCTGCGGAGATTCCAAGCTGAGGCAAAATGGTGCTGTCGAAGGATATGGCAATGTGTAGAAGTTCAGCCAAGTTAAGTAAGCTTTTGACTATCATTCACCTGGGAGGGGCAAGAAACGATTAAATTACATATCGTTCAAGCAGCTCACAACTTCCGGTCTTATACCGAATATCCGAGTTTTGGCAACCCACAAACATTCTTTTGGAGGTGAGCTGAAGTGAGAAGCCGATTACTCCTGCGGTTTGGAAACCACCACAATAAAATATATTTCAATGAAAACCCAACTAAAGCCTCGGATGAGAACCCCCTTTTGATGACAACCCTGCAAATCTTTTGAGGATAATGATCTGAGGCACCTGAAATGTTTGGCCCCTTAATTTTGTAAGATGCCACAGCCCAGCTGGTTGATGTTCGGGAAAGAATAAAGGCTGTTATCACCGCAATCCAAGAACTGCCTCGCCGTGTGCTGGTTTCACTCCGCTGGATGAACGTTTAGCCCCAATCCACATCAAAGCAAAATATATCGACATGCCGCTGATTTGCGCCCACACTTCGACGGAAGAGAAGGGCGATGAGCGCCTATCTTCGGCACAACTGTGGAGAAATGTAGCCACCATGACGAAACACACCCAAACGGCCTGAGGCTTATCCACGGCTGAACAAACACAAGGAAAAACTGCACACCTACTTCCGGAGAGCATTTATCAGCAACTCGATGTAAGGGTATTGTGCAGGGACATTTCAATTTGTTTTCGGCAGTGCCAGAAAAAGGGCTGGCACAATAAGGCATTTCAATAGCTCAAGAGACATGCAAGATGCATTTGCATACTTGAAATAATAGACTGGAATGTGAGAGTAAGTAGAGAGTGAGAAGCTGGCCGACAAAGGCAACGCTCGAAAACTATATGAATATATGAATATATGTAGGAATTGGTGACCGATGGCCAGAGCTTACTGTGTGTAATGGAAGGAACACTTCTCCAGGCTACTGAATGGCAGGGAAAATGCAACAGCCGGATATTGCCAAGCCGAAACCCCAATCGAAGATGATGGCAAGACGCTTCATAACCCGACCATGACGAGGTTCGAATATCGATTGCCCGTCCAAATAATAATAAAGGGGAATAACCCCACAGTTTGTGTGATTAGCCTTCCAGATATTGCATCTAAGGTTCCATCGACCATATTGTATGAAATACTAAACCCTGCAGTCGACAAGCTGATTGGATTCACATCAGTGTGGCTTTAGTCACACATTCGCCAGATATTCAACACGCGGCGGGTCTTTTTATACCCGTGAGATAAGAAACACGCGGAGATGGTGAACCTGAAACTCCAATTGATGACGATGGAAAAATTGTTCCGTTATCCGACTATGAAGAAGTCCGCTAAAAAACAACAAAGCGGCAGAGACCGATGGATTACCGGCCGAGCTATTCAAATATGGCGGTGAAGAACTAATCAGGTGCATGCATCAGTTACTTTGCAAAATATGGTCGGATGAAAGCACGCTCGACGATTGGAACCTAAGTGTGCTCTGCCGAATCCACAAAAAAGGCGATCCAACAGTCTGCGCCAATTATCGTGGAATAAGCCTTCTTAATATCGCATATAACGTCCTATCAAGCGTATTGTGTGAAAGACTAAAGCCCACCGTCAACAAACTGATTGGACCTTATCAGTGTGGCTTTAGACCTGGTAAGTAAACCATTGAACAGGTACTCACCATGCGCCAAATCTTTGAGAAGACCCGTGATAAGAGAATCGGTACACACCACATCATCGTCGATTTTAAAGCCGCCTTCGACATCACGAACAGTAGCTACCTCTGCGCCGCTACGTCTGAATTTGGTATCCTTGCAAAACTTAAACGGGTATGTAAACTGACGTTAAGCAACACTAAAAGCTCCGTCAGGATCGGGAAGGACCTCTCCGAGACGTTCGATACCAAACGAAGTTTCAGACAGGGTGATTCCTTATCGTATGACTTTTGTAATTTAATGCTGGAGAAAATAATACGAGTAGCAGAGCTGAATAGAGAAGGTACAATCTTCTATGAGAGTGTACAGCTGCTGGCGTACGCCGTGAGTTCTGCTTTCTCCAGACTGGATAAGGAAGCGAAGGATATGGGTCTGATAGTGAACGAGGGTAAGACGAAATATCTCCTGTCATCACACAAACAGTCATCGCATTCGCGACTCGGCTCCCACGTCACTGTTGACAGTCTTAATTGCGAGGTCGTAGATAATTTCGTCTATCTAGGGACCAGCATTAACACCAACAACAATGTCAGCCTTGAAATCCAACGCAGAATCATTCTTTCCAACAGGTGCTACTTTGGACTAAGTAGGCAATTGAAAAGTAAAGTCCTCTCTCGGCGAACGAAAACCAAACTCTACAAGTCGCTCATCATACCGGTCCTACTATATGGCGCAGAAGCGTGGACTCTGTCAACATCTGATGAGTCGGCTCTAGGAGCCTTCGAGAGTAAAGTTTTGCGAACGATTTATGGTCCTTTGCGTATTGGCAACGGCGAATACCGCAGACGATGGAACGATGAGCTGTACGAGCTATACGACGATATTGACATAGTTCAGCGAATGAAGAGACAGCGGCTACGCTGGCTAGGCCATGTCGTCTGAATGGATGAAAGCACTCCAGCTTTGAAAGCATTTGATGCAGTACCCGCTGGTGGAAGCAGAGGAAGAGGAAAACCTCCACTCCGTTGGAAGGATCAAGTGGATAGTGACCTGAGTTCACTTGGCATTTCCAACTGGCGCCAGGCAGCGAAAAAAAGAGAAGAATGGCGCTCTTATATTGATCCGGCTATAATCGCGTAAGCTGTGCCAATGCCAATAAAGAAGAAGAAGAAGAAGAAGAGATAGGAATCTATACATATACCTTTCATCGATTTTAAAGATGCCTTCGGCAGCACAGTAAGGAGCTGCCTGTGTGCTGCTATTTCTGAACTTGCTTTTGCTGCAAAACTTCTACGGCTATGTAAGCTGGCATTGGACAACCCCAGAACCATAGTCAGAATTGGGAAGAACATCTCCGAGGTATTCGGTACCAAACGAGGTTTTAGACAGGATGACTCTTCAACCTGTGATTTCTTCAATTTGATTCGGGAAAAAATAATAGTATAGACAAAGTGAATACTACAGATGATGGAACGATGATTGATATGGTTTAGCGATTGAAGAGGCAGAGGCTACGCCGGTTAGGCCATGTCGTCCGAATTAATGAACGCACTCCAGCTCCATATTTGGTTTGGTATTGTGGAAAAGGGAATTTAGACAAACAATACTCTTTTATGTAAATATGGTATATGAAAAAACTTTTATTTTTTGTTTTAGAAAATTAAAACATAAAGTATTCTATCATTCAAATAATATTTAACAAAATATGCTACTAATCTTTATTTATCGTTATTAAGATCATTTTTATTTTCTCTCTTATATATGTAGAAAAATGTGAAAAATAATTCCGCCAAAAATATGCCAGTTCTATTCAAGATCGGGTGCAAAGCTCACAGCTTTTGAATAATTTCAATTCTCATTTCACATAAAAGACATGAAAGTTGCCCTCAAGTTCAATAAGCACATTCTTAGTAATTTTCATCAAAGTTTACTTGCCGTCATAGTAATAAGTTTATAATGTTTGTTTATAATGCTAATAATGTGTTAAGTTGAAGTTAATTACGCCATTTATTTAACGGCCTAAAAGCCAAGATTCAACAAGTAAAACTATTTAGATAAAATGAAATGGAAAGCTTTTGACCTTAACCCACGAAGCCATCACGCCCAACAGAACAACACAAACATCAGATTGTTGGTTGAAGTATTATATGTAAATGTAATTGTTCCGACATAGATGTCAACATATGTGTGTAGCTATGTTTGATATATGTAAACATGTGTTCATTTGATTAAACTTTCTGTACCCCATGGGCTTTTGTTCATATGAGTGTATGAAACTGCCAAAACTAAACAGTTATTATATGCCGTTGTTTTTCTTCTTTTTTTTTTTTTGTTTGTTTGATGATAGGAAAACTTCTGCGGTCAATTGTAAAGGATATATTTATGTGTAATGAAAATGCACAAAATTATTAAAAGGTAAACACACCTTTGTCTTTGACGGCGCATTCACTGCGTGTTTACACATCTAGATTGCAAAGCCAGTCGCTGTTCATTACATTTGCACTTACTCAAGCGGCAAATAGTTATGAGCCTCTAAACCAATTAAACTTTTAATTGGTGGCTTGGCAAACTGCGGAGTTGTGTATCCTTCGCGAAAAGGACATGAGCACACATATGCTACAGCAAGGGCTTGAGGCAATTATCATCGTGATTTTCATGGTTTTGAAATTATTTGAATATGAACTGCTTTGTTTTCATTTCAAACAACATGAAGTGTAATGGAGCAGAAATATTCACATGTGTAATTCGGAAGGAGTTATAGGTCCGTAGACTTACTTCAAACTTTCATTACAATTTGAACGAATTTTTCAAGAGTAGTTTAGGTATTTGTAATTACCTTTTATTTGTGATATTTAAATTTCATTTTGTTTTATTTTATGTTTTTCTTTTTTTTCCATTTTCATCATTTTTGTTTAATTTATATTTTTATTTTGATTTAATTTGTACAATTTGATTTTAACTTATTTAATTTTATTTTTTTTTATTTTAATTTATTTTATTTTAGTTTGTTTAATTTAATTTAATATTTATTTTATTTAATATAATTTTTTTTTTATTTTTTATATATTTGTTTTTTACTTTATCTTATTTTATTTTATTTAACTATACTTTATTGTATTTTATTTTTACTATATTTTATTTTGTTTTATATTATTTTATTTTATTGTATTTCATGAAATTTATTTTAATTTATTTTATATTGTTTTATTTTAATTCATTATTTTATTTTAACAAGTTTTACTTTATTTTCTTTTGTTTTATTTTAATTTTGTTTATTTGTTTCATTTTATTCATATTTATGTTATTTTATTTATTTTTGTTTTATTTGCTTATTTGTTTTATTTAATATTTTTTATTAGTTCACACTCTTGTGTATGTACTAATGTATATGGATAACTTACATATATAACCCCAACAAAATTGAAGCTCTTTTTCTCTTTGATAAATTCTATTAACTCCTATTCTTTCATTTTCCACTCGTTAATGCTGAGTTAATGGGCTTATTAAGGATCAAAACAGTAAGAGAATATATCTAAATAATCAGCAGGTAACTCCACACGTAATTGAAATGAGGTTAATCTCACATATGTATGTATATACTCCAATGGCGCACTTATCCACTCATATAACCAACAATGTACGCCCATCTTTTAGCATAAACTAGAACTGTTATTCGTACATCATCATAAAATCCATGCATATGTGTACCGCACTCATTCCAAATCACAGAAACTCCCCACCACCTGATACACTATACAATTACATACATACATACTCGTACTTGCTCATAATAAGAGCACAATAACAACCTTGGGACCATATGAAATGAGAGTAGCAGCTGACTAAGGACGGTTTTCATCAATTCTGTTTAGATTAGGGTTTAACAGCTTTAAATATTCCAATTTTTTATGTTATATAATTTTATATGTTATTTTTTTTTAGATTTAAAAAAAGTTTTTTATTTTTACTTTATTTTATTTCATTTTGTTTTGTTTTATGTTGATCCATTTTCTTTTATTTAATTTCGTTCAATTTAGTTTTATTATATTTTCTTTTATATTTTTTTATTTCTTTATATTATTTTATATTTTTTATTGTATAGAATTTTATATTATTTTAATTAATTTTCATTAGTTTTATTTTATTTTATTTTAAATTAATTATTTGATTTTATTTTACTTTACTTTATTTCAATTCGTTTTGCTTAAATTTATTTCAGTTTATATTATTTTATTTTATTTTATTCTATTTTATTTTATTTTATTTGATTTATTTCTTATTTTTTTTTTGTTTTCTTTATTTTTTTTTTTGTTTATTTTATTTTTTTATCTTGTTTTATTTCATTTTTTTTTGGTTTATTTTATTTTATTTTTATTTATTTTTTTAATTTTATTTTGTTTTATTTTATTTTATTTTACTTCACTATAGTTAACTTAATTTAGTTATTTGATTTCCTTTTACTTTACTTTATTTCATTTTGTTTTGTTTAATTTTATTTCAGTTTATATTCTTTCATTTTTTTTTATCTCATTGTATTTTATTTTATTCTATATATATTTTTTTTTGGTTATTTTTTTTTTGGTTTATTTTATTTTTTTTTATCTTATCTTGTTTTATTTTATCTTAATTTTATATTATTTGATTTTATTTTATCTTAATTTAGTTATTTGATTTTATTTTATCCTACATCAATTTATTTTTTTTTTGTTTTATTTTATTTTAGTTTATATATTTTTCATTTTATTATATTTTATTTTTATTCTTCTTATTTTATTTTATTATTTTTTATTATTTTTTTATTTTATATGATATTATTTTATTCTATTCTATTTTGTTTTATTTTATTTTATTCGATTTTATTGTAATTCATTTTATTTAATTTATTTTAGTTTTTGTTTTATTTTATTTACCCTAAAGGTATGTACATTTATATCTTTTCAAGTACATGCATTGTGAACATATCCTTAGATTTTTATCACGCGAAAGAGTTTGGAAAAATATTTTATAAATTTTTGTTTGGGTGCTGACATATGAAGAGAGGGTGTGGGGGTGGAAAAGTTGGTAAAAACTTTTGTTATCCCAGTAAATTGCTGCAAAATAAGCTGTGCTGTCATATCAAACGGTAAAGGAGCATATGTTTGTATCATAGATATGTGTGGATATGTGTGTACAGCCATTAGACATTCGACTTGAATAAAGCCGTTTGGCAGTAGTATGTGATTGCAACTGATTTAGCAGGCGGGTAAGCGAAGAAGCTAGCGAGCGAGTAAAGAGGCGGTATCATTGGCGGTACTGAAAAGTTAAAATATGAAAGCAAGTCGGAAAGCTGATAAGCTGTAAAGTGGTGGGATGACAATGCACGATGACGATGACGCTGACGATACTGACGATGCTGACGATGGTGATGGTGATGGAAATGAATGTGGGTATAGGGTTGGCATGAGCTGACGAACTGAACTATGTTGTGGCAAACAGGCAGATGTGGCAGTAGGTGGCAAGGATAACTGTAAAAACTGCAAGCTCAAAGAGGCAGCAAACAGAATTCGAGAAACAGAAAAAGATGAGCTAAATAAACAGTAACAGCCATATACTCGTACACACAAACACACACACACACCCACACACAAAGAAATGCTTGTTTGCAACCAATCGAAAAAAGCACAAAACAAACATAAGCAAAATGCGAACCATTAAAATAAAATCCTCCTCCGAGATCACGCCGGGCGCTGCACGACATGACACGAGAGCACAAAAAGGGTGTGTTTGTGTGTGTGGGTGAATGCGGCAAAAAGTGTGGATCTTCACTTACATCACACACATACACACACGCGTGTATACGTTATATACATATATATCAATATATACTTTATTCAAGGGTAATAAAAGCAGGCATAAGCTATAGCTGGTTACAAAATTACACAACAGCAAAGCTGGAAATGTTGGCGGAGATGAAGAAGGAGTTAAAAACTAAAAAAACAATACACTTTCAAAATGATACTTGAGCGCACCAACACACATAAACCTACATTTTACTGGAGCTGAACCACTTATAAATTTTCAATTCAATTTTTTCCGTTTGTTCTTCTGTTGCCTCTAACATTTTTCTCGGCTTTTTAGTTTAGTTTACGTTTGTAAGGAAAAAATCATTGTGTAATAAAAAGTCTTAGTCGAAATTTAAGCTACATCTATTACGTCGACAACGACGACCAGCCATCAGCGGCGGCTTTGCTATCAGATGCGGATGCTCTTTTACTTCGTAGATAAATAAAAGGAAGAGACAAATGAAAAAGGAAGGCTGAAGACCGGACGAGACCAAGGACTGCAGATCCTCAGAAATGTCTTATGAATCGACAACTTTTACACTCCAATGGGAAGTAATAAAATATTGGGTAATAAAATTGACTTCGCGTCTTTTTTTTGTGTATTTTCAAAAAAAAATCTCTCTCTTTATTGAAAATTAGTTTTAATCGAGTACATATTGGTAATTAATATTAAATCTTCTTCTTCACCAACGGAGTGGAGGTCTGTCTCTTTCTCTGCTTCCACCAGAGGGTACTGCATCGAAAGCTTTCATTCATTCCGACGACATGACCCAACCACCATAGCCGCTGTCAGTTCATATACTGAACTATGTCAATGTCACCGTATAACTCGTACAGCTCATCGTTCCATCGTGTGTGGTAATTGCCGCTTCCAACGCGCAATCGTTCATGAAACATTCCTCTCTAGGACTTCCAAGGCCAGCTCATCGGATGTTGAAATCCTCCACGCTTCATATACGTGTATCATGACGGGAATAATGAGTGACTTTGTTTTGGTTCGTCGATAGAGGACCTTACATTTCATAATTACATCAGTGTGCAGCTTCAGCGTAGATACTATCCCTTCGGTCAGCCAATTTTTTATGATCAATAAATTTTTTTCTGAAACGAAACTGCTTTGAAGATCTAACTAATTGTTGACAGTAATGCTCGGAGTTTATCGCTTCGCGAGGTTATAGCAGCTCATAGTTGAGTATCAGCTTGTTATCACCTTGTTAATTCAGGCTTTAAATTCATTTGTGGAGAGTCACCGGCTTTTGACCTTAACCCTTTTCTCGTAATTAACCCATTTTCTCATGGTCGCTAAGAGTTTCTTCATAAATGGCTCGATTTTGTCTTGTTTCAGAAGCCTTTCACTGACGCATTCTCACTGTAAACACTTTTCGTAGCGGTTTTATCTATTTTATAGTAAAATAGATGTCACATTTAAAAAACTGTCTGTACAATAGATATTGCTTGAAATGTCAGCTTCCAAACACGAGCCAGTTTGATACAATCGGATTAGTGTGGTCCGAAATAAGGGTATAATATATACATCTTGGTAGTTCGAAGCTTAGCGGAGTCTTCTCATGAAACCCAGCTATGTAAGTGTATTTCTAATACGAATTGATGTTTAAAATACCGTTAAAGCCTAGATTTGAATAAACATGAGATTCTAAGATAACGGCTTCCGCATGTCTGTCACAAATTTCTACAAGGGAAACGGTAAGGCAGGTTGATTTGTTACGCCAGAGACGACTAAGCTGAAAAAATCGCATCAGGGTGGAATCACATTGCGAATTGCCATAAATCTAGACATAAATGGAAACAGAATTGGTTATAGAAAATATACAAAAGGGATCAGCGCATATCCCAAACAACCGTGCTGAAAGTTCCTAGCCTAGTTGCATGCAGAATAACTGGAAATCCTCTTTGATACATGTTACAGGTGCCACAAAGGGAGCAAATGATCGCCCATCTTCTATTGGCTGTCCTGATAATCGGAGTGCTGGAATTCGATATTTCATGGCTGCTTTTCATTTTTGAGAAATGTATTCGTGCTTCTTTTATCGCTCATATCTGAAAAGACAGTAACAGTGGTATAAACGTTGAGCCTGACAAGGTGCAGAGTTTGCAAGGGATATTAAGATAGCTCCTACTCTCTGTACTTGAAACACCCAACTTAGAATAATTGTGGTACACTCCGCAGAAGTAGTCAACCGATCCTAAATGCGGATTAGGGGCAAGTTCATTTCATGTAGCCAACAGCAATTCCTGAAACGAAAAATTACAGCTTATCAGCAAACTGCTCTTTTTCAAGCAAAACAAATTTAATCAAGACCTCAATATGAGTCCTTTATTTATCGAGTAAAGATTTAGCTTTGCCATCTTCTCGTGGCTTTTATTCCCGTTACCTTGATTTAAACTAAATTAATTCCTTCGCCAAAATCTCGAAATTCTGAAAACAATTCTGTTACAAGATCCCGTCTCGTTATCTTATGAGAATCATTTCTAATAATATATCTTTTCATGAGTGGCGTTAAACCTCAGGGAATTTTTCAACTTTTTCGCGTAAATTTTAATCTCTCGCCTTAAAAAAGTTGAACTCTTTTCGCTTAGTTCAAAAGGGTTTTTATCAACCTTCATATATTGTCGATAGACCTTTCGACTGTTCATCATACAATCCTGTTCTAGTATTTGCTCCGATGGACTTGCCTTTCTTTGGCGAATAACGAACAAAAACGTGGGTGAACTAAAGGGGCAATTATTGGAGTCCATTAGTATGGATTGGGCGACCAGACAACCAATATTCAGGTCAAATCTCATTTTCTAAATCATAAATTGCCAAGGCAGAAAGATCGGAGAATAGATCTCTTTCGCTGGCATCGCGTAATCTTAGTGTCTTGGAATATAATAAGAAAATGTTCTGAGGATTTCGGAAAATTCAATCATTTTTAGTTGTATGTATATTGTAAACAACTGTTATATGAACAAACTGAATGTACCCAATAGTTTTTCCTGGGTATAAAATCTACAAAAACTAAGCCAAAATACAAACAAATACTAAAAGCAATCGTATATATCTTTGGTAAAAAAACAAAAACAAATAGAAACAAAAAACAATAAGAACAACTAGATATTTATTTATATTCTATTTGCGCAAGTACGAATGTATTTCTTTTAGTAGGTTTATATGTATTTTTATATATCCACATGTATGGGTGTGTGTGCATATGTCGGTTTGCCTGCCTTCAGACATGCCACAGAAAAGATGAACGACCATGGGTGCTTCCTTTTTCCTGTTTCAAAAACTAAAAAATTTTTACGCTTAAACTAATTCCATCTGTGAACATCAACTGTCGCTTAAGCGTAAGAAAAAGCGCCGGCTTGTGTGCGTGTGTGCACGTCGGTTGTCACCCGAGCAACAAAGCAACAATTTTTGTCAGCCTAATGAGGCAAAACATCGACTTTGCCACAAATGAATTTTCTTTCTTTCATTTCTGCTTGAGTTCTTTAACCGAATGTTTTTTGCTTGCTGCTTTATGTGGCAAATAGCTTAATGTATTTTATTGTTGTCACCTTTTTTTTGGTGTCAGGCTCCATTTGTATGTATTAAAAAGTGTTTTGTGGGTTATTATTATAAGTGGCCTTGATGAGTGAAATGACAGAATGAAGAACCAAACTAAATTTTGTTATTTCCCATAATGACCACTAGATTATATCTTAGATTTTTATTTTATAGTATGATATATTTTTTATTAAAATATATCGAAATAATATGAAATAGCATGAAACAAAGAAAAAAAGATAATAAATAAATATAAAATAAATAAAAAAAATGCAACAAAGAATTTATAACAAAATAATACAAACAATACTAAGAAAAACACAAAACATAAATACATTAATACAAAATAAAATGAAAGTTTGTAGAATAAAGCAAACATATATAAAATCAAATTAAATGAAATAAAATAAATGTATGAAAAGCCAAAAATAAAATCATATAGTTTATATTATTTATGTTGAAATGTAACCCTGTAGCAACTAACATATTATGCAACCCTGTAATGTTTTTTGAAATAACCGAAACCGAAAACATTCTGTCAGTCTTTTTCTAACTGTTGAATAAAACACTTATACTCATTATACTGAATTGCATAGAAGCAAGCGTGTTTTACTTGGAACCCAAAAAGTAGCAGAGTAAGAACACAACAGGTTATGGGACCAGGTGCAAATTCCTGGGGTTCAAGTGAAGTAAATTGAAAAAGTGTTTCAGAAATGAGTTCTCCGTTGTTCAACATCGAGAAATTGGATGAATCCAATTATGACTCGTGGAGCTTGCAGTTGCAGAGCGTGCTGGTACATCAAGAACTATGGACGGTTAGGAGTGGTGAGTTGCCGCATCCAGAAGAAGGCGCAGAAGAGAAGTCTGTACGATTTTGGAAAGCAAAAGATGACAAAGCAAAAGCAACGATATTCCTAAGTGTAACGCCTATGCAGTTAAGCCATGTAAGAAATTGTAAGTCGGCTAATGAGGCATGGAAAACTCTTCGTGAGGTACATCGACCAAAAGGGCCAGTAAGAAAAGTTACGTTGTTCAAGCAGTTGCTTGGAATTCGAATGAATAACGGCGAGTGTGTTCAACAATATGTTTGTAAGTTCACATCGGTTGCAGAGAAGTTAGCAGAAATCGGAGTGTGTCTCCAAGATGATTTAATAGTGATTATGCTTCTTGCAAGTTTGCCAAAATCATTTGAAAGCTTGGTAGTAGCTTTGGAATCGAGAGATGAGTTGCCGAATCTTAATGCTGTTAAAATAAAGTTAATGGAAGAAGGTGAGCGGCGTAAAACTAGTCGGTCTGAAAATGGCGAAAGTAGTGTTCAAGCTTTTGTAGCACAATCGAACACAGGCGCAAGAAAGAACAAGAACGAGAACGTAAAGTCAAACGACGGTGCTGATATCGTAAGCAAAAATAATGAGAAAAGCAAACGATCAAATCTACGATGTTACAGTTGTGGTAAAAAAGGGCATTTTGCCGCACAATGTAAAGAAAAGAAACGAGAATATTCTACGAATAATGATTTTAAGATGAACGGATTGTTCGCAGCTATTAGCAACAGCGTGTTGCATGCCAATGCTTGGTGCGTTGACAGTGGTGCTTCTTCGCATTTATGTTGCAACCGCAACATGTTTGATGAGTTCGAACAATGTGAGGAGATAATTATGCTTGCTGCAGATCACAAAATATTAGCAAAAGGCAGAGGAGTTGTTCGATTGACGACAGATAAATTCAATGTGACACTGGTAGATGTTTTGTTCGTACCGGGTTTACAGTGCAACTTTATCTCAGTTGCCAGAGCAGTCAACGGCGGTTATGTTGTTGAATTCAGGGGCAATACGACGAAAATCATTGGCGAGCACGGAGGAATTATTTTAAGTGCAGAAAAGGTCAGTGATTTGTATATATTTCAAGCAAATAAATATAAGCTATATTTTTCGAGGAAAACAACTGATGACGTGATGAAGTGGCACAATAGGTTTGGCCATCTAAACTTTGGGAGTCTCCGTGAGCTTATCAACAAGCAGATGGTGTACGGATTATCAGTAAATGTTCCAACAGAAGTTAACTGTGCATTGTGTATGTCCAGTAAATGCAGTCAGCGTCCGTATAGCAGTTCGCAGAATAAAGCAGATGATGTATTGGGAGTTGTACATACAGATGTATGTGGTCCCGTGAATATTGAATCGATTGGTGGATCAAGATATTTTTTGATATTCGTCGATGATAGAACGCGTTATATTTTTGTATATTTTATGCGTCACAAAAACGAAGCCTTTGAGAAGTTTAAAGAGTACAAGGCGATGGTAGAACGTCAAACAGGAAAAAAGTTAAAGATTTTACGGAGTGATAATGGGACTGAGTTTGTCAACAATGCTTTTGATGAGTTTTTGAAAGAAAATGGCATTCTACGACAACTCACTGTACCATATACACCTCAACAGAACGGGGTAGCTGAAAGAATGAACAGAACGCTTATTGAAATGGCTAGGTGTATGATGCTGAGTGCAGGTGCTGATGAGTCATTATGGGCAGAAGCAGTTCATACTGCTGCATATTTGAGAAATCGATCTCCGACAAAAGCGTTAGAGGGTGTAACACCATACGAGGCATGGCATGGCCATAAGCCTACAGTCGCACATTTGAGGGCGTTTGGATCATTCGCGGTGGCACTGGATAAACGTCAACATAACAAATTCAAAGCAAGGGGTAAAGAGTATACATTGGTTGGGTACTCAGATACGTCAAAAGCATATAGGTTGCTTGATCGAGAAACGAAGCGTTTAATCATTAGTAGGGATGTGTACTTCATTGGGAAAGCTGAACATGATACACAACAATCCAAGATTACTTTCAAAGTAGTAGATTCAACGCAGATGAAGGCTACGGGAAACGGGCAGGTAGCTCAAGTACCAATCCAGCAAGTTGAGAAAGAGAATAATACCGTAAACGAAGACGAAATTGTAGAAGAAATTGAGAACGTAGATGTGTTGTCTGGTGGAAGTGAAGAGGATTTTGAGTCTGCTGAAGAAGAACATACAACAATGAAGCGTGGACCTGGTAGACCTAAACTAGTTCGTACCGGAGCAGTCGGTAGACCGAAAAAACAGTTCAATTATTTAAGTTTGATGACTACTGATGATATAAAAATTCCTGAGACAGTAGATGAAGCGCTATCGAATGAATTTGCAGATAATTGGTACGAAGCAATGAAAGTTGAATATGAAGCGTTATTGAAGAATAAGACATGGGAGCTTGCGAAACTTCCTAAAGGTCAAAAGATGGTTCGAAATAAATGGGTATTCGCTATTAAGAGAAACAAAGATGGTAACGTGGAACGGTTTAAAGCAAGATTAGTTGCGAAAGGTTGTTCACAAGTTTATGGTGTGAATTATACCGAAACCTTTTCGCCTGAAGTAAGATATAATACTATAAGAATGATTTTTGCGTTAGCTGCAGAATATGGTTTGCATTTACATCAAATGGATGTATCCACAGCTTATTTAAACAGTGAATTAGCAGAAGATATATATATGTGTCAACCGGAAATGTTTGTTGATCAGCGCTATCCTGATTATTGTTTAAAGTTAAGAAAGGCACTTTACGGGCTAAAGCAGTCTGGCAGACAATGGAATATAAAGTTAGATACCATACTAAAGCGAATCGGGTTTAAACAATGTGAAAGTGAGCCTTGCGTGTATGTTAAAAATAAGGCAAAGCAGATCAACATTATAGCTGTATACGTAGACGATTTGTTAATCGCATGTTCAGATTACAACAACATGAATAATATCAAACGTATGATATCACAAGAAGTACAAGTAGTGGACAAGGGTCAAGTCCAACATTTTTTAAGCATGGAAGTAGAACGAGATGGTGAAACTGGTGAAATTTTCATAAGTCAAAAGGGGCATATAAGAAAGTTATTGCGAGAATACAACATGGAGAATTGTCGTCCGATAGGTATTCCGTTAGATCCGGGTCATCAGATTAATTGTGATGACAAAACATGTATGAAAGTTGATCAGGTACGCTACCAATCACTGATTGGATCGCTTATGTATTTAGCTGTGTGTACTCGACCTGATATATTACACTCGGTGTGTAAACTAGCGCAACGAAACAACGACCCACATACGGAACATTTAGCGGCAGCAAAGCGCGTGTTAAGATACCTATGTACAACGAAAGATAAGCAGTTGAAGTATTACAAGACAGGTAAACCAATGGAATGTTTTGTAGATTCCGACTGGGGTGGCGATGCAAGTGATCGCAAGTCATACACAGGGTATGCTGTAATTTTAGCAGGAGGTGTATTTTCATACGAATCTAAGAAGCAGTCAACGGTAGCCCTTAGCAGCACAGAAGCGGAGTATATGGCACTAACTTGTGTGGTGAAAGAAGCAATTTATTTAAAGCAACTTCTAAGTGAAATGGAAATAAAATGTCCAGAGGCGATGATTATAAACGGCGATAATTTAAGCGCAATGAATTTAGTAAAGAATCCTGTATACCATGCACGAAGTAAGCATGTTGATATAAAATATCACTTCATAAGAGATGTCTATCGAGGAGGCGAAATAGAGCTGAACTATTGCAGTAGTAGCAACATGATAGCAGATATATTTACAAAGAATTTACCAAGACCCAGTCATGAGAAATTTACAAAATTGTTGAGTTTAAATTAATTATATTATTTGTTTAGTATGCAAAATATGTTCGTTGAGGAGGCGTGTTGAAATGTAACCCTGTAGCAACTAACATATTATGCAACCCTGTAATGTTTTTTGAAATAACCGAAACCGAAAACATTCTGTCAGTCTTTTTCTAACTGTTGAATAAAACACTTATACTCATTATACTGAATTGCATAGAAGCAAGCGTGTTTTACTTGGAACCCAAAAAGTAGCAGAGTAAGAACACAACAATTTAACATAAATTGTAATATAAAAAATAAATAAAATAGAACTAAAGTAAATTAAATTAAATTGATTTATAGGTATTAAATTAAAGAAATATTATTAATAAAATAAAATTAAGTCAAGCAAAAAGTAAGAGCAAATGTATTTTTAAAAAATAAAAAATTAAATAAAATAAAATAATTTAAAATAAAATTTTACAAAATAAAATTGTATAAAGTTAATAAAATACAATAAAATATAAAAATCAAAATAAAAAAAACATAAAATAAAATTAATTAATTAAAAATTTAAAATAAAATGAGAACAAAAATAAAATAATATAAAATAAATTTATTCAATAAAGTAAACTAAAATAAAGCATAAAGTAATAATGAATGCGTTGTTAAAAAATAAAAATTAAAATTAAATTAAATTAAATAATAAAAATAAAATCATACAAAATAGAGGTGTATGAAATAAACAAAATAAAAAATAAAAATCGCATAGAACAAAATTAATTGATTATTAAAATAAAATAAAATGAAATGAAAAATAAAATATGATGATATAAAATAATATGAAATAAAATAACATAAATCAAAATAAAAGATAAATAAAACAAAATAAAATAAAATGGAATAAAAAAATTTAATAAAATAAAATAAAATGAAATGTAAGAAATAAAACAAGATTAAATAAAAAAATTATACTTAAATATTATGAAATGTAATATAAGTTAGCTAATTTTTTAAATAAGTCAAATAAATTTAAAAAGTAAAATAACATTAGATTAAACTAAATCTCATAAATTAAATTAAATATAATAATAACTATTGTAAAACTTAAAAAAATATTATAACTTTTAAAAAAGAAAAACGAGAAATAAATGAAATAAAATGAAATTAAATTAAATTACATTGAATTAAACAATATTGTTGAACTAAAATAAATATAAAAATAAATTTATATAAAATCACATTAAATAAAATAAAATAACATAAAAAAGTTAGCGAAAAATATAACAGATTATTGAATTTCCAACTAATTTTCTAAGTGCTCATTAAATTAATTGAAATTAGGTAAATTTTTTTGTTCCAAGTGCTACAACCGAAAGCTTTAAGCATTCTGAGTTACATTGAGGTGTTGTGACATCTAGCAGAATATATGTATGTATGGGCAAATATATACCTACTAAAGTATTTCTCAATAAATCTTACCTTCTCATACGTATGTACGAGTGCATATGCTTGCAAGCAAATGCTCTACAAATTGCAAATATGGACATTCCAAGCAAATATCAATGCTACACTTTTGGTTTCGGTTTTTGGCCAACACAAACATCTAAAAGTTTACCCCAGCAACATATACACATTTAAATACTTAGATTGAATATTTATATGGTATATGCTCGTACATATGTATGTATATCAACATAAAATGGTACACCACAAAATTTTGGTGCAGCATTAAGCTGCCTATGCAAATCACAAACATTTTTCTTACTGTTGTTGTGTTTTCAAAGATTCAATTTCGAATGAAATTTGAAGAAACAGTTATATGGATGAAATCTTTGCAGGCTTATGTCGTATATGTAAAAACACTTATATTTTATATTAAAAAATATTATTATCATAACACAGCGTGTGGTTAATATGGCATGACAAAGTTGAAAAATGTTATCTCAAAATGATATGTTTTTAAATCTATTCAGTAACGTGAATTCTGAAAGTTACATGATATTCAAAAGCATCCGCCCACCTGTGGTGCTGTGGAATAATGAAAATATGAAAAAAAATAGTTTCTACTTTTTCAAAAGCTTAAATACACATTTACGAAATAAAACTTACGTAATTATTTATGTGAACTAAATTCAATTAAACGAAGAAGGCAGGCAAAATAAAGTCGTTACCACGTGCATTTCACCAAAATAAAAACAATTTAATTTATTTTATTTTTATCTTATTTTGTTGTATTTTATTTTAAATTATGTATTTTTAGTGTTTTATTCTTTATTTTTTATACTTTCTTTATACGTGTGTTTTATTTTGTTTTCTTTTATTTAATTTTATTTCAATTTATTATTTAGCTTCATCCTATTTTATTCTACTTTATCTATTTTACTATTTATTTCATTTTTCTTTATTTTATTTTATTTTTTTCATCCCATTTAATTTTTTTATTTCATTTTAATTTTATTTTAATTTGTGGCGGTAGCCGCGGTAGCCGAGTGGTTAGCATTGCGTAATGACGTTCGGAAGGCTCGGGTTCAAATCCCGGTGTCGTAGTAACATTATTTTCTAATTGCGGTCGTCCCTCGGCAGGGAATGTCAACCCCTCCAAGTGTATTTCTGACATGAAATAAAGCTCCTCGTAAAAAACCATCAGCCGTTGGGACGCGGCTTAGTATAAACTGTAGGCTTCTCCATTTGTTGGAAAAACATCAAGACGCAAAACCACAAATTGGAGGAGGAGCTCGGCCGAAAATCGCTTTAGCGGTTACCAAGCGCCAATTATATTTTATTTTATTTATTCTTTCATTTCATATTGTTTTGTTTATTTTTCTTGTCTTGCTTTATTTTATTTTAGTTATTTTGTGCTTTTTTTAACTTTGTTTTATTGTATTTAATCTTTCACTTAATTTTTCTTTATTCTTTTTTATTTTACTTCAACTTTTATTTTTTTATTTTAATCTATATTATTGTATTTTATTTGATATAATTTTATTATATATTTTATTTTGCTTAATTTTTTTTTATTCTACTTAATTTATTTCACTATTTATTTTAATTTTAGTATAATTTGTTTAATTTTATTTACTTTTTTCTATTTTGATTTAATTTGTTTTACTATATTTTATTTCTTTTTTTAATATTTTTTATTTTGTTTTATTTTATTTAATGTTATTTTATATTATTTAATTTAATTTATATATTCTGTTTTATTTTATTTTTTTATTATATTTTAATTTTATTTTATTTTATTTTATTTTATTTTATTTTAAATTATTTTATTTTAGTTTATATTATTTCATTTGATATAAATTTATTTTATTTTCCTTAATTTTTTTTATTATACGTTATTTATTTCACTACCTATTTTGCTTTTCTTTAGTTTATTTTAAATTGTTTCATCTTATTTAATTTTTTAATTTATTTTACTCTATTTTATTTTATTTTTTAATTATATTTTTCTTTATATTATTTTATTTATTTTTAATTTTATATTATCGTAGTTTATTAAATATTTTCATTTTACTTCATTTTATTTTATTTTTTTTTACTTTATTTTATTTTATTTTGTAAGGACCCCAAATCTTAGATGTTGGAACCCTTACAACAGTACAAGAAAAGATATGCATGCACATGTAAACCTAATATGAATTCGAATACACATGTACACACATGTGTGACTTTTTTCTTTTCCCTAAACTCAAATTGCCGCTTCGTGGAAAGCATTTTCAGTCGATTGAAGTCATAAAAGAGAATTCGAATAAGGAACTGAAAGCCATACCTAAAGCGGCCTACTAGAAGTGTTATGAAAATTTGAAAAATAGGTGGCATATGTGTATCGCCTCTAATGGTGACTATTTTGAAGGGGATAAAATAAATATTGAAGAATAATTAACCGTTTTCGTTTTATTGAACAGTCTCGTTTATATTTGAGCAGAAGTATAACTCCGTTTATTAATAATAAATTTGTTGTAGCCGTAAAATAGCGTGTTGTTAATTTAGAAACCCTTGGCAAGGCTGAGCTAACCCCATCCAAGAGGAAAACCCCGTTACAGTTTTTTTAACTTTATGTTATTTTATTTAATCTTTCATTTTATTTTATTTTACTTTTTTATGTTTTACTTAATTTTTTTCTCTCATTTTAATTTATATTATTTTACTTAATCTATTTCACTCCTTATTTTATTTATTTTAAATTTATTTTAAATTGTTTCGTTTTATTTAAATTTTTTTTCTGTTTTCATTTAATATGTTTTACTTTACTTAATTAATTTTGTTTATTTGGTTTTATTTTATTTTATTTTATTTTATTTTATTTTATTTTATTTTATTTTATTTTATTTTATTTTATTTTATTTTATTTTATTTTATTTTATTTTATTTTATTTTATTTTATTTTATTTTATTTTATTTTATTTTATTTTATTTTATTTTATTTTATTTTATTTTATTTTATTTTATTTTATTTTATTTTATTTTATTTTATTTTATTTTATTTTATTTTATTTTATTTTATTTTATTTTATTTTATTTTATTTTATTTTATTTTATTTTATTTTATTTTATTTTATTTTATTTTATTTTATTTTATTTTATTTTATTTTATTTTATTTTATTTTATTTTATTTTATTTTATTTTATTTTATTTTATTTTATTTTATTTTATTTTATTTTATTTTATTTTATTTTATTTTATTTTATTTTATTTTATTTTATTTTATTTTATTTTATTTTATTTTATTTTATTTTATTTTATTTTATTTTATTTTATTTTATTTTATTTTATTTTATTTTATTTTATTTTATTTTATTTTATTTTATTTTATTTTATTTTATTTTATTTTATTTTATTTTATTTTATTTTATTTTATTTTATTTTATTTTATTTTATTTTATTTTATTTTATTTTATTTTATTTTATTTTATTTTATTTTATTTTATTTTATTTTATTTTATTTTATTTTATTTTATTTTATTTTATTTTATTTTATTTTATTTTATTTTATTTTATTTTATTTTATTTTATTTTATTTTATTTTATTTTATTTTATTTTATTTTATTTTTGTTTAATTTAATTTTGTTTTATTTATTCTATTTTATTTAATTTTATTGTATTTTACTTTAATATAAGTTATTTTATTTTAGTTTTTTTTATTTCATTTTATTTTGTATTTTATTTTTTATTTTAATTTTTTTTTAATTTTACTTTCTTACTTTTTTATTTCATTTTATTTTGTTTCATTTTTATTTGGTTTCAATTTCATTTGTTTTGTTGTTGTTTTTTATTCTTTTTTATTTTTTATATTTGAAATAATATATATTTAATATTTTAGTTTATTTGTTAAAAACCGTTTATTTTTAATTCAATGGTAAAACTCAACGCAATTAAAGAAGAACAAGGTCTAACTCAAAAAGCCTTTAAGTGGACCTAAGTTACCGTTGTTTTAGTAGCCACTTAACTTTGAATGCGCCTTCTGCGACAGTACATTATGTGCTAAAAGTGACCAGGTAAGCGATTCTTGTTTCGGAGATATCTTTGATTAAATTCAAGAAGGTGAGGTTTAGTTTCAACCTTGCTCTCCCGTTTCATCTTACAGGAATAAAACGTCTTGGGCTTTTTGGCTTGAATGATTCAGTTACATTCCAACAACTAACGAATTTCTATTTCTTTGAAATTTGAAGACTATTGCTGCTACAAGCTTTGGCGATAGATAAAGGAAAACTACTGAGCTATTTATAGTAGGTAATTTTGGCACCGAGTGTCGACGTAAACACATACGAGTATTTGTTGCTACAAGTACAGTATCAATCTATCAGCTACGCAAGTATGTCTGAATGTTTCCAACATATTCTCGTATATATACCATATATAGGCACGCACGCATTCTTGCAGTTATTGCAACGATGGATGGATGCAGGCATGCATACACGTCAAACAGCTTCTGCGAATTAAAACCATTAAGTTGAGCAAATTTCCCTCAATTATTCAAAGCGTGTAACTGATGAAGCAGAAATGTTACGTGCAACGTGCAACTCCACAGCTGGAGCTGCAATCACATATGGAGGCAGCAGAGTGACTGAGGATTTAGTGGTATTTGGAGTTGTTAAGAATATTTCAAATATGAATTATGAAACCGAATAAGTGGAGATTGAAAGATTATGGGAGAAAATACTTTGAAAAATAATATTTAGAAATTCCAATGAAAGATAATCCATAATAAACATGAAAAAGTGAGGAGGGAGAAGTGGCTGCATCCAAACAACAAGAGTAAGTCTCCATTATTTATTATTTAAAATTTGTATCATATTTTTTATAAATCTATTTTTTTTTAATATATCTTTATTTTTTAATAAATCTAACCATTTCATATATATTAAATACATTAAAATGTTATTTCACTCCACTCTACTTTGGTATTTAGTTTCAATAAATATGCCATTTAATATATCATAATAACCCTTTTAAATCTAAATAGAAAAATGAATAATAAACATTATGAAATTATAACATTTTATTGTTGTTGCCTTGCTATTTATGTTGCTTGAAAACACCAAAATACTTACTGTTGATATTAAACTATAACCAAAACCAAAACACAAACTATTAAGGTACAAAGTTTTCAGAAGTATTCAAGCACATGCACATGCACACGCGCACTCCCATACACCCGCAGTCGCATATATGTACGTATAACTGCAGTTATGAGTTTAAGGATATGTGCGGAGTATTTAGACAGCCGAGGAATGATAATAAATTGAACAAGATGTTACCATAAACCTCATATGTGTGTACACACTTATGTACATGCAAACACACGCACACACACTTATACAAATATAGCACAACAATTTGGGTGCATTTGAGAAGAACCACTTTAGATACACGTAGATAACCCAATGAGCTGAATATACGAGAATAAAAAAGAATACCTATAGGTATTCCGAGAGTTAAAAATTTTTGCGCGATCACTTAGACGGAGCAGTGCAGCATTTATAAATATATGTGTTGCCAAAAAACCAGAGAATGTGCTCAAGGAATTTTAATCATTCTTTATCCGCACACGAAGTCAGCTTTGCACATCGTGTTAATAGCCGTCAGCAAATGAAGTACATTAGGGCTCAGAGCATTTTGGCCGGACGTCACCTTTCTACCGTAAAAACTGCTCCTTCCTTCTTCGTCAAGAGTTATAGACATGGTATGGTATGTAGTTTTGTCGAAATTACTTGACTAACAATTATCGCCCTTGGAGGGCCAATTGAAAAAGAAAATTTTTTATAAATTTGGATATTGGTCCGGCCAAACTCTATTGAAATTAATCGAGTGTAGTAAAATTGTCATAATTATCACATTAGCGGGGGTAGAACAAGGTTCTCTTCAAGTCTCGGCGAGACTGCACTCAGGACCTGTCACAGTACCCAGAATCTCTACTATCCTTCTGTTTCAAGCGAGCCTCTTCAAAAATTTAAGGTTGGTTCCCTGAAACAAATCAAACCGTATTTTTCTTTTTATATTTAAATAAAAATTTCTTTATTGACAATGAATTTTACTGAAGTACATATTAACTTTCCGTATCTATGACATTTTGGCATTTTTCCATCAGCTTCATTATTCCCTCAGGGCAGGACTTCTGTGGTTTATCAATAAAGAACTTGGTCAATTTCTTTTCAGCGGCTCTTCGACCAATTAGTTTCTTACCATAAAGAGAATTTTGCATAGACCGAAAAATGGTAATCAGATAGTGCTAGATCTAGGCCGTCAACTTTTTCCTGATAATCAAAGGTATACATCAATCTTCTTTGTGTAGTCAGCCTTTTCATGATTTCAAAGTGTCATGTGAGTGTTGCCTAATGCCTCGGCTATTTCCTGACAGCTTTTATGATGATCTTGCTCCACCATTGTATGATTTCATAGGCTTTTTGACTGACGGGGGGACCAGAACAAAGTACATTTTTCGGTAGAGAAGCAATGAATGAAACCACACCAGAGTTCAGAGTTTCCATAATTGGATTCATTTCATGTAAAGAAAGCCTGAAAGCCGTTACAACACATCTCGCAAAGTAGTTTTGTTTACTTGGCCTAATAATGTTTATGTTACTGAAACTTTATGTCGAGCACTATGTGAGTTTACGAATATGTTGCCACTTTTGACTTATTTTGAAATGATTGCCCACCATCAGCACACAGCATTACTTATGACCATTTATCCAACACTGAAATGTGAATTTCAGTTAAAGCAAATTAATGTGGCTAATTTTTACTGCTTTAAATTTTGTATGAAAACAAAAATAGTTTTTGAAAAATTTTCTTCTTTTGAAAAAATAATTTATGAAAATAATAATTGTTTCGCGGCCTAATTTTTATAAAAAAATTAATTTAGTTTAATTTAAAATTTAATTTAAACAGCAGAACAAATTAAATAGAAGTGACAGCGTGCCTCCTTATCAAAGTTCTTGTGGCACGAATCGAAAGCCGTACCCTGGTTTCACAAGCGAGTACTCTAACCTCTGCGCCAATGTTAGTCATGTAATTGCTCTCGCAATATTGATTGACTCCTACCATTTTTATGTTGACAGTCATAACTTCGAAGTAGTAAATGATTTCGTCTATGCCGGAATTTGAGTAGTAAAGTCCTCTCTCGACGAACGAAGACCAAATTCTACAAGTGGCTCATCAACTCCGTCCTACCATATAATGCAGAAGCGTGGACAATGACTAGATTTTGTTGTCCGGATGGAAGAGAATACTCCAGTTTTGAAAGTATTCGATACAATACCAGTCAATGGAAACAGAGGAAGAGGAAGAACTTCACAACGTTAGAAATACCAGGTAGAGAAGGACTTGGTTGTACTTGGTATCTTCAATTGGTGCCACACAGCGACAATAACAAATGAACGGCGGTGTATATGCTAGTAAATAAGAAGAAGACAATTTTTTATTTATCGTTTGTTTTGCATAAAATTTAGTACAGTTGCTACATCTGTAGAGAGAGTGAGAGAGAGTCTTAGGACCTGGGGAACACTTTTTTCGGGAAGTGGGCCTGAAATCAATAATACTTGGAACATTCTTCGTCGAGGTTGATATGTGGAGATCTTTTCTTTCTGGACGTGAACCCGGGACCGATCTATTGAAGTTAAGAATTTTTGATCCTCACAATGTCCTTTAAGCAAAAAGTGGGTGTATCTGTCTTCGCCGCCATGGCATGTGGTATTAGCCGCTTAGAAAAGACTGCATTATTCCGGAAACTTGAATTATTGTCAGAGATCCAACTTGGCACGAGAAAAATATTGTAATTACCAATGTTTCTGTACCATCTACCCTCTTCTAGTGCAGCCCTAAATATTTCTTCCTAGATAAGTCTAAGGATATGCAGTTAGTTGTGTCTATACACAATGAATGTTTTGGCAGAGCAGCAGAGCATTTACCAGAAATCGCCAACCTGACAGGTGTAATATTTTCCACTGGAATATCGGCACTGGTGGTAGATTGTCTAGACTTTCGAAAGCAGCTATTGGCGTGGTTTTTAGTACTTTCGTCATGCAGAGTATAGCGAGTCGTTCTATGCTTTCCAATGGTTTTATGTAAAATAACGACACTTCAGGAACATAAGAACATATGTAGCACCAGTGAATGATTCCAGTCGATTCATGCCACATAGCGTCTATTATGTGTTTGTTGTTGGAGCAGCTTTCTTAACCTCACTTAGAAGCAGGCAAAGTTATCGATGTTGTCGAGTTAGTGTGAAACGAGCTGCTTCGACGGGTTCAAACCGGAGGGAGAGGTGTGTCAAATAAGTAAATTTTAGATTAACTATGTCGAAGCCAAGTTGGTATGAGGAGTAGTTGAGCCTGCTACATTATACAGTATCGAGTTTCACAAAACAGTTCGAGCTCTTCGTCTACTGTGGATGCTAATTGGTTTTCTTTGCCCCATTCACGGGAAGAGAGTTGGTATAGGTGTTGACAGACTTTTTCAGCGATCTAACCCTGTTTAGATTAACCGATGACTTACCTATCTAGCGTCTACTACCCTCTTATATGCGCAAAAGGCTCCACTAAAGTTGTTCACTCTCTCCACCATATTAAGATTTATGCTAATTTCAAACCGTTAAGCGCCGGAATATACCTGCTGGTAATAAATTCTCTATCCGTTTTATTGGCATTTACCTCTGGGTAACACCCACTCCTAATCTCCTGACAAGCAAGCTAGATAAGTCTGGGCTCATTCCACTCCACATTCACCGTTCCGCAGCGCAGGCGTTGATCAAGAATCCTCCAACTAGTTAAGTGCGTCTGGATGCTTTTTCGGACAAATGCAGGGGCCTACAGTTCATTCTAAGCCGCCTCTGAACGGCTGATGGATTTTCATAAAGAAGAGTTTATTTCGTGTGAGGAATACCCTTAGAGGGTTTGGCCTTCTCTACCGAGGGGCGACCGCAATAATATTGGATGATTTCAACTGGCAATTGACACTCATCACATATTATCAAAATATTTGTATGTATATACAGGTATATGTATAAGCTGATTGAGTGAAGGTATGAATTATTATTTGCAAAAGTAATAAATAGAATTTACACTTCGTGAAGTCACATGGTGTATGAATGTAATTTTGTTACTGTGAAGTGCACTTCTTCCCCGAACACATGTGTGCAATCTTGCACTTTTTTCCCCACACAGCGGCATAACCGTAACAATTTCTTTATATTGTTACAAACACACACTCACACATGCTTATACGAGTAAATACATACTTAGATATGTGCAATAATTTGCTACAACTTTGCCTTTACTCAATTTCATCATCTTCATCTTATTGCCAACGGCAAGCGGTGTCTTTTTCATCACGGGGATTTCATCGACCGTTAGTTGGCACTGAAATGTGTAAAGTTTCTTCTTCTTCCTCTTCCTCAATTTTTAGTGTTTCTTCTTTTGTGCGAACAACCTCTTTTGGGAAATTAAACATTTTCCATTTGAAATGTGTGAAAAACTTTAAAAGTAAACATTGCCGATGCTCAGTGCAATGGACGCTCAAAATGCTGCCAGCGGTGACACCGTAACTTATATTACATTGTTGCTGTCGCTGATGCTGATACTGACGGTGGCGTTATGAAGGTAATCTTGTACTGTGAGCACGCTTACTCGTATGCGTGTATATGTACATACATATCTATGTTTGTATATTTTTTCTCGCACAATTTCTTACAAATGTACATACGTACATACATCCATATGTGCTCTTCAATTGGCTTGTGTAGGAGGTGAATATGAATAGGTACAATTTATTTCTTCGAAATTACACATACACATATGCAGTTAGGAAATATTGTTAATTAGTTTATGTCATAATTCAATTCTGCACTCTAAGTGCATATTTTACATACTAAACCTTTAATTTAAGCACAATTACTAATTTAAATTCAAAGCCGAAAATAAAATTGTTGAATATTACAAAAAAATTATTTTGTTGCTTGGCATAATGTCTTTCACACCTTTTTCATTAAACGTAAAGATTTCTTATAACAAACACTCATAGCTAAGGCAAAAAAGAGTAAAATTCATTGCATACTTTTAGGCCTCCAATCCACTTCGAATGCTATTGCAGTAGTTTTCACCCAGCACTGCCAGAAACTTTTCGGAACGAAACAGCAATTCTCAAAAGCCTCTTATGACAAATCGCATAAGGTGTATTTTTTTTTTTAATTATTAAGAGAGTGGTAAATTATGCTGTAAAGCTGTTTTGATCTGTTTTATTTTATATATGATACGTGAACAGTTTTTTTTTTTGCAAAAATAATTGAATTATAACCCCGCTTGCCGCGGCGAAATGTAGTCAGTTGCCAGTGCGCTTGCATATTTTTTTAGAATTTCATAATTTTCCGTCTTCATTTATTCCAAAAAAATCACTTTTACTTAGATCATTTCAAATTTATTTATAAGAGATACGGGCATCCTGGTACAATAGAGGAAAAACAGCTTGTTTGATCGGCGTTATTTTCTACGTGACAAACCTCAATCAGTTCATTAACATAGCGCTCTCATAAGATAGGTTGTATCAGCTGTTTTGCTATGTTTTTGGCTGGTTCGGCTATAAGTCATTAAACGTTTCAAGGAAGTTACTCTGATGAAGTTGTACTTATTTATTTTTTAATTCTATATCAAAGTCATTCTACATTGTTTTGATAACAACTTATTAGAGATACATGTCGGCTGCAATCACCGAGTGGTCACATACAACCTTTCTGAAGACTAGAGTTGGAGTCTTCTTAGTTCGACCAACATACAAAATTATAGAAAATCTATTTTTCTGAATAATATATTTCTGGCATGAAAATTAAAGCTCCTCACAAAAAAAAAATTGTCTTTCGTTAACGACTTAGTTTAAACTGTAGGTCCCTCCATTTGTTGGGAAAACATTAAAATTAATACAACAAAAGCGGAAAATCGCTTCAGTGATTACAAAGCGCCAATTATATAAACTATATGTATATTTCGTAAAGAACTTCCCAAATGTATACTTATTGGTTTTATTAATATCAGTTATTAATATCAGGTGTGGTAAAAAGAAATCCATTATTTTTCCATTAGAAGACGTTACTTATCGTACGTCGCGTTGCATAAGTCAGATCGGCTTTCGCTAGATGGCGTTAGAAAGATAACGTTTCGTACTAAAGAAGCTTTTCTGACAGTTTTATGATTGGTGGATTCAGTTTTGTTTGAGTATGCGTCAAAGACGGACACTAGCAAAGAGAAAATACGCAAGCCAGGCGGCTGAAAATGTGATTAGCGTTTATCATCCTGATACTGTTACAGTCAATCATGCACAATTTCGGATACATTCCTGTAATTTTGATGTAAAGGATGCTTTACGCATTGGAAGGCCAATTGTCAAAAATGTCAATAAAATCGTGAATATTTTCGAGTCCGACCATCATGTAAGCACTGTTTCGATTGCCCAAGAGCTAAAGATTGCACAATAAACTGTTTGGAACCATTTAAGTAAGGTTGGATACGAAAAGTAAAAAAATAAAGCCTTCAATTTCATGAAAAATAATGGATTTATTTTTACTACACCTAATACAACTCCTTTGTATACTGATTTTACTTTCCCTTATGCAATTAAACAGCCAGCATTGTCTGCATTCGCTCACCCTAACAAGCTCTCTATGAAATGTTCTCCATAATGAGCATTCGATTTACGCGGTCTACAACCTGCTACGATTAATATTTCAAAGTCTTCTTCTTCCTTGTGCGATTATGCTATTAGTATAATAAGAGATTACGAGTGGTATTAACGTCTCCAATAATAAAAGTGCATTGATGAAAGAACTAAAGGCTATCTCAAAGATTGAGATTGAGAACTATTTAGGAGTTTTCAAGAAGAGCTGGAATAGTTGAAAGTCAACAACATCTGTGTAGACCAAAGAATAAATGTTTTGTTGGACAAAGGGAAATTCTTTAAGAAAATTCTTTAGGAAACAAGGTTATGGGCTGAGTTGGAGAATTATCAAATACGGGTAATGCCTGAAAAAATGTCAGGGACAACGTCTTGAGATTGGCACATTAATAAGAAAGGTGCCACTTTTCAGCTGTTTAATGTTTTCACATGGGGAATTCGTACCACAATAGACGATGGGTGTAAGCAAGGAATCTGAGGTATGCATGCATTGGGAAATGAACATTTTTCTTTTTTTGGTTAGGTAGGTAAGGTTAAGTTTTGCACATAGTTTTCGCGAGTCAGTAGCCTTTTGGCACGTTCCCAGAGTCTATTAGCCTAACGAATAGGATTACTTCTTACACTTGTTTTAATTCTTTGAATGAAACTGGTAGGCTCGTTATTACGTCCTGTTCTAAAAGCACACCTTCGTTGGACAGTTCGGCAGCAATCTCTTTGCCTTCAATTCCAGTGTGATCTTGCACCCAGTAAATGTAAACTGTTCTTTTTTCAGGCAGTGGTTGTTTAGGTAGAGATAGATTATAATTAGTTAGGTACTGATGGTAACACACTAAACGTTGTCAGAGGAGCTGCACATGAATGACTTTGTTTTATTCCAAAATATTTCAATCTGTAGTATTTGGCTTTAGGTTAAATTTTCTAATTGCGGTCGCCCCTCGGCAGGGAATGTCCACCCATACGAGTGTATTTCGGACATGAAAAAAAGAGCTCCTCGCAAAAAACCCATCAGCCATTCGGAGGCGGCTTAGTATGAACTGTAGGTCCCTCCATTTGTTGGAAAAACCACAAATTAGAGGAGGAGCTCGGCCGAAAATCGCTTCAGCGGCTACCAAGTGCCAATTATATATATAGTATTTGGCTACAGCACGAGAAAGGTCTCTTATCGAATCAACGTTGTAGTGATAGATGAAAAACATTCCTCTTGAGTTATAGCCCAGCATATGTTCTGAGGTCCTAAAATCTACCCGTCGCACTTAATGCTGAAGAAAGTAATTCGACTTGCTAAGTTTAGGTGATAAGATGCAAAATGCTACAAGTCTTCGTGAAAAGCACGAAGGTCTCTAATGGTAAGAGAGGAAAAAATATGATACCTCTAGGCACCTAACAAACAGATTGCTCCGGCTCCGCACCTATGTAGCTGGATAGGAATATTGAGGGAATAGTAGAGTTTGGACTCTGTTTGTCGTCGAGAGCACTTTACTTTTCAATCGCCTACTCAGTGCAAATTAGTACCATTTGGTAAAAGTGATTCTGCATGGAATTTCCAGGCTGACAATTTTGTTTTGTTAACGCTTGTTTCGAAATAGATGAAATTATCTACGACTGTCAACAGTGGCGTGAGAGCCGAGTCGCGTACGCGATGACTGTTTATTTGATGGCGAAAGAAAGTAGACATTCTAACCTAGCCAGCATTTTAAAGTAATTTACGCTGGTGATGTCTGAGGACATTGCCTGCAAAAGTGATCAAGCCTCTTTGGTTTTGCTTGGTATTTCATAGCTCTAAGCTCCTTTACTAATTATGGTCGGGATCACAAAATCACTGGAGAGCCATTTCTATTATTTTTTCGCAAATTGCCATCTAGAATTGCCACGCAGGAACAACAGTAGATGCCTTCTTCTTCCACTGCTCTCACCAACATTTGAGTCAGATTTAGCCGACATCGTCGCTGAGCTCCGTTACTATTAGAAACAAACTTTTAAATTTTTAATAAACGAAACTAGAGCACGCAAGCGATCAAGCTTTCACACGTTCTTGTTTTTTACTACGTCTCGCCAGAAAAAAAGAAAAAGTGTCCACATAAAAACTCCAAAGTTCATAATAAAATATTTACACTCTGAAAAATGTCCAATTCAAATCCAGTACTTCGGGCTTTCCCACAAGGATATTTACGAAGAACTTCCAACAGGAAGTAGCAAAAGCACACAATTTACATACGTTGCATGCGAGTATGTACGTGTACGTATAACTTATGTGTAGTTTGGTATAGTTTGCACATAAAATTCGCGGACATCCGTTTACATAAATATTAAAATGCCACGAAGGCTCAGGTACGAGTTTGAAAGTCAGGTGTGGCGTGAATGCGGAAGGAGCTAAATTTGTTACGGTAAACTATAAATGCCTACACATGTTCTAATGTCTGTATGTACTCGTATGTATACACATACTTGTATATGATCACATGTGGAGCAAGCATGTGATGCTAGAGGTGACGTTCACAATACATACTTATATACTGGCAAGCCTTATTTTTTTTATATACCATACACGGTATAAACTGTGACTGAGATTTATCTTAGATTAATGTTACCTGTTAACCTAAACGAGATTAGATGGCCGAAAGGGTTACACATCTTGGCAGCATAAAATTCGGGTCAACTATAGTTCGTAGAACCGGCTGTCGTGAGAATTGCTCGACTCGTATCCTCGACTTTAAGGACTGTATTCAGCACCACCTGCAACAACCACTGGAGAGAACGGATTACCGACAAGCATTAAACTCTATTCACCGCGAGTTCATCTACACCTTCCTGAACTCTCTTCCAGTGAATGGCGTTCTCGGGGTCAAACCACGATCTATTGCGGACGAAGAGCTCTAGACTAAACTGCTACCTATCCAAACTTGACCTAGACTTACTCAACGTATGTCCTACCATATATGCAATGAGTCCCCGCACAACACTAATTACCCCTCTGCATGCCCCCTTGAAACCAACTCATTCACGGGAACTGCTCACTATAAAACTCTACAGGTTCTTGAAATAATGAATATGAAAATGACTGAGTAGGCAATAGAAAAGTAAGGTCCTATTTCGACGAACAAAAACCAATCTCTACAAGTCGCTCATTATTCCCATCCTGCTGTACGGTGTAGAAGCGTAGACAATGACGTAATCTGATACTGATGAGATCCTACGAACGATTTATGTCTCTATGCGTTTTGGCCACGGTGAATATCGCAGATGATTAAACGATAAGTTCAGTGAATTAAGAGAAAGCGACTACGCTCCCTAAGTCGGAGGAAGAGGAAAACTTTCATGCTTTTGGAAAGATCAAAAGAATAAACAGCTGAAGGAAGAACCGACCGGTGCACTATTGCTGTTCACTTGGCAGAATGGTTAGTTATACAAATCGGTGCTCTCATTAAAGTTACGAGCTCTCTCTGAACGAGATTTGTTCGAAAGTGATTTCAAAAACGTATTTCTCTGGCTGAGTGTACTTAAAGTTTTATTTGAGTTGTATCTGCTTAAAGGTATACCATAGCAGCAGATAATAGGATGTGAAACAAAATCTGAAAATTCATTTCCAACGTCATATCCGGCTCTGAATCATCGGACAGAAGAAATAAAGGAAGCTTGCACCTGATCGGTAACCTCGGGCGCTATCTTCTACAAAAATGAAGCCGTCTATAATGCTACAGTCAATGGGGAAGGCTACAGAGCCATGATTAATGACTTTTTCGCTTCCTAATGGCATGATGTTGTCGTAGACGAGTTTTGGTTCCAACAAGACGACGCCACATACAGCCAATGAAGCAATCAATTTACTGTAGGACACTTTTGGTGATCACTTTATCTCGCATCGTGGGCCTATAGCGTGGTCTCCACGATCATGCGATTTACCTCCACTGGACTATTCATTTATGGGTTATGTGAAGTCGCTTGGCTATGTAGATAGGCTCGAGACGTTTGATGCCTTGGAAAATAATAGTCCGCACCTCTCGACTATAACTTCCTTGAACCGGCTGCGGCAGTTACTTGCCCGTTTGTATTTTTAAAACATTATCGCAAGCCTTTATAATTATAATAAAGCTAAATTCTTGCTCATAACATTAATTTATATGCATTTTATTTCTTTTTGAAAATCACATGTTTTAAAAAACACCCTTACTATTGTGACTTTGTAGCCAGAATAACCTTTCGATCGCTGTTTAGGAGAAGGAAACTGCAGCCTCCACTAGTTCAGAATCATCTGTGAAGATAAGCGGAATTTTGTCTGAAGCTCTTTGTAAGTCATGGGTATAATATTATGCCTGACCGTACTGATTCTCCGGTGAAACTGATCTTTGAGTGTCTGAACTTTCCAGGTATTTTACGTTTTTTAGTTTCCCACCGTAAAAAACCAGTAGAAACTAACACGAATGAGTGAACCAACTCATATGAGAATTCCAAAATTATTGTATGAACTGATCCGCCTTTACTAATCTTTTAACGCCTAAGAACCATTTCCACTGTGTTGGGCATACAATTTTTCGTCACCATTTTGTCTTTGTTCCAACAAACTTTACTAACTCAGCAGTTTACTCCATAAAACTAATAATAAAAAAAAATTTCTAATGAATATAGGAGAGAAGGAGTTATGAGAATTTAACGCTCCAACATTTGTGCTTTCCGCCTTACAAAGCTGACGATGGCATTCTAGGCCGCGCAGTCCAATGCGTACAATTGCTTGCGCGCAACTTTGCTCCTCTACAAATAACTGCACATTTGTATTTGTACGAATGTATGTTCGAGTATGCATGTGTGTATGTGTGTAGATGAAAGACAAAGAATTTAACCACACAACTCTGTGGAATAAGCAAGCGACTCAGTTGAAAAGGCTGACAAGTGAGCAGATAGTGAGCTAGGAATCACTAGAACGTTGTGTCGAGTCAAGTGTATTGTTGCCGTTGTTGTTGTTGTTGTTCAAGTGCGCTTTTATGAAGCCAAAACAGGTAAGCATTGGCGTGCGAACAACGAAAACGGTAACAAAAGCAACAATAACAAAAAGAGTAAAAGAAAAGAACGTAGAATGACAACTGCGATTGTGTGAGCTCAGGCATGGGTGTGTGTGCGTCAGTGTGTTTGCATGCCTCAACACTTACCGTTTTATTTCCGCCACCCCTTGAAACATAACGGTAAAATGTCAAATACTATGAGTCCTTTCACTGAAACCGCTGACTTTTGTTTGGCGGCACTTGACACACTTTTCATTTGCCACACACGTACACACACACACACGCACACACACGCACACATACAAACACGCTATACAAATGCATACTCATATATTTCTTAACGCCACTTTTACCACACTTTGTTTATACTCTTGCATAGGTAGCCATGTGTGTGCGTGTGTGTGCGTTTGTTTGTTTGTCTCATTCATACCACCGATTGCCACTTTGTGCATTCCAATACAACTCTGCGTGACATACAGTGCAATTATGTTTGTATATAAGTGCGAGTGGGTGTGTAGTTGTGCGTGAGGCAATATAATCATTTTTTTCTCCACTCGGAGACATTTGTATGTCGACATTTCATTTTCTGCATACGAACGAAAATTAATGTTTAGCGCACGGTATAAAATGCTGAGTTGCATTTTTAAGGATTTTCATAGGCGACTTTTGCGACTTTTCTTTGTAAATCGTCTTTAATACGAGTATTTGCTTCCTGCATTTGGTATAGATTGCAGCTAGTATTGGTAAATAAAAATACGAAATCCTGGAATAAAACTCTAAACGGAGCTTACGGAAAAGCTGAAGGAAATTATGCAATGCATTGCAGCTCTTAGGTATTAAAGGATAAAGGATGGAGTTGTGACCTAGCATATCCTGAGGGAGGTGGCACATTGGCAAACTCATTGATTTTAAATATTCGGCATGCATATATTACTATTTCAGAATGCTCCCACTACTATTGTACTTCTGATACCACAAATACCTCTACTAATTTTACTACAATTACTGCTGCTATTACTAATTCTAATGTTATCCACTTTACTTACTTTACTGGTGTAGACACCGCTTACACGATCATTGCCGAGTTAAGAGCATTGCGCCATTCGTTTCTTCTTTTTGTTGTGTGGCGCCAATTGGAAATACCAAGTGCAGACAGGTCCTTCTCTACCTGGTCCTTCCAACGGAGTGGAGGTCTTCCTCTGCTTCGGCATCGAAAACTTTCAAAGCTGGAGAATACGTATCCATCCGACTTGTAGAGTTTGGTTTTCGTTCGTCGGAAGAGGACTTCACTTTTCAGTTGCCTGCTTGGTCCAAAGTAGCACCTGTTGGCAAGAGTTATTCTGCGTTGGATTTCAAGACTAACATTATTATTGGTGTTGATGCTGGTTCTTAAATAGACGATATTATCTACGGCTTCGAATTTATGACTGTCAACAGTGACATGGGAGCCAAGTCGCGAATGCGATGACTGTTTGTGTGATGACAGAAGATATTTCGTCTTGCCCTCATTCACTACCAGACCCATTCGTTTCGCTTCTTTATCCAGTCTGGGGAAAGCAGAACTCAAGGCGCGGTTGTTGAGGCTAATAATGTCGATATCATCGGCGTACGCCAGCAGCTGTACACTCTTATAGAAGATTGTACCTTCTCTATTCAGCTCTGCTGGTCGTATTATTTTCTCCAGCATTAAATTAAAAAAGTCACACGATAAGGAATCACCCTGTCTGAAACCTCGTTTGGTATGGAACGGCTCGGAGAGGTCCTTCCCGATCCTGACGGAGCTTTTAGTGTTGCTTAACGTCAGTTTACTTAGCCGTATAAGTTTTGCGGGGATTCCAAATTCAGACATAGCGGCATAAAGGCAGCTCCTATTCGTGCTGTCGACGGCGGCTTTAAAATCGACGAAAAGGTGGTGGGTGTCGATTCTCTTTTCACGGGTCTTTTCCCAGATTTGGCGCATGGTGAATATTTGGTCAATGGTTGACTTACCAGGTCTAAAGTCACACTGATAATGTCCAATCAGTTTGTTGACGGTGGGCTTTAGTCTTTCACACAATACGCTTGATAGGATCTTATATGCGATATTAGGAAGACTAATTCCACGGTAATTGGCGCAGATTGTGGGATCGCCTTTTTTGTGGATCGGGCAGAGCACACTTAAATTCCAATCGTCGGGCATGCTTTCGTTCGACCTTATTCTGCAAAGCAGCTGATGCATGCACCTTGTCAGCTCTTCACCGCCATGTTTGAATAGTTCTGCCGGTAGGCCGTCAGCTCCAGCCGCTTTGTTATTTTTGAAGCGAGCGATTGCTATTCTAACTTCTTCATGGTCAGGTAGTGGAACGTCTTTTCCATCGTCGTCGATTGGGGTTTCGGGTTCACCAACTCCGCGTGTTTCCTGTTCACTGCCATTCAGCAGGCTGGAGAAGTGCTCCCTCCATAAATCGAGTATACTCTGGGCATCTGTCACTAGCTCACCTCCCTGGGTCCTACAAGAATTTGCTCCGGTCTTGAAACCTTCTGTAAGTCTCCGTATCGCTGCGAGAAGATAGTGATCCGAGTTAATGTTGGGACCTCGGAACGTACGCACATCTAAAACACTGGTTACGTGTCTTCCGTCTATCACAACATGATCGATCTGGTTGGACGTTTTCCGATCTGGAGACAGCCAAATAGCTTGATGAATTTTTTGTGCTGGAATCTAGTACTACAGACAACCATATTTCGGGCCCCGGCGAAGTCGATCAGCCTCAGCATATTTGGAGATGTTTCGTGGTGGAGACTGAATTTTCCGACAGTCGTACCAAAGATGCCTTCTTTGCCCACCCTAGCGTTGAAGTCGCCAAGCACAATTTTGACATCGTGGCGGGGGCAGCGCTCATAAGTGTGTTCGAGGCGCTCGTAAAAGGCATCTTTGGTCAAGTCATCCTTCTCTTCTGTAGGGGCGTGGGCGCAAATTAGGGTGGTGTTGAAAAATTTTGTCTTGATGCGAATTGTGGCTAGACATTCATCCACCGGAGTGAATGCCAGTACTCGGCGACGGAGTCTCTCTCTCACCACGAATCCGACACCAAATTTGCGCTCCTTTATATGGCCGCTGTAGTAAATTTCACAAGGACCCACCTTCTTCCGTACTTGTCCCGTCCATCGCAATTCTTGGACGACAGTGATGTCAGCCTTTAACTTTATGAGGACATCAACCAGCTGGGCAGCGGCACCTTCCCAATTAAGGGACCGGACATTCCAGGTGCATGCCCTAAAATCGTAATCCTTAAAACATTTGCGGGGGTCGTCATCAAAAGGGGGGTCTCTCATCCGAGGCTTAAATTGGTTTTTCATTGGGTTGTTTTTTCATGTGGTGGGTTCCAAACCCTACGCACAACCGCATGGGATTCGCCTTCTCACTTTAGCTCGCCTCCAAACGGATGTTCGTTGGCTACCCAGGGGATACGTGGTCTAAGACCGGACATCGTGAGCTGCTTGAACCATATGCACAAGAATCGTTTCTGGCCACACCCAGGTGAATGGCAGTCAAAAACTTTCCTCACTTGCGTGAAGTTCTGCACATGGCCCCATCCCCCACTAATTCAACTACTATTATCAATTTTACCACGATTACTATTGCTATTACTAATTCTAATATTATCGCTTCTACTGGCAATACTATCACTACTACTAATACTAATCCTACTACTACTGCTACTACTACTACTATTATTACTATTACTATTACTACTACTATTAATCCTACGACTACTACTGCTACTATTACTACTACTACCATTGCTATACTACTACTACTTCTACTACTACTACTATTTCTTGTAGTAATATTGCTAACGCAACGTACTAACTTTACTGTTAGTATTGCTACTATACCACTATACTTCTATTACAACTACTGCTACTATTACCATAAGTACTAATAATTTTACTGATCCTACTATTAATACTTCTGCTATTACCACTTCTACTACTACTACTGCTACTACTATTTCTATTGCTCCTACTACTATTACTGAGCTACAACTGCCAACTTTATTGCCCCTAATACTTCTACTACTAATTACAATAAAAAAAAGAATAAGAAATAAAAAAGTGTAATATGCCAAGCTCTTGGGCTTTGTGCTAAATTTCATTTATTGTATTTTCTGTCTCATACTCATAATTGATTGGGACTCAGGTTTCCAGATAAGTCTTGCATTTCTCTATTGGAGTAAGCTGATCATACGAGTACAGGATGGTCTAGACAATAAATCTAAGTCCTGCAGCCAGAAGGTTGCATTGACTTTGAATGCACCTTTGTAGCATAAAGCATATTTAAAGTATGTTCGACCTTCCTCTCCAGCGCGGCGATAAGCTGATTAGTTGAAAGTGCTGATGGGTTCTAATATACTTAGACTGAAATTTCGTCTGATCTATTTTATAGAATCTCTCTGTTTAATGGGGCTTTTAAGTTCTATCACCTTTGCTCTCACATTAGAGCATTAAATACTAGGCTGATATTTATAAATGTTAAACAAGTTTATTTTCCCAGACGGTTTAAAGACCAGTTTTATGGTCGAAAGCTTTCAAAGTTGTAATGTTCCATTTCCAGCTTTGAAAGTTTTCTATGCAGTGCCCACCGTCTGTGGAAGAAGAGAAAGAAGAAGACCTCCACTCTGATGGAAAGAGCAGATGACGAAACGAAGAAGGGAATGACGCACTATTGTTATCTTCGCTAAAATCACGTAAGCCGCCTCTAAGCAAGTAAAGAAGAAGAAAGCTTTTTTGTGAACCTTGTTCTTTTTTGCAGATCTTTTGAGCGCACTATAACTATCATATCCATTGAATAAGGTCAGGGTTTTCTAATAAATTCCGAAGCAGATCGGTAAAAAATTACACACTCAACCAAAAGAGAGCTTCATCGCTGAACAAATTTTCGTGTGAAAATCGGGATCGGTTGTCATCTCATTTAGGTCTCATTCACCGAACGTTTGACGTGCTCGCAGGTCGTTCGGCTTCAATTCTTGCACATGTTGCATTTTGTAAACCCACAATCTTCCATAAAATGTGAAGGCATAACTCCAATAGTTGCACGCAATGTCATATCGACACATTCGGGTCTTCTTCGATACCTTGATCTACAGCAGCAATAGCGTCTTCGGTGCGCACTGTACTGTGTCTCTGAGTATGCGTATTAGCCACTACCAAAGCGTGTTTGTTGAAGTGTGCCGGTTTTACTAGTAGATGTCGCTAACAATATATATAAATTTCTATGATAGCGTCATATTTATTTACCACAGTGAATATTTCGAGTTTCGTTCCAAGTAAATCGCATTTGCGGCATTCGTTGCTTTTCTTATTTCATCAAAAGAAAAAAGCAGCTGAAGCTGGTAGAAACTTATGGTGAACATGCTCCAGTGATTAGAACATGTGAGACATGGTTTCGTCAATTTAAAAGTGGAGATTTCGATTTGACAGACAATGGACATCCTGGTGCAGCGAAAAAGTTCGAAGACGAGGAATTGCATGTTGATCCAACCCAATCGCAACAAAAATTGGCAAAAACACTACATGTGACTCGAGGAGCAATTTGCCAACATTTACAAGCTATGGGAAAGATCCAGAAGTATGGAAAATGGGTGGCACACCAGCTGAACGATAGACAAATGGAAAATCGAAAAACCGTTTGTAAAATGCTGCTTCAACGATTCGAAAGGAAATCTTTTCTACATCAAATTGTCACGGGGGACGAAAAATGAATTTATTTTGAGAACCCGAAGCGAAAAAAATCATAGCTTTCCACTGGTGAAGCTGGCCCATCGACTGCAAGGCAAGAAAAACGGTCGGAATGGGCCCGAAGACATGGCAAAGTTATCTTGCAACATGACAACGCACCGTCTCATACCGCTAAACTGGTGAAAGACACTTTTAAAACACTTAATTGGGAAATATTATCGCACCCGCCGTACTCTCCAGACCTCGCCCCGTCCGACGATCACCTTTTCGTATCGATGGGACACTCCCTTGCAGAGCAGTGCTTCGGTAATTTTGAAGAAGTCGAAAAATGGCTCGTCGAATGGTTTGCCTCGAAAGAGAAAAAGTTTTTTTGGAATGGTATTCATAAATTGCCTGAGAGATGGGCGAAATGTGTAGAAACTAATGGTCAACACTTTGAATAAAAAATTTTGAGATTCCTCTGAAAATTAAGTGTTTTCTTTTTCGAAAAAACCGGCAAATTTCAATAAACACACCTGGTAGAGTTAACGTGGTTGCGAAACCGAACTATGGTTGCTCGAACTACCGACTGTGATGAGCGAGTGTGTCGACCGAATATTGGGTGCAACGCGCAAACCAAACCATTATTGGTAATAAATTTGCACGATTTTGCCAAACCATAAATATAAAAAGCACTATTTATATAATAAATATTACGCAAGCTGAGAAATGTTTTGAGAGCTGAAATATTAATGCTAAAATTTTAATTTAATGTGTATTAAGATTGCTAGTGAAATACATAAAAAGGGGTCTCAATGAACTAATGTTAAGCAACCACATCAACCTAACTACACGTAGAACTGTTGTTGTTATTATGCTTATTATATGAACTTTCGTAGAATATATACATATGTATGTATTGTATATGTAATTGGCGCTTTGTAACCGAGGAAGCTATTTTCCAATTTGTGGTGAGCTCCTCCTAAGAATAAATTGCAGGTGCCTCCATTTTGTTGGACAAAGATCAATAGTGTTTAATATTATTTATTATTTATTGTAACTCTTCTGTTAGGCTCCACCAATAGTTATATATATTTTTTTTTTGTTCGTCATAGTTAATTGATTATCGAGTGGCACTAACTTAATCCCTTGTCCTTTTAAATCACATCCCGGCTGTCGTAGCTTTCCGTTGCCTTTTAATTTTCCTCTTCTGCGTAGGCTGCGAACTCATCAATTCCACTCATTCGCTATAATTTGTGGTTAAATGTAATACGAATTTCGCACCATCATCATTTCTGCTACTGACTTACTAATTTTCACGAGCCTCACCTCTGCCTCCTTAGTTCTTCGATAATTACCGTTGTAGAATCCATGGAGAAATCTAAATTTAAAATTTAACTGAATTAAAATTAATTGACGCACACTACAGTTATGCACGTGTTTTGTATGTACGCATGTATATGTGTATGGAGGTGTATTTGTATGTAGGTATATGGGCGGTGTGTGTGTATGTGCCGTTTCGATTTCCCAATGTCCAGGTAATAAAATTAAATACTGTTCTCTTTTCATTTACAGTTACAGCGAAAAGTTGGCGATTTTCTGTAGTTGTTGTATTTTTTTTGTTGTTGTTGTGTTGTAATTACAACTACACTACCACATTATGCAGACTTTCTTTCAGCGCGTTGCCATAGTTTTCAACACCACTACAGCAACGAAGGCGTCCAGCCATCCCTATACATAGGTATACACCAACACACCCTCGATGCTTTCGCGGCATCGGATGGATCCGTAACTTGGAATTAATTAAACGAGTGTCACGCGGTAAACAATAATTACGGTGATTAGCGTTGATTGTGACACAGCTGCTGACGTCAATTAAAAACAACGGCAATAATATAAACACGGGAAAAATAGCAATAACAACGAAAGCAACAACAACAATACAACTGCAATAGAAACAATCACAACAGGAAATCAGTAAATGTAAAAAGTATTGTTATTGCAAAATAGTATTCACCAAATTGTGAGTGTAAATTTAGATCCACACACACACACACAGACACATACACATGCGCTCTCCGCTAACTCGTTATCTTGCATTTGGCTTGCATGTGGTCGGTCTGCCGCAACCAAATTTGTTCATTAATAGAGAAAGGATATCAAATGCATATAAATATAGTTATTTACATATACACACATACATACATATACAAATAAATATTTACATAAACTCATTGCACGAGATTTTCTATGCATATTTGGGTAATTCACACGCTTAACTGTGCTTAGTTTTAAGCTAGAAAGTTTTAAAATATAAACAATTGCTTAAGCGGTGCATTAGGGTGAACCGAAACTGCCATGGAACTCAGGAGTTGGTTCGACGAGACAAATCGGCTCGCTGCGGTTCAAGAACTTACCACCGGCCTTAAGAGGCGACTAAAATCTCATAGCTCCCTTTTTACCGGAACGACCCGAAGTTTGATCCAACCAAAGACTGTCACTCCCGCAATGTTCCCCGAAAAACAAATTTGTGAAAAGTTTTCGCAATTACCACAACAACAACACGAGACGACTCAGTTGGTGATGAGATATGCATTGAATGGAGGCCACCGAGCTGGCCTATTGTGACAGCACCGAAGAAACCTAGAGCTTCCAGCCGCTGGCCAAACAATATGTAGAGTTAGCAAAATCTTCCCTTCCGCTCAAGTCCCTAAAGGTTGGCACCCATAGAGTTGTTAGCTTACTTCTCTACGGTGCGTGGCAGCTTCTTCCGCTATCCCACTACTGTTGCATAAGTCGTTTGATGGTAACCCTATCTCTTTTTTTATGTCTCCCTTAAAGAAGATGTCCTGTAAGAAAATCCGTAATTTTGCATATCGCCTTACTTTTTTTTAGCGAGTAGAACTCTCATTAACTTGTTGCATCTCATGTCGCCAGACGGATTTACACACTCTTCCATGCAGGCGCGAGCAAGAAAAAATAACTGTAATTCCTCTTCCTTCTCTTCTTCAAACTGCAATCTATATTTCAGCCTTGTCCTAACTGGTTCGACAACTCTTGGCTACTCGCACAGTTTGATGCTTAGGAAAATGGACAGGAATTCTAGTCAAAGCCATCGCTTTCAAGAGGAGATCTTTTACATGAGTTTCTTCAAGTCACTATAAAGAACACATCAATAACCGCGGAGAGATATTTCTCGAATACCCTTTGTTAAGCTTGCTCCTCATTTTCCGAAGATTACTAGCTGTCTTGGCTAGCGAATATTACGGATCATTGATAAATTATAATCTTGCCCAAACTTTTGTTAGTCTCTTTGTTTGCAGATCTACTGCTGTTGGCTGAGGTAGTAAGGCAGCGCTGTGAGCTTAAGTAACGGACATTTCATTCTTTTTGAGGGTCAGTCCTGCATCATACTTATTTGCCTCAAATCATGACGAGACAACGTGAATCGACCACATCTTAAAACAAGAATGTGGTAACCTTACTGACGGATGGATCGAAACTTGGACTCAAAAGATTAGGTCGGTTACACTGTTCGACCATATATAGGTCCCTTCCATCTTTCGAATCTCATAAAAATCTCAGTAGAATAAATATAACTACGAGGTAGGTAACTGCGGAATCTTTTTAGGTCTCGACACCGAGTAGTACATATAGACTAGTCATATTTATTTCGCTAAAACCGGTTTCTAATCTAATCTTTCGTATTAAAAAGGGCAAACTATCATCGGGTTTCAGCGAATTCGAGCAGTCCCCGAAACATTCAGATCTGTCATATATGTACATCTTTCATGGAAACGAAAACTATAGCGAGTCATTTATATAAATTAAAGAAGAATATACTTTAGCGATGCAGCGTTCCAAGTAAATGAGACTCTGAATAGCAAAATCCTTATAATGATCTAGCGTTTGTTGGTTGAAACACTAGGTTAAGTACCTGACAGCGGGCGGCCACACCGTAACCATTGAGTAGACTTAATGTGTTTTCCTGCTTATCCCAATCATGATTTGCCTATCCATTCATCTCATGAGGCCGGAACTCGGAGAACCGTGTAAGATTTGAAGTCTCCGTCATCTGAAGGCCGAACCGTTAATGTTTTAGCAAGAGTTTGGGCTGTCTAGAATCCACGCTGCATCAGAGTCTTTTAATAAACATTAAGTATTTCAAAGGTCCTACTATTTTACACAACATTTGAAGACGCTGAAGGATCTAAGGCAGCCGGTAGATACAGCCTTGCCAGCTCATGCGCCTTCTAGACCCGTGCGCCTGCGATCCAAGTGATATTCACTGTGTATCTTCGCGATAGTCTGTTTATTACCTCCTTTCAGGTTTTTACACATTTAGATATCTGTCTTATTCTACAAAACTCGGTGGTCTAGTTATTTCATATAATGAATAAGATTTATCGAACACGAAGGAAAGTAGGAGGTACTAATATTGTATTATTCGGTAGATAAAATTGAAAGACCACTTTCCGGAAGGTCAAAGTCTGCAACCGAAGGTACCTCCGAATGAGCAGATGATCTTACCAAGCCACTTACTTTGAAACTAACCAGAAGCATCAGTTGAAAGTTGATATAATAGAATTCTGACTATGAACGACGATGGATTTACACTTCTTCATTTGCGAATACTGTGAAGAGGCAAAGAGGCTTTGTTAGCGTCAGGCTAGTCGACCAATCATAAAATTCGCCTTAACGAAATGAACAACTTTAGGTGATGGATCGCAGTTAGGGATGCAACAGATCAGACCATAAGGACAGCAACTAGTTGCTTAGAGAATGACATTATAATTAGTGTAAGAATCCTTTCGAGATTATAACCGAGTTGGGGCTTAGCCCTACATCTGAGAATGCAATTACAGTAGGAAGATATTGCTCTATTTCTGCTCTTATAACTACGAATCACGCCCCCGTGTAAGGAGGGATAGTCTTGTGAAAGATGCGGAAGCTAGCTCGAAGAAGGCATTGAGGAAATCACAAGGAGGAAGGTAGAATACATCAACTATACCATATTTTTATTACTATCTGTGCACCTGGAATATCGATACAAGTTTCCAATCAAAATAATGTAAATAGAAGAAAGAAGAAAAATTGCAAAACGGAGTGTAGTCCAAATCCAAGACGCGTGCTTATAGACGGACAACTGAATTTCACCTCAACCTCATGACCTTATTTCGCAAAAGAGCAAAACAATCGGTAAATCTTCACTACTTTTGCTCCCTAAGCTACTGAGTCAGTAGCTGATATCATTTGCTTTAAATTTTCGAGCCACTTAATTTATGTTGTGAAACATTAAAGTTGCCCTTTTTCTGTTCTTTTCTAAAAAATCATTGTTGGGCAACTTTAATTACTTAGCAACATTCGTTGTTGCATACATTTTCACCTAAACCCCACACATACACATACCTGTACATACAGTACATTCGAGATGCACATTTGCACATTTCTGTTCATGGAAATCGAAGCCACAACCATTACCCAAAGCTTTACTAGCCAACGCAGGAGTCGCAAGCGCCGCAGTCCAGTGTAGGTAAATGCATAACGAACCCTTAACGCTGCTAAAAATGACATAGAGAACAGGAAATAGCTAACTCCGCAGATAAAACCAAAAACCGAACTGTGAAGTGCGAATGGACAGACGGACGGACGGACGGACGGACGAACGGTCTAAGCACTTCGATCGAACTCCACAGATTCTGACTAAACTAAACTAAACTCAGCCGAGCCGAACTAAACTAAGCTGGACTGCAATGGGCGCAGCCATGGAGTGTATGGATTGGACTGCACTGGACTGGTTTGGGCTAAGAGCCAATTTGGCGTGAATTTGCGCGCCAAGTGGTCGTCAGCAGCATCCCTTGAGCAAAGTAAGTCATGCCAACATGAATGGTGCAACAACAAGAAGATGTGTGAGACAAAAAGCAATGCTACAGTGGCAGTACATAAGTGAGAATGGACGGAGTTTAATGCAAGAGTGTCGTGTGTCTGGCTGTGTTCTCACATGTGCGGCTGAACAATGAATGTGGCATATGCAAAGGGAATTCACCGTTTGTGGCAATGCCAAATCGCTCTTAAAGCAAATACAGGTGGTATATAACAGGAATATATATATGTATACATTTATGTGTGAGTGTGTGTTTGCTCATGTGTCTGAGTGTGCGGTGAAAACAGTGTCTTCCACAAGGTGCTAGCTTGTGAATGGCATGTACAGTGACGCGTTTGATGGAAATTGGGTGGGCAAAAATGTTTATTGCCAAACGGAGTTTAAAATTAAGTTTTATTTTGATAATCTCCCGGCAGTCTTTGTAAGTGATGCTCTCGTCAACACAAATGAATGAAGTCTGACTGAAATGTGCAATACCTTTGCGATTTCAGCAATTCTCCTCTCGAAGACTCGCATATAAGCTAAGTATCCCATCCAACATCTTCTACGGCAGCATCAAAGCACATATGATGTAGAAGTTTCTTAAAACAGGCACCTTTTGTTAACGGTCCGATAAGTCGGCACCAAATTTTCAATTTTATCTCCTCCACATCTGTGTTTTTTAGCAGATGGAAAAATTCCACTCTTATTCCCAACTAACCCTCGCAATGTCCACACTTTAAAATACACGTATGTTCGATGTTTCAAGCTCTCACTGTGGGGAAGTGATGGAAACGGAAGCTGAGTTATTATGCCAAGAATCAAGGGAAATGAAATCCTTATCAAAACTCTTCTTTAGAATTCACAAGAGGCTGTGGAGAGTGCAAAATCAAAACTTAAAAAACAACCCCAATACGATCGCAGAAACCTATGGAGAGTAATGATTTCAATAAAAGAAGTGCCAAGCGCTTTCCCTGCAAACATAATCGATCTGCTTGGAAGCATATAAAAATAGTTTCAAAAATCGTCACTACTTCATGAGATTATTTAAAGACTTCAGGGATTATTTTGATTCATATGGCCTCTAAATACATGCTCGACCTTTTAAAGGCGGTATTTGGGGTATAAATACACTGTCAAGGCCATTTTTTTATTCGACGAAAGCCTATAGGAGAGCCTTCACCGTCTGAAAGTCTATACTAGAATGCCTTCGTCCGCTGGACTCACATTATATCCCTCTGTAACATGAACAAATTATTTTCTTATTAACCCTGAACTATTCATTACGACTTTGATTGCGAAGTAAGTAAGTTCCACCTGGTTTCCGCTATCTTCACACGGCAAATTGAAAGCCCGAGCCACAATTCTTCGTAACTATCATTCATTACCTGGAATAATATGACTTGAAATTAATGGAAGAAAGGAAATTTGTTAGATTAGATGGATGACGTCAGGGATGGTAGACTCACAAAACAAACAGCATATTTACTTTTAGTGTTGGAAGGCCCAATAAGTTCTCTTCTGCCTCATGAAAGGTTTTCCCGATAATAAAGTGAACGCGCATCTCTCAGCAGGAGTTACGCTGAACTCAAGATCCTTCAAAATTATGGAGCCAATGGCTTCCCATCGATTTGTGAGAAGTAGAAAAACAACATCAGCTCATTCAAAGTTTTGAAGTTCAATGAACTCGCATCTCATTTGTTGAAGCGATTTTCGGTCGAAAATAGAGTGTCTCATATTTTATACTAAGAAATACGCTCGGAGGGCTTTACATTTCCTGCCAGGAACCGACCAGATGAAGAAAAATTAATGAATTAATAATAACGGAAATCGTCAAATTTGACTGTTTTGCCAGTACTGCTTCGGATGCAAAGAAGCTAAACATTGCACAAAAAAAAAAACAAATCAACAAAATCGACCCACTTCTGAAGCGGATGGAGCCGGGTGATGAAAGGTGGCTCACTTACAGCAACGTCAACTGAAAACGGTTGTGCTCGAAGAGCAGTGAGCCGGCACAAACGATATCGAAGCCAGGATTGATAGACAAGAAGGTGTTGTCGTGTATTTGGTGGAACAGGCAACGAATCTCTACCTACTACTGCCAAATTCTTAACTCGGGGTTTTACTGTCAGCAATTAGACCGTCTGTTTCAAAGAGACTTGCCAGAAGTTCCAAGAGCTTGGTTGGGTCCGAACCTCGCATCGCAAGTTTTTTAGCCGGGCTTCTTCACGGATTGTTTTTATTCTTGTTATATTTGGTGAGTGGTTAGCATTGCGTAATGACATTCGGAAGTCAAGGGTCCTGGAGTCCTGATCCGATCAACATTAAAAACTAATTTTTTTAATTGCGGTCTCCCCACGGCAGGGAATGTCAAGCTCTCAAAGTATATTTCTGACGTGAAATAAAAGCTCCATCGGCCGTTCGGAAACAGCTTAGAATAAACTGTAGGTCGCTTCATTTATAGGAAAACCTCAAGACGTCTATAGTCTCTTTCCCTTAAAGTACTAATGAAGCTGGTAGTCTATGGAAGGTCTCACAAGCCCAGTGCAGGCGGTGCCAGGCGACTATTAGAGCGTACAGGCTGTTTGTAATTCTTAGGAGGATCTAATTCACTTTATCGTCAAATTTTTGGAATATTTAAATTATTTAAAAAATAATAATATCAAATCCACCCAACGCAACAACAACAACACTGTGCCTAATAGTTAATTTTCAGGTGTGACATTGTTTGGTAGGTGGGCGGTTTTCAGGTGACACACCATGACATAGTGACAAAATAGAGAAGCTTAACGGTTGTACATATATACATATATGTATGTAGGTAAGTGGATGTGCAGATGGGCACCCAACCTGAGTGCGGATCAATGTGGCGGTGAGTCGAGTATGCACTTACGTGGTTTCGTTTCATTTGGCGATTTGTGTCGCATCCGGTATGTGGTTTTCCGCTTCTATGCGAAAGTGCTGCTGCATTCGAGCGTGAAAGCGGTGTGCGGTGATATCGAGTGGCGAATGGCGAGTTGCGAATGGCGAGTGGAGTGTGGCGAGTGTAGCGTCAAAAGTAAGTAAGAGACGAGGCGCAGCATATTGCTTTAGGTACTTCCAAGCTTCCCTACCCACTGTTATTGGCCGCCAAATTAAAGTGCCGTTGCAATTTGTAACACGAAAACGAAAACAAAAAAAGAAGGGTGAAATAAATAAAACAACAAAACTGATTTTGGTTACCGATAAATGTAACACATTCGTAATTGACTGTATTTCAATATCGGGCAACGACATTGGTTTTATATTTATTTTTTTTTATAATATTTTTATATTTTTTTGTTTACTGTTTTTGTTGTTGCTTATTACATATTTCTGTGTGTTTTGATTTTTGCATTAACTACATCTTGTTGTGTAAAATTTTCTTGTATTGAGCTCTCTCCCTTAATAAATGTGAGTTTTGAATAAAATTTTGCTTAATACTCCCAACTTGTGGCTACATATACTTAAGCGACATATAAAAGATTTTGAAAAAATAAAAAATAAAAATAAAAATAAAAATAAATAACAAATGGCCCGTTTGTCAATATTGAAATATAACAGAAAAGCAGTAAAAGGTAGTTAGAGATGACACATCATCTCATTACTGATTATACTACTTTCGGGACTAATTATTTGAATAAATAACACCATTTTCTTTATTAGGTTCAATAACATTTCGTTCCTAGAACAAGCAACAACACTATGTCAACGAAAACTGGAGATTCTCGCAATTCGGAGTGTCGTATTACCATTAAATTCGTTGTAAGAAAGGAAGATCGGTTGTTCAGGACTTTAGCCTTTCATATATGATGGAGAAAAAATGGGGTCGGCTGTTTCAACAAGGAAGAGAGACCTGTGAAAATGACCCCCGCCAAGTGACGGTCGTGACCTAAGAAAATCTTCCGAAAGACGAAAAATTTGTACTGGCAGATCGAAGAATTAAATTGTGGTTGATAGCAGAAATATTACAGATTAGCAAAGAACGAGCTGGAGAGATTTCGTATGAATATTTGAATATGAAAAATATTAGTGCCCGTTGGGTAGCGCAAATGCTCACGCCGCTCGACAAACAGCGATGATTGGAGAGTTGTAAAAATATTTCGGAAATGGGTCAAGATGATTTGGATGAAACTTGGACTCGTCAGTATGATCCCGAATCCGAATAAAAAAAGGGGAAAGACCACCAAAAAAATTCAAAGTGGAAATGTCGGCGTCGAAGATTATGGCTACCATTTTCTGGAATAGCTAGAAAATATTATTAATTGATTACTTGACAAAGGGCACTACAATGAACTGCCAGTATCACGCTAATTTGTTGAATCAGGCGCGTGGGGCAGTTATACAGAAGAGACGTGAAAAGTTAGCGAGCGGAGTGTTCTTTCTTCAAGACAACGCACCCTTTTACACACCGCTCGGGTTGCGAGGCATGCCTTCAAAGCTACTGGATTTGCAGAAATTGCCCATCCATCCTACAGTCCGGATCTGGCTTCTAGTGACATTTTTTTTTTCTTTTTCTTTTTTTTTCAAATTTAAAAAAGGATTTGCGGGGACGAATATTTTCAGAAGGACGTAAAAAATCAGTTTGAAGAGAAATCTATAGAATAATTTTTCAGTGGTATAAAGATTTTGTGAATGTGATGTGAAATGTGTATTTCATTTGAGGGAGACTATATTGAAAAATAAAAAACATAAAACAATAAATTTGTTTCAATAAATATTTTGGGCCGCGAAGTTTTCAGGCGCCCCTCGTATATATACCACTGATCTTAGAGCTCTGAAACTTGTATTCAGCGTATAACGACAAGAAAGGATTTACCGTGAAGTGGGCTTGGGACCGATCTGTTCAAAAAAACCGAGTTAAGTAATGAAGGCTCTCTGTCAAATGAAGAAAAACATATCTATTACAAAATGTATATACCTACATTCAAGTATCAGAACATTGTTTGGAGATATATTTTTTTTTGGAAACGCCTGGTGAAACAATCAAGACTTTTCTATTAAATTTATTGCTGGTCAATGATAACGCCTTAGAGGCCGCATCGTTAGGAAGTACCATCTCACTGTTGGCGAAGTTACTGCATTGCCAGTAGGCAATTTCCGTCAGACTGCGTGAAGCGATCCCATTTATGGCCTAAAGTGAAAAAACTGAGTCTCACCAAAATATGAGAGCCGCTTTTAAGAGGAGATTTTACTACCGGAACTGAATAAAAGCATTAGGGACAACCATTTCGGCAATGGAAGAATTTATGACTACAATTTACCCAAGCATAAATAATATCCACGGCAAGGTTAGCCGAGTGGTTAGCATTGCGTGCTGCTATTCAGGGTTCAAATCTTGGTACGACCAACATCCAAAAGTTATAGAAAATTAGTTTCATTAAAAATTAAACCCATCAAAATTATCCAATGGTACCAGATTGCAGGTGAAAGTATTGCAACGAAATGTAATCGATGCTACCATACTGACATGTTGTTTTCAAAGGCAATCTATATTTTTTTCCTGGGATTCAAATAATATTCAAATGGTCAAACACTTAAGGTTGCAAGAGTAACCTGGAGAGAAAACTGCTGCTCTTATGGTCAGTTGTTTGTAGCATGCTCCAGAATAAGTTTAAAAAGTAGTCTCGCGATTCTAACGTTCCTGGGAAAAACAAAAATTTTTGTCTACAAGGAAATGTTGTGTTAAGTGTGACTTCATTTCATAAAAAGATATCCGAATTTTATTTCATTTTCGTGTTTACTTAAGGGTTTAAACTCCTACTGTATAATAAAAATTGTTATATTTCATATGTAATAAAAAAATTTAATTTTATAATTTATGTATTACTATTAAATAAATATCTTAAAAAAACTAACTTAAAACGAAGACGTGGTTTAAGTCTAGCAAAAATATGTTTAACAATTCCGTTGAGTACGTATATATGTTTGCGTGTGTACTTAAGTTTTTACTAAGTGTAGCTCAAAATCTATAAGTGTCTTTGTTTTAAATTCTTTTTTTATTTATTATTATTATTTTTATATATATATTTTTTTTAATTCCTCATCTAAGTAAATTAACCTTAGAAATGACATAAGTGCCCTTTGTGCAACAATTAACGTGTTATTACTTAGCACTTAAATTTATATACTCATATGTGTTTGTCTGTATATTTATAATATATTTAATTAAAATTTCGCTTGTATATTCAATTAGAATTTTAAAAAAATTCACACCTTTAAGTAGAGATAATTTAAAATTGCAGTTATTTTAATGTTATAAATTTAATTATATTTGGGTGATTATTTTCGTTTTTCATAAATGCAATTTGTGGGGGGATTTTGGTTACTATAAGGCTTACTAATACCTAAAGTCAATTAACTAATAATTAAGTAAGCTATTTAACTAATTCATTATTCTTTATAAACTTTAAAATTTTAATTTTTTATTTTATTTTTATATTGAGAAATTTTCGCAAAACAGCAAGTGAGTTATGATAGATATTATATAAGATGATAAGGTGAAAATAATATAAACTAAATATGCTTAAAGACCCTTATGTAACTAAAGCACTTTATCCGACCAATTGGTGAGGCCAATATTCGAATATGGTTCACTGATATGGAACCCAAATTATCAACTTCATTCCGTTAAGTTAGAGTCTGTTCAGACATTTCCGATGAAGCTCTACGATAATTCCTCCTCCCTATACCAGCCGGTTAAAGCTTCTAAATCAACCTCACTCTCGCAAGTCGTAGAGAAATGTTGGGGCGCATTGTTCGTATTGAAACTATTTGGAGGATCAATTTGTAGTTCATTGCTCTTGTCTGAGGTAAACTTTAATGTTCCAACTCGTGTATCTAGGCAGTTTAGGCCTTTACTATAATAAATTATAAACTAAATGAACCCTTTCGCCGATTATGTCGCAATTTTAATTTAATTCAAGCACCTTCGACCTCTCAGACTCACTTTTCAGCGTCAACAATTAAATTTCAAAAAAAAAAAATTTTTTTCGTTAGCTGAACAGTTTTAAATCTCGACATTTAACGAAGGCTTCCAAATCATGACTCGGCATATTCCGTACGTTATGCGGGTGTCGCCTCTCGTGTCGGTTGGGCAGGTGGACGGTATGTTGGGTTTATTTTTATTATAAAAAAAGGTTAAGTATGGATATTGTGTTGAGTTTCGTGGTTTCAAAAGTACAGGGTCGGTAAGGCCTTTGCATCATCGTTTTGCTCGGGCCACCTCAAATATCGCTACTGCAAGTGAAAGTGTGGCCGAAGACCCGAATGTGTTTATTTCACGGCGTTCTCAAGAGCTGTGACTTTCTTACGGCACATCACGACATTTTTTGAGCTCGGACTTCATCCATATAAAGTTCTGCTCACACAACAACTGAAGCCAATTGACCATTCACACCGGCTTACACAGTTCATTTAGGTGCTAGAACAACAAGAGAAGTAAAGCGATCGAACAGAATTTTCTTCAGTTACGAGATACAATTCTCAACCTGGGGATAGGTAAATAATGCTAATTGTCTAATTTGGAGCACCGGAAATCCTTAAAAAATTAAAGAGGTACCATTATTCCAAAAAAAAAATTTCCTTTCTGGTGTGCTCTTTGGTCCGGAGATGTGATTGGACCTTAGTTCTTTGAAAACGACCACGGCGAGACAATCACTGTCATTCATTCCCATCGTTACACGATGGCTTTATTGCAAAAGAAATTTCCCTGCCGCGTAGTTTCTGGTCTGGTCGATGTCAATTGGTCACCAAGATCGTGCGATTTGACTCCATTGGACTTTTTTTAGGTGAGGCTATGCGAGACAGCGTAGTTATGCGAATTAACTATTAACTCTTGAGTACTTGAAAAGCAACAATCGTCAAGTTATGGCTGAGATATGAATGATGTAATGTTTCATATTGGCGTATAGTGTCAAGGATCAAAACTTATAATAAGAAAAGAATTTCGTGAAAAAATGAATATTTTGTACAATAAATAGCTCGGCTTTCTCAAAATATTAATAAAACGAGATTTAACTTGTGATTTGCAAGCGATCCCGGTAGTCAGTTGTAATTAAACTGATAAGTGCTGGAGTGGACTTTTTTTTGTGCTCGGGCTCTATCAGAAAAGTCTGGAACTTTACACTAGTTTAAATAGTATTTTGTATATATTTTTGTGTAATTAATTATTTATAAAAAATATGATAAAACTCGATGTCGGCTATGTGGTACATGTAAAGGCTTTGCCTTACTTGCTATACTATAGTAAGGTAAAGGTGAAATACAAAAGTAAAAAGGAGAAGGTATACAAAAAACCGTATCAGCATTCCCTTGGCTTCCAAAATCTTTAGTGTCTCCAAATTGGAACGGGCTGCGATTTTGTCTGCAGCTATAGAAAAAGAGTTGGTGAAATGTTTTTTTTAGAGATGAAGTCAAGGGCTGATTTTCGGTCTTTGGGATACCAAATTACGAAAAGGAATAATGTTCGTAATAAGTTATCTAGCGAGCACTAGCACAAGACACTTAAACTTAGAAGTAATTTAAAAATCAATTAAATTTCCTGTAAAAAAACTAAACAAAAAATGCATTCTTATGGAACCATTTGCTGATTCTAATTCAAATGGTTGCGAAGACTTTTCAGACCTTCTAGCCAGATAAGAAACTTCATATAACTATTGCAAAAAAGTTGTTGCTTTTATAAAACCATGGGTCTCCTGTACGTTACGAACAAATGTGGGCTTGCGACAAGTGTATTCCAAACCAAAGTGCTAATTTTTTCAGTTCTTGTGAGTAATGACACTTTTATGAAATGTTCTAATTTAATATATTTTGAACTTTTTAAATGAAGTGGTTTTTTTACTTATAAAATTTATTTTATGTTGAAGATGACTTTCGAAGCGGTTCGATGCTATTAATTTTATGTTTTCCAGTTTTTGAAATAAAATAATACTTTTTAATCTTACAATCATTTGGAGCAGACATTTTGTTACACTATCCCACATTACCAGCCAATTTTTCGATGGCCTATTTCTGGCATTTGAGATATTTTTTTAAATATCACTAAAACTATCAGCTGTAGGCCTATTGCCTTTTACTTTATTTGTTTGTAATATTATATTTGTAAGATCTGAAAACTCAGTTTTCATTAACGTTGTTTAAAAAATCTGGATTTTACAAAGAAAAGTATTACCCGCACTTACTCTATGTATTCACTTTCGAAACTCCACGAAGTATGACACTGTACTAACTAATTGCTGCAATTAGTGAAAGAAAATAATTTAAAAATGCTGCATCAAACTCTTAACGCCGGCTCATCAGCTGTTACCATCGTCTATGACTCCGCAGTATATAGCTGGTGTCGGGAGTGATGAGCGACTTGTAGAGTTTAGTATTCGTTTGCCTGACATTGTTGTTGATGTTAATGCTGGTCCCTAGATAGACGAAATTTTCTATGTTCTCGAAGTTATGACTGTCAACACTGACGTGGAGTCCAAGCCATAAGTTCAATGTTCCGACCGTTTGTTCAATGACAAAATGACAGGAGGTATTTCTTCTTGTCCTCGTTCAATACCAACCCCATATGCTTCGCTTCTTTATCAGTTCTGGAGAAAGAGTACCAGCGGAGCGGTTTTTAAGGCCTATGATACCAATATCACACATATAAGCACAACTTTCATGTTCGACAACACTTGTCCAGCTTTTTACGGTCTTGACAAGCTAGAATGCCTCTACTACCGAATATTGACCCTTTATTTCGACGTCATATCCGTAAATCCTTGGTTCATCACCTGTTATAATACGATTCAATGATTCTACATTTTAGCTGACTTCATTTACTAGTAACGCCGGAACAACTTACAGTTTTTGTTCAAAGTTCAATAATTTTGGGAAACAAAAATTTGCTGCTAAGCATTTCATATGCAAAATATTGGAAAAGATGTTATGACATGATCCAATCTATATGCCAATTTAAAAAAAAACTGATTCGATAATCAATTATTTTACTTATCCACAGTTTCATCGGTTATTGATGTAGTTCCGAGGCGTCCTGGGCGTTCGACATATTCAACGTGAGATGCTTACACAACTGATAAACTCTTACTTTATTCATAGCAGTCTCACCGTTGACGTTTGTTAATATTTCACATACTACGTTTAATTTTTTCTTTGTGGCTGTCACAGACAAAATCAACAATGAAAACATCTGAAAATAATATCATGTATAACGGCGTAATAGATCGTATTGAGTCGACACGTCGAAGGGACGAACTGTTTATCGTCCATCTGCGTACAAAATTTCGTGGTTTATCGGAAAGACAGGAGAGGTTTTTTTAGATGTATGTGGTTTTCAAAAAGGCAACTCACTCTTTTTCGGATTTTTAAGCTGTTACTTGATTTGTACACAGTTTAGTTTGCCATTTCATAATGAACAGACTTGGTCCATATTTCTTCAAAAATGAAGCCGGTCATAATGCTCCATTGAATGGGGAACGCTATACAGACGAATAAATACTTTTTATGAATTGGAGGATATAGATAAGAATGACCTTTGGTTCCACCAACACGGCACCACATGCCATACAGCCCACGAAATAATCAATTTACTAGCGTGGCCTCCAAAATAATTTGATTTAACCCCGTTTCTTGTGGAGTTATACAAAGTCGCTTGTTTACGCAGGTGAGACCGAGACGATGGGAAAGAATTTTCGGTGCTTTATTGCTGCAAAAGCCGTTCAAAAATTGAGCCTCTCGGCTGAAATTAATTCCAACCAGCCGTGGTGGTCACTTGCTCGAAATCATTTATGAAAGATAATGGCAAACAAAGCTAAATTCTTGGTAATAACATTAAATTATATGCGTTTTATTTCTTTTTGAAACCCACATGTCTAAAAGAACACCCATAGATACGAAATTAGTGTAGCAGGCCCAGGGTAACTGTTCGTTTCAATAATTTAATAATTAGTCAAGTAACAAGTCGCCCATTCTTTTTGCATTAAATTGAAGGCTTTTTTATCAAAGTTAGAAAGTTAGAATTGTCCGATTTATGTCAAGAATGCACCGTTTTACTCGGCAATATAGAAATTCGAATACCTATTGGTAAAAAGTTTGGACAATATATATATATATATATATATATATATCTTTTTTGAGTCCAATTCTTCGCCTGCGTAATCATTCGTAACACACAGGAACAGATGGTAATCACTTGGTGCGAGATCCAAACTATAAGGTGTATGCATGAGAACCTCCCAACCAAACTCTCGGAACTTTTGGCGAGTCACTATCGATGTGTATGGTCCCCTCCTATTGGTCAAAGCTAGTTACTACTGGGCGATTGATTCCTTCAGACGGTCCAATCGCTGATAGTAGAGGTCCGAGTTAAGAGGTGGTTGACCATAGTGGATCAGCTAATAGTGGATTCCTTGCCAATCCAACCAAAAGCACACAACCAAAATCTTCCTGGCGACCAATCTTGGCTTGGAGGCCGTTTGTGCTATCTCACTGTCATTAGACGACGTAGCTGTAAGTGATCCATTTTTCAGCTTCAGTCATCATCCGCTTCAGAAATGAGTCGATTTTGTTATGATTCAACAGCGATTCGTGGATGGAAATTCTGTCATGTGGCACTCATGTGCCACTCATATGGTGAGCTTCTTTGTGTATTCAGCCTTTTTTGAGTGATTTCAAACTACTTTTTGTGCAACGTTTAGCTCCCGAGCAATCGAAACAGCGTTCGCAGGATGGCCAGACTCGACGATTTCTATTATTTTATCGACATTTTCGGCAAATGGCCTTAAACACCGAAATCGATGAAACCAAAATTCTGCATGATTGACTCTAACAGTATCAGGACCATAAACACTATACACATTTTCAGCTGCTTGGCTTGCGTTTTCGTCTTTATCGAAGAGGAATTGTGGAGTATAGCGTATTTTATTTTTACTGTTTTTCATCTTTGACATGCGCTCACACTTTACTATTCCTCTTAAAAAATTTTCACAAAAATCGAAATTTTTTTTCCTGTAAATCGCTAGAAAATACTCTTAGAAATAATATAGAATTAGGCCCGAACGTACGCAAGACCAAGAAGTTAGTATAGAAAAGGGGAGAGCGGAACGCGTTAAGCGCTCGAGTACTTTAATCGTCTTTTTCTCGAAACCACGTTATTTCAACTGGGTGACACTCTTATTTAGAATCTATTGAACTTATCAACATGAACTAAAGGGGCGTTTTACTCTTAAATGTCTTTCTATGGTCGGTACTACAACCATTTATTGTTATTTAAAAAAATTTATAAGCAATTAAATTTGAAAAAAGAGTAGAAAAATTATCATCTTTCTAACTCCATCTAATTGAATTGTACTTTCAGAGCGCGAAGTACAGATCACTAAAGCCATTCCTTTCTATTCCAAAAACAATGGATGATTTATTACTTTACCAATATTTAGCCATTTTTCTTTTCTTCAATTAATACTGGGTATTTTTCCGTTTACGCATTTTCTCAAGAAATTATTATGAATTTTATAAATAAAATAACAATAACAATAACAAAAAACAGATTTTTTGACTTTCAAAATTTCTCTAAATGATTAAGTTTCAATGTGTAATAAATTCAAGTGTGTTAAAAATAAATTTTTCATTAAATATGTATGTTGTAGGTATATGTACAATTGCCTAAAGTGTATGGTAAGGTGAACAAATGCAAATGCTTTTTATTTGTGCTAGAAAAAAGTGAAAACAATTAATATAAGAGCATTGCCATATTTTAAAGGATTTAATGCTTAAATACATATTTTTTTCTTCATTTGCTAACTTTTTCTCTCAATCATTTTGCTTTTTATTAATATCAATTTAATTTATTCAATAAACAAGTGCATATAAATATGTTTAAATTCAATACATGTATGTATATATATATATATAATAATTCTACTAAAACTAAGCGCCTAAATACTTGGTCTTGTATTTTACGTGTGTGTGTTTGTAAGTGTGTATGTTGCATTAATAATTTTTGGTCTTTTTGATATTCTAAATGTACATTATTAAGTATTTATAATATTATATATGTATTCGTGTGTAGCTAATTATGTGTTAAGCGCTTTATGCTCTTTACTTTTTGTTTTAATTTTTTTTTTTTTGTATTTCTTAATTAAAATTTAAATTCAAATTCCGCAACACATTTGCAACAATTCAAAACTTATGCATTCTTCGCTTCGCTTAATTTAAAATATTTCATCTACCCTTTTATGAGACTAAATTAATTTAATTTAATTGTTTATGTTATTTTAAACATACATATGTATGTAAATATATGTAATAATAATAATAACATTTTAATGATTTAATTACATTAATTACATTAAATCCCCTTTTTTCTATATTAAACATAAAAACTAATGTGCTTATTTTGTGTATATATAAGTGTATGTATGTGTGTAATTTTTATATAACACATTTTAATTGTTCTTTGTTTTTTTTTTTGCTCCGTTTTTGTCTTTTCTTAATGTCTCTACTAACTACCACTTGGCGCTGTATTCCGCTATTCACTCTATTCACCTTTAATATGTATGTATGTATTTATGTTTACGTCTATATGTATATTTCAAATTCGTAATTTATATATATGTAAATTAAACTTTGCGCTTACACCAAAAAAAAAAATAATAATTTGAAATTAAAAACAAATTCGTTGCACTCAAAAAAGTATGTATGAAATTATAAAAAATATCAAAAAAGCACAAAAATAACACAACAAAGTATATCTGCATTCTTTCATCTATCTTATTCTAATATTTGCACCCAGCGCAATTACGATACTTGAAATCATGAAAATTAACGCGCGACCCAGCTGTAACTGTCGGTGGCTCACGCCGTCATCGGCGATGCCATCGTGACACATTTCGGGATGTCGCGTGAAGTCTTCGCAATAAAGCTATTGAAAGAGAAGAAAAAAAGACAAAAGAATTAATTAAATTATTTGAAAAAATATATGAAAATAAAATAAAAAAATAACAATATATTTTTAATTACATTTTAATAATTGTTATTAATATTTATTTGTTATTAATATTTGTTATTAATGACTTAATAAATCATATACTAATTATTCCGTTAAATTAATCACGTTCATTTTACAACTCAGTTTGCAATTGACTAGCATATTCGATTAATTCTTCCTCTTCTTAATTGGTGTAGAAACAGCTCACACGATTGGAAGTAGCAAAAGACATTTTTGATCTTTGGAGTTCTTCCTCTTTCTCAGATTTACCAAAAAAAACTTTCAAAGCCTGTCCGCAGTCTCTATTCAGTGTCCATTCGCTAAACTAAGTCAATGTCCTCGTATATCTCGTACAGCCTGTTTTTCTTGGGTTTGCAGTGCTTCCATCGCCTACCATAAATCTTTGACGAAAATCTTTCTTTAGAAAACTCATAATGCCGACTCATCAGAGTTTGTCAACAGCAGGAATTCGACATATCCAGTATAAGGCAGGCAATTAATAAATTTAACTTATTTTTTATTTTCAAAATGGTTGGTTACTTTATAAGACTAAAGGCTTATATAACTGCCGTCCAAGAGTAGGATCTTATGACCTTTATTGCAGCAGCCATATAAAGGAGTATAAGTTTGGTTTTGGATTCATGGTGAGCGAGTGACTCAGTCAACTGGCAGTCCTGACATCCACCGCGCTAGATGAACGTCTCGCCACAATCTGCATCAAAGCGAAGTTCTTCAACACATCGCTGATTTGCGCCCACACCACGACTGTCTGATCGACTTCGTCAGGTCCCGAAGTATTATTGCCATTTCAATTAAATTTTTAAATTCATCCACCTATATGACTATCACCCCCTCTATGAACTTGTAACAAAGTTGACTATGTTGTGATAGATACATGGCATGTCTCCTGGTTCTAAATGCGCATTTTACTATGAAGAAGTCTGAATAGCAATTGCACACCTGAAGGAGAAAAACCGATTGGAGATAAAGACTTATTGGCTGAGCTTTTCAATAATGGCGACGAAAAAAGCCTAGCGAATCTATCAATAACCACGCGTTATTGTTAAATCGACTATAATCGCTTAAGCGGTGTCTACATTAGTAGTTTTTCTTATCTATAGATCTTGAACGCTCTGATTTCAAACTCACCTTCGTCAAGCTATTCGCATATTTATCAACCAGCTCTCGCGTGAATTTCGCGGCATCCGCGCCGCATATCTTCCGTGCAGCATCCTCAGAGCAATCGACGAGTTCATTTATTGAACTGCATTGAAAATTAAAAAAAAAAAAAATTAATTAAAAAAAAAATAATTAATATATGGCCTAAAATGAGTTTTGAAATAAAGCTATTTAATGAAATTGACTTTAAACGCACCAACAAATTGTTTTTATATTTTCATTCAATGTGTTATTCTCATGACTCTCCTGATTCTTATTGGGTTTTAAGAAAACCATCGTTTCCTTATACCGATTGGCGCAGACCTCAAATTCCTTTTTAGCAATTTCCGAACAGTGAGCATGCTTCAGGTATTCTAAAAAATATTAAAAAAAATATTTAAAATATAATATTAAATAATTAAATACGATAAGTTTAATAATAAAATTTTAAGCATTGAAAATAAAAAATTTAAAAAAAATTTATGAAAATTTAAAATTCCTAACTCACCATCCTGAAACTCGCCTTGGTTGCACAAATCCCGTATAAACTGATTTGTTCCATGATACAACTTATTGAACTGGTTCCGCTGCTGCAAGGGCATACAGCGTCGGGTATAGCTTTGAATGCAACGGACACCTTTTTTCAATTCGCTAAAAAGAAAAAAGTGTACATACACGTAAATTAAAATAATGAAAAATTATATGAGACAATTATTTTCTGAAATTTTAATAGATATACATAAAGACTTTTTTATAGTATCAATTTCAAAATTATCTGTACAATTTACGTAAAGTATGTTCATACAAGCTGAGGCAATTAAGTTTTAAATTGAAGCAATTTTTCGGTGTTTACACATATTCAATTGAGTAAAATATTTGCCGATACACAGTTGAAACGGTTTGTTTTTATTACGTTTTAAAATTTTATATTTTTACTGAAAGTAAACATCTCATCTTAGCTCAATCAGGTCCCTTTCTCACTCTTGGGTTACTTTTATAACATAAATTTCTTTAAAAAAAATTGATAATTAAACGATAATTAAATTTTATATTCTTGTCTGTGTGAACAGTTTTTTAATAGTTTTGTGTAATTCTCTTGCCATATTTGGAGGAAGTTATTATATACATATATATACGTAGGACTCCTATCGCGTACAATCAAAACGTAACGAATTTCCTTTTCGAGTTTGAGAGGGCTAAATCCAAATATAGGTTTTTTTTCTTATTTTCTCTCTAAATTTAGTTCTATACCGAAACAAAAAAGAGATAAATTTTTTTTGGAGAAAACATTCTGAAGTGTGATGTAATTGCGGTCGCCCCTCGGTAGTGAAGTTCCTCATAAAAAAACATCAGTTATTCTCAGGCGGCATCAAAACCGCTATAAAGCTCTCCACCCGCTAACAAGTGATCTTATTTAGTGAACTGCAATCACGTCTAATTGATCTACAAACTGCCTAGAATACAATTTAATGAGAAATGTTCTTGAAGTTGCGGTTGAAGACTAATCTTCTATCATTGAAGATGTCAAGTCTCAAATAAGCCTTGGTTCACAAAAGATGGCCTCCCTATAGAAAAGAGCTATTGCTCAAAAGTGAAACTTAAATCTCAAAATTTGACAGTCATATGACAAATATTCCTCTAATTTTGGGACTGCAGTAAACAATTCGGCAAACATTAACCTCATAAATAAATTTTAATGTTGAGTATAAAGCTTACCATATATTTAGGGCCTCACCAAACTGCGCTTTAAATGTGTGATCCTCAAAATCTTAAGCTTCTAATAAAGAATGTTTTTTTTTTTACAATTGCAAAAATCAACTTCCGGAGATTTTTTTGTTAGACAATTTGAATAAAATTGTGGTTTCATTTCCCCATGAAACATATACATATACTTATATTTTAAGCCTGAACCTTATCAAACACATCAATTTCCCCCCAAAAGTCAAGTTAGAACTTTTTGATTTTAAACATCAAGATTTGTTCTTCTCCATTTACCACTAACAATATCTATGATACTTCTGTTTGCTTGCCCCTCTGCCTATCTATCCCACCGTCCACTTGTCAATTCATTCGTGCGTTTTCCTACGTGCTCACTGATAACTGCACTCATACGCAAGATGGATACATTTCGAACAACATTTTTCATGGCATTTTTCTACGCTTAAACGGACCAAAGCGAAACCAACACACCACACCAACCAGCCAACCAACCCACCCAATCCTCAACTAGTAGCTTCCACAGTGTACGCCTATTTAGTTACTTCAAAAATTTTGTGTTGATTGCAGCTACTCTATGGCTGGGAGCATTGTAAATACCGTTATCATTCAGTGGTCAACCTTTAGCAGTTGGTATTCAATATTCAGTGCATTTGTCCACTTGCCACTAAGACAATGTGAGTAGAGCAGACTGTTTCGGTTACAAAAAAAAAAATTAAATTGTAAAAATTCAGTACATAGACATGACATTCACATACATACATATATGTATGTATAGGATGTATGTATGTACATACGAGTATATGTATCTTTAGATTATTATAGCGAGTTAAATATTGAGTTCATTTAAAATTCCAAGCGAATCATTTGTTTCGCAAAATTAGTCTGAGAAAAAACGTTCGGTTCGTTACATAAATAAGTAAGGGCAATGTTGTAAATTGAATTTACCGAGAAAAATTTCAAACAACGAAATCTGAAGAGGAGCTGGAGATTTATATAAAATACGTCAGAATGGTGATTGTATAAGTTTTGAATTAACTTTTTAATACATTAAAAAAAAAACCAAAAAACAATATTCTATTTGGTAGCTGACAGCTTGGTGGTTGACTGATGAACATTAATTTGTATATCCAAAATTTTATTATTTTACGCACGTTGACATTTTTGGAGTTTTGTGGTTTTGTAGAAAAACAGTTTCATGGGTAAAATTAATCTTATCAACTTGTCTGCGCTATTTTAAATAAACATGAATATTTACTTCAGTTCACCTGCCTTATTTTTTTTGTTGATGTTAAAGGTTGAAGTATTGTAGATTAGGGTTAGTACGAGTAGGTGAACCGTATGAAAACTGGTCAAAAAAATATTAAATTAGTACTACATGCAACAATAAAAGCACTTGGAGTGTAGGAGGTGTATTCAAGTAACATTGAAAATTTTCATTTTTTCTCATAGGTACATATGTATGTACATATTAGTAGATCCACTAAAAAGTATTATTTTTTGCAATGGAATGCTTTGGTGAACTGTATCCCCCGTTCTGTAAATGCGTTTGGATTACGCTAGATGGCGTTGGAAAGATAATATTTTGTACTAAAACAAGTGTTGATCACTTCACTCAGTAGTGTTTGAGCGGATGTCCAAGATGGACGCCAGCAAGGTGAATATACGAGGTGTGACAATTAAGTAATTAGACTGATTATATTGCCGTGATTGTGGTAAACTTGCGACCATGAAATTTCCTTTCCCTTTTCCCGGCATCCTTCTTCTCTCTATTGATATATTTGCCATCGCTCTAGCTTGTTTAGTTCGCCTGCTGTGTCGTGTTGAGTAAGCGTGTGTTGGTGGTGCTCGGCACGAAAATTGAAAAACGAAATCCAGAGCAACGCGTCGCGATAAAATTTTGCGCGGTATTGGCGAAACAGCTTCGGAAACGTACGTTAAAATTGTAAAAGTGGATGGTGATAGTGCTCTTAGTCGTGCCCAGGTGTTTTGGTGATGGCATAAAGAGTTTAAGTTGAAGTAAAGCTCCCATGACCAAGTCGGAGGTGAAAACGATGATTATTGCCTTTTTTGATAGCCGTGGAATCGTCCACAAAGAATTTCTTCCATCGGGGCAAACCGTAAGGAAAGTCTACCAGCGCCAAGTACTCGAAAGATTGCGAAAACGAGTCAACGAGCCCAGACATCACTCGTAACTGGATCCTTCATCACAAAAACGCGCCATGCCATACCGCCCTCACCCTGTCCCAGTCTACCTCTAAAGAGATCGCTGTGTTGTAACAACCACCTTATTCGCTCGATGTGTCACCCTGTGAATTTTTTTTTGTTCCCTAGAACAAAATCGGTGGTCGAAGGAACTCATTTTGAGTCCATTGAGGACATCCAGGCGGCCGTGACGAGGGTACTCGCGGACATCCCAGTCGAAGCGTTCCAGAAATGTTACGAAGCATGGAAAACGCGCTGGAATCATTGTATAGTTGCCAAAGGGGACTTCTTTGTGTGTCATCCGCTATGAGCAGCTATGGCTAAGCTGTTGGTTCGGAACTGTATTATAACCAATTGAAGCGTCTGAAGAAAGCAATCACCCGTAAACGCCAAACTTTGGCCAAAAGGAGAGGAATTGTGTTTTATCAGAACAACGCCAGATCACATACATTGATGGTGACTTGTCAGTAGCTCCGTGAGCTTGATTGGGAAGTTCTTATGCATCCACCTTATAGACCGGACCGAGAGATTATTATATGGCCCTGTCTATGGCGAATGAGTTGATCGGTAAAGAATTGGCCCCGAAAGAAGCCTGTTAAAGTCGATTCCCAATTTCTTGCCAATGGAGACAGGGTTCCTATGAGAAAGGCATAATTACAAAAAATTATGGAGCAAAATGGAGCATATTCGACATCTGTTCCTAAGACTAATATTTAGTGAAGAGTTTTTTAATTCATATCACCCATAGGGGTTAAACTCAAAGCACCATTCCTTTTGAACACTACAAACTCATGGTAAGAACTACTAATGCAATACGCCGTGATAATCAGAAAAAAAAAACTGAGCAAAATTTTAGCATTTGTTTAAGATTGGGGTGCATTTGTCGATCTTGAACTCTCATGTGCTCTTCTGGTGGCATGATTGGGTTTTGGTCTGTTTCTGTTTCTGTTTCTGTTTCTGTATTCGCATATCTATATCATGCGACGGATATTTTCTTTTTTTTTTTTTGTAAGTTGGAATTTCACGGTTTTGATACGACACTTTCTGTCCAAACTCTCCGATTTCAAGGTATTAGTCCACCAATTTGCCAACAATCTTCTACACTTTTTTGTGATTTTCATCGGTTGTTGATCCAGGGCGAGCAATTATCGGTCTGACGTTGGTTTTTAGAAATGGAAGCCGTCATTTTGAAAAATATTTTAAATTTTATTTAGGTTTAGGTGAAGTCCTGAATGACATAGACGGACAGTCTGAAAACGACGGATATTCCTCACAGCTGACTCAATGCCTTAACGCCACACTACTTTGCTAGTAAGAAAAGCAATGAATTACCTCACTTAATTTTTTGGGCGAACATATTAACATGACCGTAGTAATGGTATCAGACATGATACAAATATTCTAAATATAAGGTAGCTTCACTTCGAAATGTTTGACGCTAAACGTGTTTGCTCAGAAAAGCTTTGATCTTGCCACTGATAAAATATTCAACTTGGAGACTTCTTAAATATTTTTGGGGTTGTCTTCTAAGCAGATGCTATAATATTGAATACACGTATGGATCTATTAAAATATTTGTTTCAAGCCGTTCTTCTTAGGTGGCAGAAGTAAGAAAATATGATTTTTATTATAAATAAAATGAAAAGAGTTGTCATTCTTTAATTTTTTTCGAAACTTAGACTTCTATATATAAGTATATAAGTATATGCGAAAATTCCGTGGTTTGGCCTTCACCAAAAGGACTAGATCTCCATACGCATAACAACCGGTGTTATAACCGGACATTTTATTGTGGGGACTCATGGCAGAAGTATGGAATGTTTCTCAGGAGTTGCAAAATATAATATAATACTTGATTTTTTTTATTTAAAAATGGTAGATTTTTTTAAGAGAAGAGGGTAGCACGACAAAGCCGACTGCGAAGAAAAAATGAAACCATTTTTAAATTATTTTATCATGATATCAGGTACAGTGTAATGAGAAAACGGGTAAACTAGTAAGAAGAAAAGACATTTCCCTTCCGCATTTGCTGTAATTGAAAAGTTGTAGAATGCCATTCTCCATAAGAAAAGCCTAATAAAAGAGGATTATTTGTAGCTGATGCTAACTTAAGATTGAAAAATCTTATTGTGGCAGTCAAATTTCCCTAACATTATGTAGCATATAGTTGGTCACGAGTGCTTATCTTTCCATAACCATGACTCTTCTGAAAGGATAACTCTTATTGGATAGACACGTTGAGGGATTGAACATCACTATATTATATCTCAAATGAAAAGTTGTATAGTAGAGATGAGAGATAACCTAAAACCTCAAAGCTCTTCTTCTGCGAATGGGTTACAAACTTTAGGAGCCGGCAACCTTTAGATACCTTAGTTAAATTGCCGTTTCCTTCCATTGGCTTCTAATTGAACGGGATAGCCAAATGGTAGGCATTACGTAACGCCGTAAGGTAGTTTTGTAAATTTGTCTAACTGTGATCGGACCTCAGAAGGGAATGACAATCCATCCGAGTGTTTTTGTGACATGAAAATAAAAGTTTCTCATAAAATAAGCTTATCAAGCGCCAAAATATAATATAAGAATGTTGATGCTTAGCAATAACTTCAACCTAACCCCACTTTAAGGAAGACGATGTCCTCAATAATGAAATCCATAAACTCTCTTGTTAAAAGGAAGACTGAATAAATTGAAAATGGACATTCAGGAACAAAGACTCGGATCAAGAATTTTTCAAAATAAACCATAGGTCGATTGTATGACTAAATTCTCGATGGAAATTCCTAGAAGGACAATTGGAAGATCCTTAAACTTAGCTTCGCCAAATATTAACATTAATCGCCTTGAGGGTCCACTTTAAAAATTAAGTGTTCTTCTGCTTCAAACCACTTTGTTTAATATAATATTATAAAAATTATCGCGCCTAAGGATATGCCACAAGAACGTAAAACGAAAATATCAGCACAGCATATAAGAACCCAAATCGCAATGAAACAATAAAGCATAACATTGGGCGCAATAAATCTCACAATAGTGAGCTCATAAATTTGTGTGATGGTCAGCAGAATCGAAGAAACTATTAAATTTGTGAGTTACTTTATTTTTGATTTCTATATAAAATTATATTTTTTGAAATTATATTTTTTGCTTTTTTTTTTGGGGGGGGGGGGAAATTCCCCATGCTACAAAATTACAGCTATGAATTCAATTAAATAAAATTTCGTGCGAAAATAATCTCTGCCAACCACATTTTATACTTATGACAGTTGATTGGACTAGCCTTAATTGACGATGGCCTCCAGGTGATAGCGCCAATTCTCAGCAAAAACAAAAAACGAAAAATAAAAAAAAGTGTGGAAAGAAAATTTACTTTCATATTCACTAGAAATTAGAAGGTAATATTAATTTTGCTACTAAAAACCGCAAATTGTACAGCGCAATTAATTTCTGTTGGCGAGGCATGAAAAAAGAACAGAAGTCGACTACACTTAGTAATTACTTGCACCCTGCCATTAGCCGGCTTTGTGCTGATGAGCAGCGCGACGCGTAGACAGTTTTCCGTGTACCAGGTAAGACATACAATGCGAGACAACTAACACGAGTATACAAAAAGTGTGTGTGTGTGTTAGTGTGTTTGTCTGCTTTTCGGGATGACGAGGTAAAGAAAGGAATGTAGAATTAAATAATTGAAAAAAGTCGAAGAGAAGAGTGAGAGAAAAGCAAAAAACTTTTTCTTTTATCGCTGATAGCGTTGACTTACTTGCAAAGTTTATCCAGTTCGTCCTTCTTGGCAGGGCCAATGGATAATTCGGAGGTTAAATGTAGCATATCTAGAGGCTCAGCACATTTCGTAAACTCCTCCTGGCCGCACTCCTCGCCGTGAGCGCCCGCAAACAGCACGAATGCAACTGAAACGATACCAAAAATAGCGAAATATGTACAATTGTATATATATATAAGTAGGTATGTAGTAATATGCAGCAAAGTTACAGAAAATGTCGTCACATTAGAGATGACAATAATTGTGGCCGGATGGCAGGATGAGGCAGATGGGCAGATGATGCTGTACCTGCAACAGAGGTGGAGCATGTGGAAAATAGCATGAAACTTTGATACAAAATGAGAGAAACTTGGAGTTGACACAACTTGCAACCAGTAACTACTGCTGCTGCTGCTACAGCTGCAATCAGTAGCTCAGCATCGACACAATCCAACTCAGCCACCTACACACATACCCACACATATTTACGTACAGAAATAAACTTATATGCGCCCAGTGTGCGACTGTGACTGTCTGAACGCAACACAAACCAGGCGACGGCGACGACAACGACGACACTCAATGTGGCTCAACAACAAAGTTGAGAATGTGCACCGAGGGTAATAAAAAGCTCTGTACGTTAAATTGCTACCAAGCGTAGTGTATAACAACAATAACACCAACAACAAAGTAACACAGCTGCGCGACGAGGAACGGAATAAAGGCGATATAGCCATAGCAGCGACACTAGAAGCGACAAATAGGAATGAGCAGCGAGTAGCGCCCCACGACGCAGCACAGTGACCACATAGAGCTCGATTTGGTAGGGTTAAGGGACAATGGGTAGTAGTAATGGGCAGTGGTTGTAGAGTAGAGTCTCAAAGAGCTGTCGTTTTGGTGCTTGCTGGTGATATGCGGTGTTTTTGGGGGTAAAAGGCCACCAAGCGGTTAAATTGAAATATTGCACTTTTTATTGCAGTTCCTTTGGTCAATAACGCTGATAAATGGAGCTTGGGTAGATTCCAAATCGTATTTATCGCACATGTTTGTTTGTTTGTTTGTTTGTTTGTGGTAGTGCTTATGCGAGCGGATAAATACTTGCGTATGAGTGCTTTTAATGTGTGTGCGAGTTTGTGTGTGTGTATGGGTGTGTGTGTAAGTGCGCATTTATATGCCTTAAATCCTATTCATGTTAATACTTCTTCCCTTCGCACTCATACATACACACCTCATCCCTAGATATATATTGTTGTGATCACTTTGGACAAATGAGAGATGCAGCGTTTTGATAAAACTTGGCCAAAACGTGCCAAAGTTAAGAATCTCAACAGATGCATGTACATACATACATATGTTGCAACTAAAGAAGGTATTCAAGTATTTCGCATATTTCCAAAAGATTCTGTAAGAAGTAACAAATGTTGGTGCATTTTTATAGTGCGTGTGCTTGAAAATACATGTATACGAGTATAATGTGTATGTACGCTTTGTATGCTTTACAAAACAAAAAGTTTAATCTGTTTTACTACATGTTGGAGATATTCGTTTACCTAACACTATGCATGTCATTCTATTCTTTATATACTGTCATTTTCTCACATGTATAATCATTAGTCTATGCTTTGTTCTTTTATTCTTTTTGTAACTTGAAACTTTCTTCTGGATTAAAACCTCGTAGAGTGAAGATCAACTTGTATTTTATCTCTAAATAAATATTGAATTATCTCTGCAATCCCGTCAGGTTATGGTACCAGATTCGCGAAATAATATTTATTTTCAGATATTGTATGTCTAATGAGTGATATTGAGGATTCAGAAGCAAGTTTGCCGAAAATTAAAGCCGATCAAATCATCAAGAGCTGTGAGACAACTGAAGTAATGGCTTTGAGTACTTCTTCGCGCATCGAGTTGCTTTCTAAGGACAACTTCGACACTTGGAGCATGCAGGTGGAAGCATTGCTTATTAAGAACGACTTGTGGGAGTACGTGAATGGTTCAAATTTGATACCGGCAGAAACTGATACTGCAGCGAGGAGCTTTTGGTTGAAAGCTGACAAGAAAGCTAAAGCAGATTTGGTTTTGGCAATTCAGCCATCTGAATTAAAGCAGGTCAGGGGATGTGAGACTTCACGTGAAGTTTGGCTGAAACTAGAATCGATTTATGCGTCGAAAGGTCCGGCGCGAAAAGCAACATTATTGAAGCAGTTGATGTTGCAGAAGTTAGACGAAGGCGATGACGTAAAAGAGCACATGGCGAAATTTTTCGATGCGGTAGATAAGTTGGAGAGTATGAACGTACAGATCAACGGTGATCTTTTGTCTATCATGCTGTTGTATAGTTTGCCATCTACGTATGAAAACTTTCGGTGCGCCATAGAGTCACGCGATGAGCTACCAACAGCTGAAGTACTAAAAATAAAAATAATCGAGGAGACCGAAGCACGTAAGCAAGCAGCCGGTAATACAGTAATAGCTATGGCCGCGAAATCACATATGCAAGATAAGCAGAATCGGCAGAAATTCACAAAGAGTAAGAAAGAATTAAGGTGCTTTAAATGCGGCTTACTAGGGCACAAAGCGAGATTTTGTTCTGCTAGGCGTGATAGTGATGATCACGGAAAAGAATCTAAAAATTCCAAGCATTCGGCTTATTGCGTCGATGAGACGTATGCAGCATACCATTCTGCAATAGAAGAAAAATTTCTTGAGGATACACGTGGAAGACGAGCTTGGGTATTGGATAGTGGTTGTACTGCCCACCTGTGCGGTGATAAATACATGTTTAACATAATGAAAATGTCACCCAAAGCTAAGTTGAATTTGGCAAGTCAACAAGCGTTTGCAGAAGTACGAGGCAAAGGTGCGGTGCATTTATCAGTGACAGGCGCAGATGGCCAGAGAGTAGTAGAGTTCCAAAATACGTTGTTTGTTCCAGAGCTGCGTACAAATTTAATTTCGGTGGCGAAAATTACTAACAAGGGCCACAAAGTGACATTTACCAAAGATGGTGCATTTGTATACAATGCAGATGGTGAAATCACGTTGACTGCTGATCGTAAGGGCGATTTATATTATATAAGAGAAAGTAGCGATTGTGCTTATGTCCAGCCGAAGTGTTCCGAACTGTTGAAGTGGCATTATCGGATGGGCCACCTAAACGCGGCTGATTTAACAAAATTGGTAAAAGATGGTATTGTTCCTGTTTCTAATGTTGGCGACATGAAGCAGCTGGTACAATGTGAGGTGTGCATATTGGGTAAAATGTCTGCATTACCGTTCAATAGAGGTCGGGTGCCGTGTTCAGAACCCTTGAAGATTATACATTCTGATGTTGTTGGACCGTTCAGAGAAGAATCCATTGGCCGAGCTCGATATTTTGTCACCTTCATTGATGATTGTACAAGGTGGTGCGAAATATACTTACTGCGGCAGAAGTCAGACGTTTTCGAAGCCTTCAAGCTATACAAGAGTTTTATGGAAAGACAGACAGGATTAAAAATTAAATGCCTGCAGTCCGACAATGGACGTGAGTATTTAAATAATAATTTTGAGAAATATCTTTCAGAATCTGGCATAGCTCGACGACTAAGTGTTCCAAGAACGCCTGAACAAAATGGAGTCGCGGAACGAATGAATAGAACACTGCTAGATATGACTAGGTGTTTGTTATTGCAGTCTGGCCTCAGTAATTGTTTTTGGTCAGAAGCTGTAGCCGCTGCTTGCCAAATAAGAAACAGATGTCCGTCCCGAACATTAGGAGGGAAATCGCCATATGAATGCCTAAATAAGGAAAAACCAAATGTTAAACACTTTAGATCATTTGGATCAAAGGTAATGGTGCTTGATAAAATACCTGATAAAAATAAGCTGGCGCCAAGATGTGATGAAGGTGTGTTTGTTGGATATCCCAGAGAAACGAAGGGTTACCGTGTGTGGATACCGAAAGCACATAAAGTTATATGTGCACGTGATGTCCGGTTTGTTAGTGAACAGCAACTATTTTCGATTCCAACGAATGACATTAATGACCTGCTGCTGCCGTTTAAAATTCCTGAAGAGAGTAACAGCGATTGTCGTAAATTTGGAGATTTTACTCATTCTCCAACCGATGATATCAGATCGAATGAACCAACAACACATGCTGATTGTGAAGTAGAAGAAGTTCGGAGAGCGCCAGGTAGACCAAAGCTGATGCGAATGGGGAATAGAGGAAGACCTCGAAAATTGTTCCGTTGTCGTGTTAACTCAGAGCCAACGCAGAAAACAGGGCGTAAAGATAGCAACAATGATAGTGCAGATGACGATGATGTATTTGTTGGTATTGCTGAGATTAGTTTGCAAGATGCCTTAAGGGGGCCTGAGAGCGAGGAATGGTGCGACGCATTGGAATGTGAAGTAATGAATATTATTAAGAATGATACATGGGATATTGTTCCGTTCGATGACAACAAAAATATAGTGGGATGCCGTTTTGTTTTGACAAATAAGTATGGGCCCGACGGTAATATTGAGCGACGTAAAGCACGTCTTGTAGCAAAAGGGTGTGGTCAAAAATATGGTATAAATTATACTGATACTTATGCTCCGGTAGCACGTTTAGAATCGATTCGATTGCTACTTGCATTATCGGCCCACTTCAATCTCACTATCTGGCAGTTTGATGTTGTAAGTGCATATCTAAATGGAACATTGAGCGAAAAGGTGCTCATGAGGGTGCCAGATAACTTGTATGATATTTTACAACGATTAAAAATGAAATTTGATAAAAATAGTGACGTTGGTAGTAAAGCATCAAAAATGATGAATGAAATAGAGAAAGGTGGCAACGCTTGTCGACTTAAGAAAGCTCTGTATGGCCTTAAGCAAGCTGGTCGACAGTGGTATTCCGAACTTAAGTCGAAGCTTATAAGTATGGGGTTAAAGCCCACTGAAAATGAATCATGTTTATTTCATGGATATTTGGAGAAAAATTTAGTTTTACTGCTTGTATATGTAGACGATCTACTTATTGCGTCAAGTGAGGTGAAAATTATTCATAATTTAAAACAAAAACTTTTGAAATATTTTGAAATTAAGGACATTGG